>CM055117.1:297020874-297400634 GCA_029206835.1 Rana muscosa
CGCCCAAACTACATCCCGAGTATGCCTCTATCTTTCCCCTGCTGACTGTGGACTAGGAAAAAAGAAAGGCATGACACTGTCCTGATTCCAGTGAAAACTAGAAACCACTCTAGGCAAGAAATATGGTTGAGGACGCAATATCACCTTATGATGCAAGACCAAGAACGGCTCCTTACATGAAAGAGCCGCCAGCTCTAAAACTCTTCTTGCCGAAACGATAGTTGCCAAAGAAACAACTTTCTTTCATGACTCCTGGTGCCACCCTGGTGGTTGATATATGCCACAGCAGTGGCATTGTTCAACTGAATCCTGACCACAAACCTGTGCAACTGGTTTAATCCAATAATCGAGAGCAAGGTGTAGTGCCCGAAGTTCCCAAGATATTGATGGGCAGTATTCTCTTTTGAGATTTTTTGTAATTACATAGAGAATCTTGAAGAACAATTAGAATCTAAAAAAAATATTTTGTTAGAGTTACATGACAGTAGACAGTCCAAGTCAAAGCCACAACCTTCTTATATTGTAATAATTCTTATGTTGATGATACTGATGAAATAGAAATGAAACATAAAAACTTATTATGTAGAACTTCAAAACTAAAGTTGCAAATACATGACTAACTTATGAAAGTTTTAAAAGACTTTCCTGTTTATGATTTTGAGGCAAATGTATTTTCTAATTGGGATTTATTTGAAATGTTTTGATCGTTTTAATCTGTCAAATGATCAATGCAATTATATATTTCGGCTGTGGATTACTTTTAATTTTGCTAAACAAATTAAGTCACCTGTTATTGATGAAGAAGGTCAGGAGAGATATAGTGATGCGACAGACAGACTGCGACAAAGATGGTTTATTGCCAAAATTAGAATCACATCAAGATTCAATACCTCTACCATTACAATATGTTGCTCCAATTGTATTGGATGAGAACGAGAATGATAGACCATATATACAAGGTTTGCTGAATGGTAAAAAATGGTAAAAAAAATTAAATAATCTTCTCATTGATAGCGGATCGGAGATTAGCCTAACCAGACAGAATATATCTGTGAAACCTAATTCACCTATGTGTAATAAAGTTGGTTTTAATAATACAGGTAATTCCACTGCTAGACGGGTGTCCAATGTAACATTTGAAGTACCTGGACTAGTATAAACTAACATTGATATTTGGTTTTGTCATGGTGCAGAGAATATACTTGGCATTGATGTAATCAATAAACAAAAGTGGGTGATTGATTTGGCTAATAAAAGTATTTGGAAAATAATCCATCTAGGCCCAAATCAGTGTTAATTGATCCCTCTGTATACAGTAATGTTGGTTCCATTACTAATATGTTTACAGAACAAAAATGGGCTGATACTGATGGTAATTGTGCTTTAAAGGAAGTGGTACAATGTTTTCAAATTTGGTCAAAGTTCACAAATGACATTGGAACTTTGAAAAATACCAAACTAAATATTGAGGGAAAAAATCCAGAGGCCCTTAATCAGTATGAGTTACCACTAGAATCAATTGGTCCACTTTCTGCCATTATTCAAGGGTTTGTACAACTTGGAATTGTAAATAAAGCATAATCAGTTGTAAATAACTGTATTTGGCCATCAAAAAAAAAAAGATAATTCATATTCTTTATCAGTTGACTTAAGGACATTGAATAGACATATCACAAACAACCCAGTTCTTCCTGATAAATCTAACATAAAGTTAAATTTGAATGCTAAGGACAAAATATTCTTTGTACTAGAAATCTCTAAAGCCCTGTACACACGATCGGATTTCCTATGGTTTTTTCACCGATGGATTTTTCCATCGGAAAACCGATGAAGCTGACTTTCATCAGTCTTGCCTACACACCATCAGTCAAAAAACCGACTGTTCCAAACGCGGTGATGTAAAACACTCCGATGAGCCGAGAAAAATGAAGTTCAATGCTTCTGAGCATGCGTCGACTTGATTCTGAGCATGCGTGGGTTTTTTATCCGATGGAGTTCCCCACAGACGATAGTAATTTACTATCGGTTTTTTAACCATTGGATAAATTTAAAACATGTTCTATTTTTAAACACCGATGGAAAAAAGACCGATGGGGCCCATACATGATCGGTTAGTCCGATGAAAAAAGTCCATCGGACTGTTTTCATCTGTAAAACCTATCGTGTGTACAGGGCTTAATAGTCATTTTTCCATCCCTTTAACTAAAAGTTGTCAATACAAACTTGCGTTTATATTCAGAAAAGAGATTTATACGTTCACTTGATTAATACCTGGCCTAGGTATTGGTGATGGTGTAGTTCATGAAACTATAGCAAAAATATTTTCAACGTTTTTAAGACCACTTGCTAATATGAGTAGAGATTTCATACATGGAACTGAGATTCCCTGCCTCCTGGAGGCTCGATCATGCATATGCGGGACACAAAAGAGAGAAAACAACAATAGTGTAATCTCGTTTAATAAAAAATAGTAAAAAAATGGACAGACAAATGCCCCCTTACTTGAATAGTGCCACAGACCCGGCACTGAGGCTGGATAGCTTAGACAAGCGGGACGCAATGAATCTGAGCGGAAGAACGATCCGGCGTGTGTTGCACCTTCTGCCAGGAGAGAACCAGCGGGACCGGAAGTAACGTCAGAAACGTAGCCTAGCGTCGCCTCGACAGCTGTTTCGTATTGCACGTCATCAGGAAGCGTCTGATGACGTGCAATACGCCCTGCTTGTCTAAGCTATCCAGCCTCAGTGCCGGGTCTGTGGCACTATTCAAGTAGGGCGTATTGCACGTTACTTCCGGTCCCGCTGGTTCTCTCCTGGCAGAAGGTGCAACGCACGCCGGATCGTTCTTCTGTTTTCTCTCTTTTGTGTCCCGCATATGCATGATCGAGCCTCCAGGAGGCAGGGAATCTCAGTTCCATGTATGAAATCTCTACTCATATTAGCAAGTGCTACTTGCAACAAGCGCTTTTGACTCCTTTTTAATTAAACGAGTCGACATGATCTGGTAAGCGGCCAATCTTCTTTGAGCACTATTGGGTGTCACATACTAAGTTGGTGGAGGCTATCACATCAAGATATATTTCTGATTTTTGGATCAAGTACATTCAAGCTTCATCCTATTACTGAATGTTATGAACTATTGGAATATCACTGTTCACTATTCATTTTGACTATTATCAAGGACACTTATTTTGTATTTTGTGTTTTTTTCATTTGACACCGACCAGCAGGGGTGTCAATTCATTTAAGTGCATTTCAATTTCACATAGCTCTGTTTGATGAGTCACAGCTCCTATGGTTTTTTGATTACACACTTGGGTTGGTGATACACTTTGTAATTTGTTATTTTTCCACACTTTCATAGTGTGGTATATATGCAGGTATCTTAATTACAGTTTCACAGGTTTCTAATATAGCACTGTGGTCAGCGCCCCCACTATACATGCACGGTGTGTATGTATAACTATACCAATTGTTCCGTTTCAAGATTTATCCATTTTTGAAATTTGGGGATAGCAGCTTTATTTTTGACTATTGATTATTAGCGCGAGATTGCCCATTTACCCTAAGAAGAAAATAATTGCCTATTTCTCCAGAGTTTTATCATTTTTGGAAAAAACTTTTCAGTCAGGTGTAAAGCAACTGCTAAGTGTTTACTATGCAATTAAATCTCCAGAGAGCATTGTGAAATCAAACTAAATCATTGAACAGACACCTGACACCTTGACTAAAAGGTATTTTTGAGAAAGATAGTGTAGCACTACCCCCGTAGGAGGTTCCATTGAAGAGTTTTCACAGATGTCAGCACCAACACAGTCTCTTTTCCAATGGTTTTATTAAAGAAATGTCAATGGGAGGGATGGAGGATTAGGGGAGATTCAGGTACCTTTCTTTTGCGGATCACGGGTACTTCCTAATCCAGAGGACAAACAGCTTCCACACTGGATTTAGTAAACACAGGATAGGCCTCCCTCACTGGCCTAGCAGCTGGTGCGGTGCTCGGCCAAAAGTCTCTGCCACAGACTTGAAGAACTCACATAGTCTCTGCAACAGACTTGAAGAATACACATAGTCTAAGTACAGTCACACAGTACCAGTTTCTTTCAGCCGATCCGGCGACACTGTAAGGTAGATATGTCAGGATTCGTCCTCCAATTGAGCCTCCAGGCTCTTCCCGAGGCACCAGCCTTTTTGCTCGGCCCTCTTCTGGGAAAAGTCCTCGCCTGGTTTCTTCAATTGCTCGGCTTCTTCCCGCAGGCAAGACAGCAAAGGACCACCCCTGATCAGTAGGCCCCAGAAACTCCTGGGCCTACTTCCAGTAACGAGGCCTCGGGCCAGCCGCCCCGAGGCAGGAAACTGCTACGACACACTTTAGGCCAGGAGGGCCATCAGGTCGGAGAGACACGGAAGACGGTGTATGTTCCTTAAGTACCCTCTCCCAGAATGCACAGCGTGGGGACCAATCCCACTGAGCTGCTTCTGGGCAAGAGGTACCCAATACATCCAGCCTGCTGCATTTCCGACCTTGACCTGTGGTGACAGCGACACCCACAGTCAAGTGGAAAAAACGCACAACACAGCTGAACTGGAACAGAAACCAGCAATTTACCAAAATTATTCTGAGCTAAACTACAGCTCAGACAACTAAATTTACAACTAGCGCCAAAAATAGGAGCAGGGCGCTACAATAATTTTAGAGATTGTTGGATAAAATATCCTCTCTGGTTCAGAGCGTTATCATTCAAACTCATTCAGATAGATGTAAAAGGAAGACATCTTCAGGAAATCACATCCAAACAAAATTGACGTCCTTTTTTCCCCACAAATAGAGCTTTCTTTTGGCGGTATTTGATCACCTCTGCGGTTTTTATTTTTTGCGCTATAAACAAAGAAAGAGCGACAATTTTGAAAAAAACACAATATTTTTTGATTTTTGCTATAATAAATATCCCAATTTAAAAAAAAAAAAAAAAAAAAAATTCTCAGTTTAGGCCGATACGTATTCTTCTACATATTTTTGGTAAAAAAAAATCGCAATCGGCGCTTATTGATTGGTTTTGCGCAAAAGTTATAGCGTTTACAAAATAGGGGGTAGCTTTATGGCATTTTTATATATATATTTTTTTTACTAATAATGGCGGCTATCAGTGATTTTTTTTTCGTGACTGCGACATTATGGTGGACACAGCGAACACTTTTGACACTATTTTGGGACCATTCACATTTATACAGCAAACAGTGCTATAAATATGCACTGATTACTGTATAAATGTGACTGGCAGGGAAGGGGTTAACACTAGGGGGCGAGGAAGGGGTTAAATGTATGCCCTGGGAGTGATTACTACTGTGGGGGGAGGGGACTGACTGGGGGAGGTGACCGATCTGTGTCCCTATGTACAAGGGACACAGCATCGGTCTCCTCTCCCTGACAGGACATGGATCTGTGTGTTTACACACACAGATCCATGTCCTTGTCTGTGTACCGGCCGATCGCGGGTACCTGGCGGACATCGCGGCCGCCAGGCACGCGCATCGGTGTTACAGTGACGCGCCGGGCACTTGCGCGCGCCGGCGGCGGCGCTCGCGCGCCCCCCAGTGGCCAGAGGAGCGGAGTCCGTAAAAAGACGTCCTCCCGCCATTTAAGAGCCACCTTGCGGTCGTACATAGTCGTACGGCGGGAGGGAGGTGGTTAATAATACATCTTTAAATATATTTTCATTACATGCATTTGACCTAGTATGAGCTTCCCGTACAACAGAGCTCAGACTAGGAGAGGAAGAAGCAGCACAAGGAGCCAAACAGGTTTGCACCTTGTGATAAAAAGGAATATGTTGATAAAAGGTCAGAGCAGAGTGACAGAGAGATACAGTGCATCCGC
Organism: Rana muscosa; assembly: GCA_029206835.1. Classification (NCBI taxonomy): domain Eukaryota; kingdom Metazoa; phylum Chordata; class Amphibia; order Anura; family Ranidae; genus Rana; species Rana muscosa. Next base: position 297,026,752 of record CM055117.1, read on the forward strand.
AAATTATTCACAGCGCTTTACTTTTTCCACATTTTGTTATGTTATTCCAAAATGGATTAAATTAATTATTTTCCTCAAAATTCTACAAACAATACCCCACTATGACAATGTGAAAGAAGTTTGTTTGAAATCTTTGCAAATTTATTAAAAATGAAAAAAAAAAAATCACACGTACATAAGTCTTCACAGCCTTTGCTCAATACTTTGAAGCACCTTTGGCACCAATTACAGCCTCAAGTCTTTTTGAGTATGATGCTACAAGCCTGGCACACCTATTTTTGGGCAGTTTCTCCCATTCTTCTTTGCAGGACCTCTCAAGCTCCATCAGGTTGGATGGGGAGCGTCGGTGTACAGCCATTTTCAGATCTCTCCAGAGATGTTCATTCGGGTTCAAGACTCTGGCTGGGCCACACAAGGACATTCACAGAGTTGTCCCATAGCCACTCCTTTGTTATCTTGTTTGTGTGTTTAGGGTCGTTGTCCTTTTGGAAGATGAACCTTCGCCCCAGCCTGAGGTCCAGAGTGCTCTGGGTCAGGTTTTCATTGCTATACATTGCTGCATTTAACTTTCCCTCGATCCTTACTAGTCTCCCAGTTCTTGCTGCTGAAAAACATCCCTACAGCATAATGCTGCCACCACCATGCTTCACTATTGCGATAGTATTGGCCAGGTGATGAGTGGTGCCTGGTTTTCTCCAAACATGACGCTTGCCATTCAGGCCAAAGAGTTCAATCTGTGCTTTATTAGGCCAGAGAATTTTGTTTCTCATGGTCTGAGTCCTTCAGGTGCCTTTTGGCAAACTCAAGGTGGGCTGTCATGTGCCTTTTACTGAGGAGTAGGGATGAGCTTTGAGTTTAAAGCGGAGCTCCGCTGGAAAAAAAAATATTAAAAGCCAGCAGCTACAGCTACAGCAGCTGCTGGCTTTTAATATTTGGACACTTACCTGTCCTGGAGTCCAGCGACGTCCGCAGCAGAGGACGAGCGACCGCTCGTCGCTCTGCTGCTCCCTCCGCCATCCTCGCTGAGGGAACCAGGAAGTGAAGCCCTGCGGCTTCATGCCCGGTTCCCTACGGCGCATGCGCGAGTCGCGCTGCGCCGTTCTGATTGGTGCTCCTGTGTTCTGGGAGCCGAGTGTCTCCCAGAACACCAAGGGAAGTCTGCGGGAAGTGACGTCACTCCCGCAGATTCCCGGAGACAGGACTCCCGGATGTGGGTGAAAATACCTGTCTTAGACAGGTATCTTCACCCCCCTCCCCCCTGAAAGGTGTCAATTGTGACACCGGAGGGGGGGAGGGTTCCAAATAGCAAAAGTTGCTATTTAGGGTGGAGCTCCACTTTAAGTCGAACATGAGTTCAAGTCAAACATCGGCTGTTCGCTCGTTCGGCGAATTTCAAACATTTTAAGGCTGTTCGTGCCAAATTCGAGTGCCGCGTCACGGCCCATAATGCACTGCGTCATCGCAGTGCATTGCTGGCTGATGATTGGCCAAGCACATGCTTTCGCCAATCACAGCGATGTCTGCACAGAGAGCCATGATTGACCTTTGGCCAATCATGGCTCAGGGGGATTAAGTACACGCCCCACACTATATAAGCCAGCCTGCGCATCGGCCTTGTGTAGTGTGTTCCGGCGTTCAGAGCGAGAGAGAGAGAGAGAGTGCAATTTTATTTCAGTTAGTTAGATTGAGCAGGCAGTTGATTCAGTTAGATTCAGTATATTTAGTATATATATGCATTCCAGGCTTTGTATATATATATATATATGTGTATATATATATATATATATAGGCTCTGTCCCAATGAAAATGAAAATAAAAGGGACAGAGGGTTTGCATATCTGCAGACTGCAAGACTACAGAGTGTAGAATTTAAATGGAGAAAACTGCTCTGTCAGTTTTCTCCAGGTTTTGCTACTTTAGTATGGGACGCTGTAGTTTGGAGATCCCTAAGAGACTTGGGTGGGATGGGATCTCCAACCCTGTGTCCGGGTCTTGTGGACAGCCCATATAACGAGGGACTGGTCAGAACAGTAAGTGAAGGAAGGTGGAGTGTGTGCAGCTTGTTGCTGCTGCTGTTTCAAGACAGACCTGTGTGTGGGAAAGGAGTTGGTTTTGGAGCAGTTGCTGCAGACAAGAGGGAGGTGCTATTTAAGAACTCAGGCAACATCCTTGAGACGGTTCTCCATGTGGGAGAGGTTCCAGGTCAGTGGACTGAGAGAGTTGGGCCAGCTGAGAGAGTCGAGGAGACTATAGCTGAGACAAGGAGAGCTGGAGTGTCAGGAGAGCCCTTCCTAGAGGCCAGGAGTGGGCCTGTGCAGCAAGGAACTACGCCCGAGGCTGAGTGAGCCTTAAGAGCCAGGTGGATTGGCATTTTGATTTGTTGTTATTTTTGGGAGAAGAACCCCTATGTGGGAAACCAAATCCATGTATGAACTTTCCTTTTTAATTCTTTCAATAAAAGTGGACTACCACGCCCTTAAACCTTAGTTCCTGTTGGCTGTGAACTCACTTAAAACGCATCTATTAGGGATGAGTTCGGTGTTCGACTCGAACATACGTTCGACTCGAACATCGGCTGTTCGATCGTTCGCCGAAGATCAAACGATTTGGGCCGTTCGTGCCAAAATTCGAGTGACGCGAACGGCCCACAATACACTGCGCCATCGCAGTGCAATCCCGGCGCTGTGATTGGCCAAGCATGCACTGTGACCCCACATGCTTGGCCAATCACAGCGCCGGCAGCTAGGAGAGCCATAATTGGCCACAGGTAGGTTGCCTGTGGCCAATTATAGCTCAGGGGGTTTAGCACACGCCCCAAACTATAAAAGGCCGCCAGCACGGCGGCCTTGTGTAGTGTGTCCTGGCGCAGGGAAAGAGAAGGATAGGCAGGGACAGTGTCATTGTGCTATTCTTTTTGCTATTCTTGTGTGTAGGGAGAGAGAAGGATAGGCAGGGAGAGTGTCAGGCCTCGTACACACAAACGAGTTTCTCTGCAAAAACCAGCAAGAAACTTGCTGGCAGAGATTTTTTGCCGAGAAACTCGTTCGTGTGTATGGTTTCTCGTCAAGAAAATCGACAAGTATCTCGACGAGAAAATAGAGAACCTGCTCTCTATTTTCTGGTCGAGATTCTCGTTGGCATGTTTCTCGACGAGAAAAGTGAGTGTGTGTACACTTACCTGCCCTCCCGGAAGCCCGCGCATGTTCGAAATGAATTCGACGCATGCGCGGTAGCTTCCTAGGCATACGTAGGGTATACCAAGATGGCGGCGACGGCATCGAATGTGACGAGCGCATGCTCGTCGTAGTCGATGACGTCACCGCGTACGCTCCATTCAAAGAACCGCGGGTTCTTTGAATCGAGCGTGTGTATACTCGGCCGGGACAATTTTCTTGTCCAAGAATCTCGTCGAAAAAAACGACATGTTTTTTTCGACGAGAATCTCGGCCGTGTGTACGAGGCCTCAGTGTCATTTTCTTTGCTAAACCTTGTTTGCAGGGAGAGAGAAGGATAGGCAGGGACAGTGTCATTGTGCTATTCTTTGTGCTATTCTTGTGTGTAGGGAGAGAGAAGGATAGGCAGGGAGAGTGTCAGTGTCATATTCTTTGCTAAACCTTGTGTGCAGGGAGAGAGAAAGATAGGCAGGGAGAGTGTCAGTGTCATATTCTTTGCTATACCTTGTGTGCAGGGAGAGAGAAGGATAGGCAGGGGACAGTGTCAGTGTCATATTCTTTGCTAAACCTTGTGTGCAGGGAGAGAGAAGGATAGGCAGGGAGAGTGTCAGTGTCATATTCTTTGATAAACCTTGTGTGCAGGGAGAGAGAAGGATAGGCAGGGGACAGTGTCAGTGTCATTGTTGCTAAGTCTCCTGCACAGTATACACCTGAAGCTAGCCCTTATTGCTGTGTTTTCCTGGTGTGTTACACTAACAGGCATTTTCAGCACTTACAGCGGGCGGAGTGTGCTTCCTGCTAAATATAGACCTGAAGCTAGCCCGTATTGCTGTGTTTTCCTGGTGTGTTACACTAACAGGCATTTGCAGCACTTACAGCGGGCGGAGTGTGCCTCCTGCACATTATACACCTGAAGCGAGCCCGTATTGCTGTGTTTTCCTGGTGTGTTACACTAACAGGCATTTGCAGCACTTACAGCGGGCGTAGTGTGCTTCCTGCTAAATATACTCCTGAAGCTAGGCCTTATTGCTGTGTTTTCCTAGTGTGTTACACTAACAGGCATTTGCAGCACTTACAGCAGGCGTAGTGTGATTCCTGCAAAATATACACCTGAAGCTAGCCCGTATTGCTGTGTTTTCCTGGTGTGTTACACTAACAGGCATTTGCAGCACTTACAGCGGGCGTAGTGTGCTTCCTGCTAAATATACTCCTGAAGCTAGGCCTTATTGCTGTGTTTTCCTAGTGTGTTACACTAACAGGCATTTGCAGCACTTACAGCAGGCGTAGTGTGATTCCTGCAAAATATACACCTGAAGCTAGCCCGTATTGCTGTGTTTTCCTGGTGTGTTACACTAACAGGCATTTGCAGCACTTACAGCGGGTGGAGTGTCCCTTCTGCACATTATACACCTGAAGCTAGCCCGTATTGCTGTGTTTTCCTGGTGTGTTACACTAACAGGCATTTGCAGCACTTACAGCGGGCGTAGTGTGCTTCCTGCTAAATATACTCCTGAAGCTAGGCCTTATTGCTGTGTTTTCCTAGTGTGTTACACTAACAGGCATTTGCAGCACTTACAGCAGGCGTAGTGTGATTCCTGCAAAATATACACCTGAAGCTAGCCCGTATTGCTGTGTTTTCCTGGTGTGTTACACTAACAGGCATTTGCAGTACTTACAGCGGGTGTAGTGTGCTTCCTGCTAAATATACTCCTGAAGCTAGGCCTTATTGCTGTGTTTTCCTAGTGTGTTACACTAACAGGCATTTGCAGCACTTACAGCAGGCGTAGTGTGATTCCTGCAAAATATACACCTGAAGCTAGCCCGTATTGCTGTGTTTTCCTGGTGTGTTACACTAACAGGCATTTGCAGCACTTACAGCGGGCGGAGTGTGCCTCCTGCTCATTATACACCTGAAGCTAGCCCGTATTGCTGTGTTTTCCTGGTGTGTTACACTAACAGGCATTTGCAGCACTTACAGCGGGCGTAGTGTGCTTCCTGCTAAATATACTCCTAAAGCTAGGCCTTATTGCTGTGTTTTCCTAGTGTGTTACACTAACAGGCATTTGCAGTACTTACAGCGGGTGTAGTGTGCTTCCTGCTAAATATACTCCTGAAGCTAGGCCTTATTGCTGTGTTTTCCTAGTGTGTTACACTAACAGGCATTTGCAGCACTTACAGCAGGCGTAGTGTGATTCCTGCAAAATATACACCTGAAGCTAGCCCGTATTGCTGTGTTTTCTTGGTGTGTTACACTAACAGGCATTTGCAGCACTTACAGCGGGCGTAGTGTGCTTCCTGCTAAATAAACTCCTGAAGCTAGGCCTTATTGCTGTGTTTTCCTAGTGTGTTACACTAACAGGCATTTGCAGCACTTACAGCAGGCGTAGTGTGATTCCTGCAAAATATACACCTGAAGCTACCCCTTATTGCTGGTTTTCCCATCTCCCTGCAGGCCATTAGAATGTTTGAAAGGCAAACAAGGAGAGGCAGACAGTCAGGAGCCAATAAAAGAGGGCAAGCAGGCTCTGTGTCTAGAGACAACAGTGCTGGTCGTGGACGCGGTGCATCGTCATCAGCATGTGGCCATGGGACACGCTTGTCCTTCTTTTCGGCAGCTGGACGTGTTGAGCCGCATCATGCCGAAGACTTGGTAGAGTGGATGACCAAGCCCTCCTCATCCTCCTCATCCTCTCTCACCTAGGCTCAGGGTACTGGCAAAGCAGCTGCCAAAGTGTCCTCTTCCCTGGTATCAATATCATTATCAGTCACTCCTTCCCTAGACCCACCATGTCCTCCTAAAGGAGTCTCCCGAACTGTTTGAACACAGTGTTGGGTACATGCTCCAGGAGGATGCCCAGCGTTTCGAAGGGTCTGATGATGATACCCAGCTAGAGGAAGGCAGAAGCGTGAGAGCAGAGAGAGGGGATGCTCAAGAAGGACACCAATCTGGCAGTCATGTTCCAGCAGCTGCAGCATACTGCCAGATTGGCTCCAGTGATGAGGAGGGAGGGGATGATGAGGTCACTGACTCCACGTGGGTGCCTAATAGGAGAGAGGAGGAGGAGGAGGATGAGGAGGAGGCACATCTCCAACGAGGCAGGATGCCGTCGGGGGGCCAGCGTAAGGGCAGCACACCGACTGAATCACACCGCAGAGCTCCGCCTGTGCAGGGCGCTGCCTCTGCCCATTATTCAAAAAGTTCTTTGGTGTGGGCCTTTTTTGAGTCGAGTGCATCAGATCGCACAGCTGCTGTTTGCAACATATGTCTCAAGCGTATATCGCGTGGCCAAAACATCAGCCGCTTGGGCACCACATGCTTGACCAGACATATGTTGACCTGCTATGCAGCTCGTTGGCAAGCCTACCTTAAAGACCCACACCAAAGAACAAAGCGGACCTCTCCTTGCACCGCATCAGCTGGGATCTCCAACCCCACTATACCTTCAGTCCTCTCTGAAACCTGCACTGAGAGGAATGAAGGTGTAGAATTAGGTGTGTCACAGCCAAGTACTTGCGGGCACTCTGCTAGCAGTACACCGACGTCCGATTCTAGCAGGCAAATTTCCCTGCCCCAGCTGCTGGACCATTGAAAGAAGTTCACTCCCAGCCATCCACATGCCCAGTGGTTGAATGCTAGCTTGGCTAAACTGCTAGCGCTTCAACTGCTGCCTTTTCAGTTGGTAGACTCGGCCCCCTTCCGTGAGTTTGTGCAATGTGCGGTTCCTCAGTGGCAGCTTCCCAAACGCCACTTTTTCTCACGGAAGGCGATTCCGGCTCTCTACCGGCATGTGGAAGGCAATGTCTTGGCCTCGCTGGACAGGGCGGTCAGCGGTAAGGTGCATATTACCGCTGACTCATGGTCCAGCAGGCATGGACAGGGACGTTACCTTTCTTTCACGGCCCATTGGGTCACTCTTTTGGCAGCTGGGAAGGATGCAGGACAAGGTGCAGTAGTGTTGCAGGTTGTTCCGCCGCCACGCCTCCAAAATGCTACTACTGGTTGTGACACACCTCTCTCCTCCACCCCCTCCTCTTCTTCTTCCTCCATGGCCTCTTCCTGTGCTTTGTCCTCGGAACCAGCGGTGCTCCGTAGGCATTCAAGGGGCTACGCAAGTACGCAGGCAAAAAGATGCCATGCCGTGCTTGCACTGGTGTGTTTGGGGGACAGGAGCCACACTGGGGCAGAGGTTCTTTCTGCTCTGCAGGGGCAGGCCGAGAGGTGGTTGATGCCACGCCAGCTTAAGCCAGGAATGGTGGTTTGCGACAATGGCACCAACCTCCTCTCCGCCCTCCGACAGGGACAACTGACCCATGTGCCCTGTGTGGCTCACGTCCTTAACCTGGTGGTGCAGCAGTTCTTGGGCAGGTACCCGGGCTTACAGGATGTCCTGAGGCAGGCCAGGAAAGTCTGTGTGCATTTCCGCAGATCTCAGCCTGGCTGAGCTGCAAAAGGAGTTGAACCTGCCCAAGAACCGCCTTATATGTGACATGCCCACCAGGTGGAACTCAACGTTGGCCATGCTGCAGCGGCTGCACAAGCAGCAGAGGGCCATCAATGAGTACCTGTGCAACTACCGCACCAGGACAGGGTCAGGGGAGCTCGGTTTTTTTCACCACGCCAGTGGGGCATGATCAGGGATGCATGCACTGTCCTGGCACCATTTGAGGAGGCCAAGAGGATGGTGAGCAGTGACAGTGCATGCATCAGTGACACTGTACCTCTTGTCCACCTGTTGGAACATACGCTGCGTGGAATAATGGACAGGGCACTTGAGGCAGAACAGAGGCAGGAAGAGGAGGACTTCCTTGCCTCTCAAGGCCCCCTTTACCCAGACAGTGTTCCTTCTGTCCCACCCATCGCACAGGAAGAGGAGGAGGAGGAGGAGGATTGTGTCAGCATGGAGGTGGAGCCTGGCACTCAGCATCAACAGCAGCAGTCTTTTAGGGATGATTTACAGTCCCAAGAAACCCGTGGACTTGTACGTGGCTGGGAGGAGGTGGCTGCAGATCATGTCGTTCTTAGTGACCCAGAGGACTCCGGACCGAATGCCTAAGCTAACCTACGCTGCATGGCCTCCCTGATCCTGCAAAGTCTGCAGAAGGATCCTCGTATTCTTCGGATCAAGGAGAGGGACCATTACTGGCTGGCCACTCTCCTTCATCCACGGTACAAGGGTAAGGTTGCGAACCTTATCTTACCATTGCAGACCGAGCAGAGGATGAGACAACTCCGGGAGGCCTTGCAGAAAGGTCTGTGCAATGCGTTCCCAGAGACTGGGAGGTTACAAACTCCTGGTCCTGGACAACGAGTTGCTGAGGTTTCGGTCAGTCAAAGAAGGAGCGGTGGGGAAGGTGGCCGTCTGACCGATGCGTTCAGACAATTCTTTAGTTCCGCAGCCCCAAGGTATGATCGGTTCCAGCAACCATCGCCAGCGTCTGATATACATGGTGCAGGAATACCTAGGGGCAAGGTCAGACTTGGACACCTTCCCCACCGAAAATCCTCTGGCTTACTGGGTCTTGAGGATGGATCACTGGCCAGAGCTTGCACAGTATGCAATTGAGCTACTGGTCTGTCCTGCATCCAGCGTTCTTTCAGAACGCACATTCAGTGCTGCTGGAGGATTTGTCACGGATCACAGGGTGCGCCTGTCCACCGACTCGGTTGATCGACTGACCTTCATAAAGATGAACCAGTCTTGGATCACCACCAGCTACCAAACACCTGAAGCTGATATAACAGACTAATTTATTTTCAAATGTCACATCCCTTCAAGACTGATGCTGAGTGACTGTCCTGTTATGTTGACTGACTATCCTCCTCCTCCTCAATGATCCGATTGATGATGATAGCTTGAAAGAACATTTTTGTTTCTGGGTGCCGCCACCAGTGCCTAAGGCCCAATTTTTCAGCCCCTGCTTAACAGGGGCATGTAATTACAATTTTTTATGTAATGCTTTGCAGCAGGGCTCATTCCTGCACTCCAACTAGAGTATCTGGGAGAGGTTGCAGTGTCGTGGCACCAGCACCAGTGCCTAAGGCCCAATTTTTCAGCCCCTGTTTAACAGGGGCATGTAATTACAATTTTTTATGCAATGCTTTGCAGCAGGGCCCATTCCTGCACTCCAACTAGAGTATCTGGGAGAGGTTGCAGTGTCGTGGCACCAGCACCAGTGCCTAAGGCCCAATTTTTCAGCCCCTGTTTAACAGGGGCGTGTAATTACAATTTTTGATGCAATACTTTGCAACAGGGCTCATTGCTGTGCTCCAAGTACAGTATCTGTGAGGGGTTGCAGTGTTGTGGCACCAGTGCCTAAGGCCCAATTTTTCTGCCCCTGTTTAACAGGGGCATGTTATTACAATTCTTGATCTAATAATTCACAGCAGGGCCCATTCCTGCGCCCACCAAGAGTAACTGTGAGGCCTTACAGTGTTGTGTCAACACCACCACCACCAAAGGCCCAATTTTTCAGCCCCTGTTCAACAGGGGCATGCAATTACAATTCTTGATCTAATAATTCCCAGCAGGGCCCATTCATGCGCCCACCAAGAGTAACTGTGAGGGCTTACAGTGTTGTGGCAACACCAACATGAAAGGGGCAAATTTCAGCAGAGTATATATTGCAGGCCCCTACTTTCAAACATCCAACTTACAAACGACTCCTACTTGCAAACGGAAGGAGACAACAGGAAGTGAGAGGAAATCTACCCCTAGGAAGGGAAATTCTCTCCTGTAAGAGTTAATATGGGAAAAAGCTGTCTCCTCTCTACTGATGCTTTATCACCAATCCTTGTTTCAATAAAAACCCCACTTTTCAAAAACATTTGTCATTGGGACAGAAAGTGAGGTGAAATGTTCTGAACAGGGGCACAGACAGCAAAACAAATGTTACAGGGGTGATAACCCTTCCCTATGTTTTCCAAAAAGCTTAAAAATAGATTTTTTGGCTGGGAGCTACACTTAAACAATGTACCTGTTCAAAATTACAAACAGATTCTACATAAGAACAAACCTACAGTCCCTGTCTTGTATGCACCGCCTGTATATGGCTGTTTAGAGCATATAGGGCCTTTTTTATTTTGTGTGCGGGGTTCCCCTTAATATCCATACAAGACCCAAAGGGGCTGGTAATGGGCTGGGGTGGGGGGGGGGTGATGGGGTAGCTATGCCATTTTTCTCAAAGATTTTCATCCATATTACCGGGACCAGACATTACATTAAAGCCGCAAGCAGTTTTAAATGGCTTTTTTTTCCTTTAGAAATGTCATTTTGTGCAGGGACAGTTCTAAACACGGGAAACACGTGGCACTTCACAGGCATACTTTAGACACCCCCCAGGTACGATATTTAAAGGAATATTTGACTTTTTTTTTTCACTTTATGCGTCATTAAAATGACTGGTCCCGAAAAACGGACGTTTTTAAAACTTCTTTTTGCATTGATACATGTCCCCTGGTGCAGAACCCGGGTTCCCAAACCCTTTTTAGGACAATAACATGCATAATAGTCGTTATAATTAGCACTTTAGATTTCGAACGTTCGCATCCATTGTATTTAATAGGGTTCTAACGATTGTGCGAACTTTCGGCCCGTTCGCGGGTTCTGGTGCGAACCGAATGCGGGGGTGTTCGGCTCATCCCTAGCATCTATCACTGAGCTAGACATCCCCCAATGTCACAATATAAATATATATACACTGTATACAGTTTAGCTAGATCTCACTGCAGAGGGTTCCTGGTGTACTGTTCCTAATATACTACAGGCAGGCAGTTGATTCAGTTAGGTGCAGTATATAAAGTATATAAAGTACTGTATTCTGTGCACAGTGTTCACCTAGATCTCACTACAGACTATTCCTGTTGTTCTCGTCCTAATATACTACAGGCAGGCAGTTGATTCAGTTAGTGCAGTATATAAAGTACTGTATTCTGTGCACAGTGTTCACCTAGATCTCACTGCAGACCATTCCTGTTGTTCTCGTCCTAATATACTACAGGCAGGCAGTTGATTCAGTTAGGTGCAGTATATAAAGTACTGTATTCTGTGCACAGTGTTCACCTAGATCTCACTGCAGACCATTCCTGTTGTTCTCGTCCTAATATAATACAGGCAGGTAGTTGATTCAGTTAGGTGCAATATATAAAGTACTGTATTCTGTGCACAGTGTTCACCTAGATCTCACTGCAGACCATTCCTGTTGTTCTCGTCCTAATATACTACAGGCAGGCAGTTGATTCAGTTAGGTGCAGTATATAAAGTACTGTATTCTGTGCACAGTGTTCACCTAGATCTCACTGCAGACCATTCCTGTTGTTCTATTGCTAATATACTACATGCAGGCAGTTGATTCAGTTAGTTGGAGTATATAAAGTACTGTATTCTGTGCACAGTGTTCACCTAGATCTCTCTGCAGACCATTCCTGTTGTTCTCATCCTAATATACTTTCAAACATCCGACTTACAAACGACTCCTACTTACAAACGGAGGGAGACAACAGGGGGCTCCCGGATTATTAAAGGGGGCTCCCGGATTCCGATAAGCCCCCGCCCGCAGATCCCGACAACCAACGGCCAGGGTTGTCGGGAAGAGGCCCTGTCCTCATCAACATGGGGGCAGGGTGCTTTGGGGTGGGGGGGCCGCAGGTCGCCCCCCTGCCCCAAAGCACCAAACCCCCCATGTTGAGGGCATGTGGCCTGGTACGGTTCAGGAGGGAGGGGGGCGCTCTCTCATCCCCCCCTCTTCCCCTGCGGCCTGCCAGGTTGCGTGCTTGGATAAGAGTGTGGTTTGGATTTTGGGGGAACCCGCACGCCGTTTTTTCGGCGTAGGGGTTCCCCTTAAAATCCATACCAGACCCAAGGGCCTGGTATGCCCCTGGAGGGGGAACCCATGCCAGTTTTTTATTTAAAATTTGGCCTGGAGTTCCCGCACAGGATTCATGCCAAACACAGTGCCTGCTATTGGCGGGGATCCAAAGTGGATCCCCGTTCATTGATAGTCGGACATATGTCGGCTTCATGTCGCAGGGCAAAGTCGGATCCAAAGAAGGATGGCTGTCGTGTCGCACAAGTGTGAACCCAGCCTAAAAATCAACTGAAAAACATTTCTAATTCTCTTGTGTATGACCCTTTTAAGTCTGTCCATACAATATAAGAGAATTGAAAGGAAAGATAAAAAATCAAAATAGACTTATGTGAATACCAATGACCTCTGCAGGTGATATCTAACATTACTGCACAGACTATCTTTCCTTTTCACACAGCAGAAGCTCAAGTACCATAGCACACTTTTTGTGGAAAATTCCTTAAACTTTGCCACTTGTGTTTATTTGCATCCAGCATTATGAGATTTTAAATAAATCTTTCAAATAGATCTGATAACATTATTGTTTCACTTTTTTTTCCCCTCCTTTAACACAGGTATATCTCAAGAATTCTCTTTAAAATCTGGCACACAATGAATTATAGTCGTCTGGGGCTAAGATGTAATTACTTTTCCCACCTTCTATGTAATATGGCTTGTGCAAATATTGCTTTTCAGTTGCTTGTTATTTCAGCAGGTGACTGATGACAGTTCGCAAAGCTGATGCTCATAAATCTTTGATCCTTCACATTTATCCCCAAACAGCAACTGAAACACACAGTCTGGTCTGTCTACAGCTGAACTCCTGAAAGTATATGGCTAATATGTCATTCCACTGACATTCAGCTTTGCTTATGGTACATGACTAAGACATTTTATGTTGAATATCCTCATATTCCACATTTGTTTAAATAAAACCAATTATATAAGCAGGTTATCTTATAGAGATATGAAACCCAAAGCAAACATTTATCATATTCAGTGGTGTATTTAGGTTTTGTGCTGCCCTAGGCCCAGGGCCGGACTGGGAATAAAAACCAGCCCTGGAAATAATTTCATACCAGCCCCATGCGTCGGCGATAAAGCGGTGCTAATTTTAGCGGCGCTTTACCGTCAATTTTGCGACGCTATTCGGACGCTAGCGGGGCGCTTTTAATCCCCGCTAACGGCCGTTAAAACCACCAGCAAAATGGAGCGGTGGAGGAGCGGTATACACACCACTCCAAAGATGCTGCTAGCAGGACATTTTTTAGCGTCCTGCCAGCGCAGCGCTCCAGTGTGAAGGCCATCGGACTTTCACACTGGAGTGTGCGGAGCGGCTCTTTCAGGGTGCTATTTTTAGCGTTATAGCGCCTGCAAAGCGCCTCAGTGTGAAAGGGGTCGCACTCTGATATAAAGGGGGCACTGGTGACCAGAGACCCCACTTATATCAGAGTCCACTGCATTCCCCTTTACATCAGAGTGCCCCCTTGCACTGAAGGGTGGAATCCTGCAGACTATGATGTAAAAGGAAACTCTGGGAATGTGGGGAGGACTCTTGTGACCAGAGACCACCTTCCGCAGAAAGAAAACACTAAGGTAAGGGGGTTTACTGATATAAGAGGGAAACCTTTATCAGTGCCCCCTTACATTATTGTATTGACTCCCCCCTCAGACTGGCCTGGCGGCGCTGTCACTGACCTCCTCTCAGGTGCACGGTGCAGGGCTCAGTCACTCGGCTCCAGCTTGGTGGCTCTGGTTTTATCCCATAGTTTCCTCTCCACAGTCCATACATGTCTGACTTCTCCCATGACCCCCATCCTGGCGGCACTCCCACTCTTGACTCCTCTCCAGACGTGATATAAGACAAGAGATGGTCAGAGGCTGCGGATGGTACAGGGGAGGTCAGAGGCTGCGGATGGTACAGGGGAGGTCAGAGGCTACGGAGGGGGAGACAGGAGGCCGGAGGCTGTAGAGGGGGGGCAGGCGGTCAGAGGATGCAGATGGGGGACAGGAGGTCGGAGGCTGCGGAGGGGGGGACAGGAGGCTGCGGAGGGGGGACAGGAGGTCGGAGGCTGCGGAGGGGGGACAGGAGGTCGGAGGCTGCGGAGGGGGGGACAGGAGGTCGGAGGCTGTAGAGGGGGGGGACAGGAGGTCAGAGGCTGTAGAGGGGGGACAGGAGGTCAGAGGCTGCGGAGGGGGGGACAGGAGGCTGCGGAGGGGGGGACAGGAACTGCAGAGGGGGGGACAGGAGGTCAGAGGCTGCGGAGGGGGGGACAGGAGGTCAGAGGCTGTGGAGGGGGGACAGGAGGTCGGAGGCTGTGGAGGGGAGGACAGGAGGTCGGAGGCTGTGGAGGGGGGGCAGGAGGTCAGAGAATGCGGAGGGGGGACAGGAGGCCAGAGGCTGCGGAGGGACAGGAGGTCAGAGGCTGCAGGGGAAACAGGAGGTCAGAGGCTGCGGGGGGGGCAGGCATTCAGAGGCTGTGGGGGACGTAGGAAGGAAGAGGCTGGCCGGCGCGCTACGGCTAAACTTTTAAAAATGGCGCCGCTCGGCGCCATCGTGTCACTGTGCATGCGCCCGCATTTCCGGAACTTGCCGAGCGTGGACGGGCTTTCCCGAGCCCGGCTAGTCTCGGAACTGCGCTGGCGCATGCGCAGTTGCATGTCGGCCCGGCCCGGCCCCGCCGCCATTTTTTTTTCAGGCGCCGCTGCCCTCACAGCGGCCCCAGAAGCAGCCAGGCAGCCGGCCCACCGGGAGTTTTCCCGGTCTCCCGGTGGGCCAGTTCGGCCCTGCCTAGGCCTGATTAAACTTGCGCACCCCCTAATTTAAATATGACCCATCCCCTTCCTGTAAAGGCCACACCCCTTCTTTTTTAAGACCCACCCTTCTTTTTTAAGACACCGTGGGAAGAGGACAGAGGGATGCCGCGGGAGGAGGACAGAGAGGTAAGCCACGGGAGGAGGACAGAGAGGGACACAGCATCTTTTAATTTGGGGGGGAGAGGGGAGTAAGGGGATATGTGCTGGGGGTGCTTTGGGAGGGTAGAGGATATGTGCTAGTGGGGGAGGGGGGATCAACCCCCCCCCCCCCCCCCCCGCACTAGCACATACAGTGCCTTGCAAAAGTATTCACCCCCTTGGCTTTTTATCTATTTTGTTACATTACAGCCTTTGGTATAATAAGGTATGCAGCCAGCGCAAAAATGTCTAATAAAATCCCCTATACAATGCAAGCTGAACACTTGAAGATTAACACAAAAATCCAAACAGAATATTCAAAACAAAGTGCAGCGCAAAAATGAAAATAACACAGTCCACAATTGAAGCAAACCAAAAGTCCCAAAAAGATGAATATCAGATCCACCGGTGATGGTTTATAACAGCAGAAATAGTGGTGACTGTCCCTCCACCTCAAGTCTCATAACTGCGCTCACCTCACTAAATGGACTACTGAATTAACAAATAGTCACAAGAGCAGATTCCAGCACAGCAGGTATTCAATAGACAGCTTGTTCTCCGCACCGACACCATGAGAGCAATAAACCATATATGAAGAAAGAGGGGAGGAGATGTAAGTGCTCACTGTATGTTCAATGGCCCCGCTGAGGAAGTTCAATCGAACGTAACGTGTACGGGGGAGGAGCTACTTTCTGGATGACGTCACCCGCTGCCATCTTTTGGTATCACTCGGTTTGAGTGTGTTCTTACGAGCCTTATCGTTCTTTGAAAATATGTGAGTAGGTTTATGTTGGTTTAAATAAAATTGAACATACAGTGAGCACTTAGATCTCCTCCCCTCTTTCTTCATATATAGTTTATTGCTCTCATCGCTGGTGTCGGTGCGGAGGACAAGCTGTCCTCTGGCAGAGTGGCCAGAAGAAAGCCATTACTTTCAGCAAAAAACAAAATGGCACGTTTTGAGTTTGCGAAAAGGCACGTGGGAGACTCCCAAAATGTATGGAGGAAGGTGCTCTGGTCTGATGAGACCAAAATGTTACTTTTTGGCCATCAAAGAAAACGCTATGTCTGGCGCAAACCCAACACATCACATCACCCAAAGAACACCATCCCCACAGTGAAACATGGTGGTGGCAGCATCATGCTGTGGGGATGTTTTTCAGCAGTCGGGACTGGGAAACTGGTCAGAGTTGAGGGAAAGATGGATGGTGCTAAATACAGGGATATTCTTGAGCAAAACCTGTACCACTCTGTGTGATTTGAGGCTAGGACGGAGGTTCACCTTCCAGCAGGACAATGACCCCAAACACACTGATAAAGCAACACTTGAGTGGTTTAAGGGGAAACATGTAAATGTGTTGGAATGGCCTAGTCAAAGCCCAGACCTCAATCCAATAAAAAATCTGTGGTCAGACTTAAAGATTGCTGTTCACAAGCGCAAACCATCTAACTTGAAGGAACTGGAGCAGTTTTGCAAGGAGAAATGGGCAAAAATCCCAGTGGTAAGATGTGGGCAAACTCAAGCGACTTGGAGCTGTGATAGCCGCAAAAGATGGCTCTACAAAGTATTGACTTTAGGGGGGTGAATAGTTATGCACATTTACTTTTTCTGTTATTTTGTCCTATTTGTAGTTTGCTTCACAATAAAAAAAAAAAAAAATCTTCAAATTGATATATATATTAATATACCGCCTGAAGTGTATTAGAAAAATTACACCACGGAATGCACTGTAGATATAGGCTACAATGGATGCAGAGTATATATATATATATATATATATACCATATATACTCGAGTATAAGCCGACCCGAGTATAAGCCGAGGTACCTAATGTTGCCACAAAAAACTGGGAAAACTTACTGACTCGAGTATAAGCCAACAATGCCTTACTGTTCCCATCCTTACTGTTCCCATCCTCACTGTTCCTATCCTCACTGTTCCCTAGCTCACTCTTTCCTATCCTCACTGTTTCCTAGCTCACTGTTTCCTATCCTCACTGTTTCCTATCCTCACTGTTTCCTATCCTCACTGTTTAAATTTTACATTGTAAATAGTACCTGAAAAAAAGTTGCGGCTGCGGCGTCCATCGTTCAAATCCCGCGGTCTCTTCCTGGTCCCTTCCGTGATAGGCGATTCTCATCAGACACCCTCCGCCTATCATGAACGTTCTCTCATCCTCAGTTTCCCAGCAGACGCTGTGTTGGGTGTTCCGCCAATCACAGACGTCTGCTGGGAAACTGAGGATGAGAGAACGTTCGTGATAGGCGGAGAGTGTCTGATGAGAATCGCCTATCACGGAAGGGACCAGGAAGAGACCGCGGGATTTAAATGATGGACGCCGCAGCCGCAACTTTTTTTCAGGTACTATTTCCAATGTAAAATTTCTCTGACTCGAGTATAAGCCGAGGGGGGGGACGACTTTCAGCCCAAAAAAAAGGGCTGAAAATCTCGGCTTATACTCGAGTATATACGGTGTATATATATATATATATATATATATATATACAGTAAGGTCCATAAATATTGGAACATCGACACAATTCTAATCTTTTTGGCTCTATACACCACCACAATAGATTTGAAATGAAACGAACAAGATGTGCTTTAACTTCAGACTTTCAGCTTTAGTTTGAGGGTATTTACATCCAAATCAGGTGAACGTTGTAGAAATTACAACAGTTTGTATATGTGCCTCCCACTTTTTAAGGGACCAAAAATAATGGGACAGATTAACAATCATCAATCAAACTTTCACTTTTTAATACTTGGTTGCAAATCCTTTGCAGTCAATTACAGCCTGAAGTCTGGAACGCATAGACATCACCAGACGCTGGGTTTCATCCCTGGTGATGCTCTGCCAGGCCTCTACTGCAACTGTCTTCAGTTCTGCTTGTTCTTGGGCCATTTTCCCTTCAGTTTTGTCTTCAGCAAGTGAAATGCATGCTTAATCGCATTCATGTCAGGTGATTGACTTGGCCATTGCATAACATTCCACTTCTTTCCCTTAAAAAACTCTTTGGTTGCTTTCGCAGTATGCTTCGGGTCATTGTCCATCTGCACAGTGAAGCGCCGTCCAATGAGTTCTGAAGCATTGAATATGAGCAGATAATATTCCCTGAAACACTTCAGAATTTATTCTGCTGCTTTTGTCAGCAGTCACATCATCAATAAATACAGGAGAACCAGTTCCATTGGCAGCCATACATGCCCACGCCATGACACTACCACCACCATGCTTCACTGATGAGGTGGTATGCTTTGGATCATGAGCAGTTTCTTTCCTTCTCCATACTCTTCTCTTCCCATCACTCTGGTACAAGTTGATCTTGGTCTCATCTGTCCATAGGATGTTGTTCCAGAACTGTGAAGGCTTTTTTAAATGTTGTTTGGCAAACTCTAATCTGACCTTCCTGATTTTGTGGCTCACCAATGGTTTACATCTTGTGGTGAACCCTCTGTATTCACTCTGGTGAAGTCTTCTCTTGATTGTTGACTTTGACACACATACACCTACCTCCTGGAGAGTGTTCTTGATCTGGCCAACTGTTGTGAAGGGTGTTTTCTTCACCAGGGAAATAATTCTTCGGTCATCCACCACAGTTGTTTTCCGTGGTCTTCCGGGTCTTTTTTTTGCCATCTCTCTGATGGGTTTGTTTTGTTTTTTTAGCCTAATGATGGCTTGCTTCACTGATAGTGACAGCTCTTTGGATCTCATATTGAGAGTTGACAGCAAGAGATTCCAAATGCAAATAGCACACTTGAAATGAACTCTGGACCTTTTATCTGCTCCTTGTTAATTGGATAATGAGGGAATAACACACACCTGGCCATGGAACAGCTGAGCAGCCAATTGTCCCATTACTTTTGGTCCCTTAAAAAGTGGGAGGCACATATACAAACTGTTGCAATTCCTACACCGTTCACGTGATTTGGATGTAAATACCCTCAAATTAAAGCTGAAAGTCTGCAGTTAAAGCATATCTTGTTTGTTTCATTTCAAATCCATTGTGGTAGTGTATAGAGCCAAAAAGATTGTTGATCTCCCAATATTTATGGACCTGTCTGTATATACTATATATATATATCAAATGCACTGCCACTAACTGAATAACCTGCCTGCTTAATCTAAATCAAGTTATCTCTCCATCCACACCAACAACACTACACAGGGCCACCGTGTATGCAGCCTTATATAGTGTGGGGCATGGACTTAGTCCCCCTGAGCCATGATTGGCCAAAGGCCTGCCTTTGGCCAATTATGGCTCTCTTAGCAGAGGGCGCTGGGATTGGCCAAAGCATGCAGGTCAGGTGCATGCTTTGGCCAGCCATCATACAGCAATGCACTGCAATCTCGCAGTGCATTATGGGGCATTCTGCGGCGCTCAAATTTTCCGCAAACGCCCCATAATGTTCACTGTTCGGTGAATGGGGGAACACCCGATGTTCGATTCGAACTTATGTTCAACCCAAACATCGAGCTCATCCCTAATGGGAGGTTGGTTTGGGGGTGTTGGGCTGAGGAATGTTGCTGTGTTTCCCGTTACCCCTTAAATATGAGTATAGCATAAAACATGACACCAAAGGTGGAATTAGTCTTTAAAAAGTTTGAACAAGTTTTGCCAAAAGCTCTGCAAATGCTTTGTAAAAGTTTGCTGTGCACACAGATCCTTTACAAGCTGAAACTATGTGAACAAGGCCTTACAATGCATGAAGCTTTTACACAAAGGAGTCAACGCCCCCTCCCAAAGAGAATCTGGATCAATTCCCTGGATTATACTATATGTGTATCTTAGCCTTTATTAATTTTTTAACATGTATGGAACACTATCAATGGAAGAGCCACTGGATAGTTGACCTAGAACCTGCCAACACACCTTGTGATTTACAAAGGGCTTTATTAAAAAGTTAAAAGCCCTGGGGGGAAATAAATAAGCAAATAGCAAACAATAATATCACACATTAATACAGCAAATGCAATAGCACCATCATTTTTTGGAACAGGTATGAAGCACACCAATATACTATGAGGCCTGACTAAAGGTAACCCACTGGCCTTTGGAACATTAAGGCATACATTATAAAAAAAATTTTTTGTTCACCACCACCATGGATCAAAATTTGCCAGCTCCCTGCTGAACCGGTCAAATTTCGATCCATGTATGGCTGGCTTAACTCAGTACTGCTGGCATTGAGATCCTTATGCCTTGTACACACGATCGGATTTTCCGATGAAAAAAGTCCGATGGACTTTTTTTATCGGAAATTTCGATCGTGTGTGGGCCCCATCGGATTTTTTTCCGTCAGTGTTTAGAAATAGAACATGTTTTATTTTTTTCCGATGGAGAAAAAAACGATAGAAAATTCCTATCGTCTGTGTGGAACTCCAACAGAGAAGAAGCCCATGCATGCTCAGACTAAATTAGGAGACGGGAGCGCTCGTTCTGGTAAAACTAGCATTCGTAATGGAGATAGCACATTCGTCATGCTGCAAATTATTGCATCGTTTAATGTAGCGCATTCTTTTCTTCTTTCTAATGCTAGAATAAAGTTTTAATTTTGCTGCTGATGTTCTGACAAACTTATTTCTTTATTGTTTCTTGTAATGTCATGAATATTCGTATTTGATTTTAAAGCCAGATCTCAAAACTTATTTTTTTTTTGGTGATTTAAATCAAGATCTCCTATTTTTTTTTTGCAGGGTTTTAATATTTTCTGGTCAAGTTACCACAATAACATTATTATCTTGTATTTTGTTACCTCAAGGAGGTTGGTTGGTGTCCCTTGTTAATTACACATTGTATTTATGAAATGTACCTTCCTACTCGAACAAACTGTCCTTTTTAAGAAAAACACATAGGCAAGTATTTAAAGTAAATCAAATATCCATTTATTCTGGTAACAAAATAAAGAGGAAAGGCAACGATGGACAAATCGGTCGCATTTACGCAGACTTTGGACCCCAAGGCAGACATCAAGTGTGTTGGAAATAAAATAAAATAACTTGAGGAGTCCATAGGGAGCACAATCTGGTCCCCAAATCTCAGAAATCAAGAGCAGCAGAAGATGTCACATATGTCCCCAGGCTGTGGTACTACAACAGACTGCGTCTTCTGGCAGAGCAGACTGAAGCCAGGGAATCACTTTCTGGTCTTCCTTGCAGCCTTCCCTGCACGGCTCCCTGCAACGTTCCCTCCACAGCTCCCTCCACGCCCCCTTGCAGGCTGTGGCTCTGGTGGTAGAAATGTGGCAGGAGGAGGAGGAGAAGGATGGCCGAGATCACACAGATGGGTGATCTCTGTCAGCTGGCCCCTCACCGTCTTCTGAAGGACCATAGAAATAAGCCCCTCAGAGAGGGTACGTTGTCCCTCCTCCACTTTCTGGAGCCTATTGGCCACATAGCAGCAATAGGCCTCTTCAGGGTTGAGGTGGGCTCTCATGATCTCGGCTGCGTCCCTTATTATTCTCAGGGAATCCTCCTCCACCTGAGTCATCTTCCTGGCCCTTTTTGGTCTAACATGGAGGGCAGGCACCTGTGACTGGGTGCTGCCACTTGCCCCGGCCACCTCCTGTCTGCCACTCACCCATGCCTCCTCCTGGCTGCCACACTTTAGAGCGTCGTCCTCCTGGCTGACCTCATCCTGTGTATAAAAAAGAGACATAGTTTTGTTTTTGGTTCATCAATCACACACAATTTTCAGCTCATGACTGTTGCAAATTGAATGTTAATAAATAGAAAAGACTCTGATTCTGACCCCAGCATTTTTCATTACTGTCCCAATCATTTCTGGCCACTGTCTTCTATTGATATGTAAATTATTTTTTGTTTAATCCTTAATTTGAGAATAATAATAACTAGTAGCCAACAATAATTATAGGACAATAAATATGTCGAAAAATACTATACCTGGCTCCAGATGTGCATATCCGTGTCTTCCAGGTCAGGTAACTCCTCGTCACCCTCTGCAGGCATGGAGGGAAGGCTGGAGGGAAGGGTGGAATGAAGGCTGGAGGGAAGGGTGGAGAGAAGAGTGGAGGGAAGGCTGGAAACTGATTCCCTGACTTCTAGCTGGTCGTCCCGAAAACACAAATGTTAAGGCCTCATGCCCACGGACGTTTTTACAGCCGCGTTTTTGAGCGTTTTTTACAGCTTAAAAACGCCTGTCCATGTTAGTCTATAGGTTCATGCCCACCTAGGCGTTTTTGAGCTGCAAATAGCATAGGCGTTTTTAAGCTGTAAAAAAAAAAACCAGGACCAGTGCGTTCCTCGGCGTCAGCGTTAGGCATAAAAAAACGCGAAGCGCTAAAAAACGCGCCAAAAAACGCCGCAATTGCGTTTTTGAGCTCCGACATTTTTTTTTTTTTTTAAAAAAGGTCAAAAAATGTATACAATAACATGGACAGGCGTTTTTAAGCTGTAAAAAACGCGGCTGTAAAAACGACCGTGGGCATGAGGTCTTATAGTACCACAAATTGGGGACATACACTTTGTCTGCTGCTGCTCCTGATCTCATTGACTTGAGGATTTTACTGTGCTGCTTCTTGTACGTATTCCTCAAGTTATTGACTTTATTATTGATCATGTTATAGTCTGCCTCGGGGATCCATGTCTGCATAAATGCGACCAATTGGTCCATTGTTGCCCTCCTTGCGTCGCGGTTATGGTATAAACTGTTTTTTAGCTCCCACAAATTTCTGAGCTCCCTGTATTTCTCTATGAATGCAGTCATTATTTCAGGATCTTTAAATTTCTTCATATTTTCTGCAAGATGAAACACAAGACAAAAACACTAGGTCAGCCTAAACTGTCATAATCTTATCCCAATATAGGCCTCAATCATGAATTAGTATAGGCCACTGATGCCCCAGGTTTAAATTTTACCTTTGTTTATGACGTTCGTCGCTTTCGTTCCCCCTTTCTCCGCACAGAAAACGTAGTTACGACACCTGTGTTAGCTTTATATACATTGCGCATGCGTGAAACTCTGCCCGCTTCGCCTGCCCCTGAAGTTCTTTTTTGAATATTCCCTGCCCCTTCTTTCGGCGCGCAGTAAGAGCGACATGGCAGAGTCTCAACAGGTGTCTGATAATTTGTCTAATAACGACGAGACAAGCCCGGAGGGCAAAACGTCACGATCAAGGAGGCGATACAAGGCATCTAATATGTCATATAATCATAAGGTACAGCGCTAAATAGAATGATCAAAAGTCCTATGAAAGGACTTAATAAATTAATATACCCAAATATAGGCAAAAAAAATATTGATCAATTAGTCAGTAAAACCAATAGCATCAAAAACACATAAAACCTAAATGAATAGAGCATGTGAACGCATGTGAACGCATGTGAACAATACTACTAAAATAGTACAACAAAATAACACTGATTAAATCATTTCCACTGTGAAGAAAGAAACAAGCAAGGGTGATGTGAAAAATAAAGTCCCAAAACAGTATATAAAATTTGTTGCGTGCTGACGAACAAATCTTAGATGTTCAAGAAAGGGTTAATCCTGAAGAGACACAGTCCTTAGAAGGATCGTAATGTGGCAAAGTGAGGAAAACTTGAGATAGGGAAAAATTTCCATCCACCAATTAAGGCATCAGAGAAGTGATGTTGTAGTCTCCTTACCAAAAATGATTGACCACTATCATGGCGGTCACTGCAGACTCAGGGATTTAAGGTCTCCCCAAAGACCCACAGCTGATGGCCGGATAAGGGTATGATGGGTGTCTGGTATCTCAGAAAGACATAAGCAGAAAAAACTCCATAGTGTAATACTGTGCGAACAATTATTGAAAAAAGGTATTGCACTTACAGAGTATTGATAAAATGGGCGCGGTATATATCAGATAGGATAAGCGTGGTGTCTCGCGGCGTCTCCTCCAGGCTTCTGTCATGGATATGCATTAATGTCTGTCTGCCATCTTACCTTCCTCCTCATGTGTTCATCTAGAGACCAGACCTCCTTCACCTGGCTTCCTTTATAATCTCCTCCCAGCCTGACTCCACCCCAGGCCCTATCACTGAACACTATATTAACCTGTGCACTGCAAGCCTGCTTTGCTGATCAACGTGTTTGTTAGGCATTGTGTGTTTGGGTTCCTGCCTGCCGTGTGCTACGTCTGTCTCTCTGTTACGTTATTGGCTTGTCCCCGACTATCCCTGTCTGCTCGTGACCCTTGACCTTCGGCTCGTTCTTCGTTATCCTTGTCTGCTTGTGGCCCCTGACCTTCAGCTTGTTATTCGGTTCTCTCTATCGTGTGCTGCTGCTTCCCCTCTTTTCCCCTTATCCTACGGGGCGTGAGCTAGGAAACTCCAGGGGCCGCGACCTGGTCCCAGCCTGCAGCGTAACATCCTCACCACTAGAGGCCCTGGAGAAGACCAGCTGGGTCTTAGACTCCGCGCCCTGGGGAATCTTGGCTCTCGCTTCCATTGGGATCCCGGTTGTGCTCCTCTGGTCCCGCTTTCCACAACCACCCAGTTTCCTATCCGCAGAAGCCAGCCATAGGGTTCACTACCTCGCGGTGCACTCCTGTCCCCCTACGGTGTGCATCTGTCACCTGGCCACAGGTGACCCTGACAGCTTCCTCCGCTTGTTAGCTTGCAGTATCAATGTGTCTCCGTATGGAGGAGACGTAATGACGTCAGAGCTACAGGCCACACCCTTTTTTACACGTTTTGTCACTACAGGACGTTGTCTGGGATTGGCTGCTGTGTCCGCGTCATCATGATTGCCCTTATATAATGCCGCAACGCCATCTTGACTGAGGGCAGAAGCGGAAGGGCTATGAGGAAAACACAAGGTGCCGCCATGTTGACCATTGGACACCATAGAAGCAAGAAATGGAAGCCTGGATAATGCATCTGCCATCTTGTGGCGAAAAAATAAAATAAAAACATGGATGATGTATAAAGATACATGGCAAGAGATACAGGCAAGGAGAAAAAGCAAGGAGGAGATACCGCAAGAACTAGTGGCAAAAAAACGTATAGCCAGGCAGTAATAAAGTGCAAATACAAACCACAAATGACCAATATTAATAAAATATATAAAAATTATGTAAAAAGGCACGAAATTTACATAACATAAGAAAATGTAATAGCTAAAAATTACTAATAAAAATTACTAATAAAAAGAGACAGGGATGAGCTAGACATTGTTGATAAAACAGTTAATGTCCCAATCGACATTTAACCCATGGGGCACATAGGATTTCATGTCAAATATCCACTTTGTTTCGAGTTTGGATATAGAATGAACCCTATTCGTACCCCTTCAGTGTGGACGAAGTTTTTTTTAATTGGAACAAAAAGAGTCCCTTTAAGTTGTTGGTTATGATATTGAGCATAGTGTTTAGATAAATTGTGTTTGGGAAATCCTTGTTTAATATTCCCCACATGCTCTTCCAATCGTACATGAAGGGCTCTTTTAGTACGTCCAATGTATTGCTTTGAGCACGGACACTGGATAAGATAAGCCACACATTCACTAGAACAGGTAATAAACAAATCGATATTGTAAATCGTATTTGTCTGTTTGGATTGAAAGGATTCACACTCATGTCCTTGAAAGGAATTAACTCGGCAAATTTTACATTTCTTATATGGAAAAAAACCCTTCATAGTTTTGAAAAAATTACAAAATCTTAGGAGGGTCAATCACATTAGGGGCCACCCTATGGCGTAAGGATGGTGCTCCTCTAAAGATAACGACTGGCCGGTCAGGAAAGGCTGGACCCAAGACCTTATCATTTTTTAAGATGTTCCAATATTTGTTAAAGATCTTCTTTACTGAAAAATGTTGGTTCGAATAGCCTGTAATCATTGAACACCAAAACCTATTAACAACGGTATGTTTAACCCTATTTTGTCCAGTAAGCATTTGGTTTTTATTCATATCAGTATATCCCTTCTCCAAAAATCTTGATTTTAAAACCTGTGCCTGTTGCTGGTAGTCAAAAAGAGAGGTACAGTTCCTCCTAATCCGTTGAAACTGGCCCTTAGGCACAGCACTAAGCCAAGTTGAATAGTGACAACTAGTTAGGGGGATGAAAGCATTCCAATCAGTTTCTTTGAAATATGTGGTGGTAATCAGTACTCCATCTCTCACTAAAATATTCAGATCTAGAAAGTGGATTTCTGATTGGCTGGCCTCGTACTTTAACCACTTAACGACCGCCCACTGTAAATATACGTCGGCAGAATGGCACCGACAGGCACAATCACGTACATATACGTGATTGCCTTTGTATAGTTGGGGGGTCCGATCGGACCCCCCTTCTTTACAGTGAGCGGTGGTTATTTCTTCGGGAGCGATCCGGGATGAGGGGACGGCCGTTCGATTCCGGCCACCCCCTCTCGATCGCTCCCAGCGAATGAGAAAGCTTCCCTGCCTGTGTAATGTTTACACAGGCAGAGGAAGTGATGTCATCTCTCCTGCGGCGCTCACATGTACCGAGCGCTGTACAAGAGAAGACACACAGGTTAGTGCACAAACAGCACACTGACACCAGGACACATAGGCACATAAATCTCCCCCCCAGGCCCCCCAGACACCCCCAGATCACCCCCCAGCCCACCCATGTGAGGTATCACCGCAAAGGTCAGAAGTGAGAGTTGAAGGAAGCCACAAACTCTGAATAAATGGCCAATGACTCTCCCTTCTCACCTCAACCTCTCAGAGGAGGCCTGATCATCAACCATCGAAGGAAGCACAGCCAACCATGCCATACACCCACATATCCACTGACCACTCAATATAGACTGAGGACATGACCTTCCACCATGCAGGTGTCCAAGATCGCCGGTTGTGACGGCTTGAGGCTAGTGAAGTGTTACTACGTCCGTAGCTGGTCTTAAATGGTTTTCAATGATGTAACAGGAGTGGATGAGACACAGTAGCCTGCTTTGAATGTCCATTATCAAAGAAAAGGTGAGTGTAAAAATATTCATCTGAAAATAAAATGTTTACAGCGATCCCAATGCAGGTACGATCTCCTTCACCACACAGCTTGTGTCACCACCCTATAGGTAATTCACTTACCAGATCATGCTGGTTTATGCGCTTATCAGTCAGAGGATGTTGTCAGCTCACTATACGCTTCCATCAACACGCTGGACTTTTTTACACTCACCTTTTCTTTGATAATGGACTTTCATTAAGGAGTATTATCTAAGTGGATGACCATTTTAAGGCTTCTATATAAGCTGACTTTAAGCAAAACTTATTGCCACTGTCATAATTTTGCCATTTTTACTAGCGCTGCTAATGTTTTAGTATTTTACTTTGACATATTTTGTGATGTATTTTGTTTTATTATAGTAGCTGCTGATTTATCAACAATCTTTTCTGTGTGCGCCGAGGGAGAGATATTGAACCTAGTTTGATTATTTCTAATTTTCTGACACTAGTAGCCTGCTTTGACCTCCGTAAACAGGAGGTCTATGCTTTCTGGTAAGAGTACATCTTGTGTATGGTAGCAGTGAGTCCACAAGGTAGAGGGACCCTATCTGAGTTTGGAATACAGGATTTTTTTTATTTGTACCTCTCAAGCTGATGTCCGACAGAACCAGACAATCCTCTACATTATAAGCTGCAATAGCTCACTAGAATACATTTCTGTTTCAATGTTTTTATTAAGGCTTTACGGAATACAAGAAAGTAAACATACAATTTTACAATAAAATGCATGTATTAGAGAACATTACAATCAAGATATCAATGAAGATATAGAAAACCGATGCTGAAGATATTGAGAGAAAAGGGGGTTGAGACCCATCCCAACCTATTAAAATACCAGAATACCTCAATCCCTGGGTAATATGTAAAAATGCAGGAAAGTAGTGGAGTTGGGACTTTAATTGAGGTATAAAGGTAAAATAAATAAAATAAAATGGATAGCTTGGATGTCATAGTTCCCTCTAAATTGACATGATACGGTATAAGTAACCCAGTAATCACAATATGTTTATGATACAAAAATGATACAAAAATGTAGTCACAAAGAAACAATTCATAATCATCATTAATTTAATAACACATGATTAATTGGGGAACATGATTAATGACATACAGGGGCTGATTTACTAATAACAGTGCGCTGCGCTGGTTCTAACCTTAATTGGAAGCAGCGGCGCACTGTTATAGTAAATAGAAATGTCAGCGGCGCTCTATTGAAAATGAATGGTTCCCTATGGGAGCCCATTGATTTGAATAGAGGTCGCCCGGGAAGTCGGATCTGACTTGCGGGCGACTCGTGTGCCGGCTGACACAGGGACAGCGCGACTTTGCGAGGCGATCTGGACACGACCTGAGCGTGCAGCAGCCGCTCAAGTCGTGTCCTAGAGGCGACTAGCCGGCCGAGAATGTGTCCAGCGCGATGTCATCGCGCTGGTCCTCGGCAGCCTCGCTGTCCCATGTTTTGGTATGAATCATGAAGGGGAACTCCAGGCCAGTTCCCCTTCAGGAGCATACCAGGCCCTTAGGTCTGGTCTGGATTCTAAGGTGAACCCCCTAAGCCGAAAAACGGCGTGGGGGTCCCCCCAAAATCCAAACCAGACCCTTAGGTCTGGTCTGGATTTTAAGGTGAACCCCTCAAGCCGAAAAACGGCATGGGGGTCCCCCCAAAATCCAAACCAGTCCCTTATCCGAGCACGCAACCTGGCAGGCCGCAGGGGAAAAGGGGGGGACGAGAGCGGCCCCCTCCCTCCTGAACCATACCAGGCCGCATGCCCTCAACATGGGGGGTTTGGTGCTTCGGGGCAGGGGGTGACCTGCGGCCCCCCCACCCCAAAGCACCCTGCCCCCATGTTGATGGGGACAAGGGCCTCTTCCCGACAACCCTGGCCATTGGTTGTCGGGGTATGCGGGCGGGGGGCTTTTCGGAATCAGGGCGCCCCCTTTAAAAAGGGGGCCCCCAGATGCCGGCCCTCCACCCTATGTGAATGAGTATGGGGTACATCGTACCCCTACCCATTCACCTGGTGGAAAAAAATTGTAATAAAAAAACCACACAGCTTTTTAAAGTATTTTATTGCACAGCTCCGGGGGTCTTCTTCCGACTTCGGGGGTCTCCGGTGTCGTCGCCGCCGCTCTCCGGTTTTCTTCTGCCGGGCCACCGCTAACTTCTTTAGCTCTTTTGCTAGCGGAGGCCTGGTCTTCGCCGTCGCCTTCTCCCCTCTTCTCCTCTCCGGTTCTTCCTTTCTTCTGCCGGGCCTCCGCTAACTTCTTTTAGCTCTTTTGCTAGTGGAGGCCCGGTCTTCTCCGTCACCTTCTTCTTCTCCCGCTATCCGGTTCTTCTCCCGCTTCTTCTCCTGCTTCTTTCTTCTGCCGGGCCTCCGCTAACTTCTTTAGCTCTTTTGCTAGTGGAGGGCCCGGTCTTTTCCGTCACCTTCTTCTTCTCCCGCTATCCGGTTCTTCTCCCGGTTCTTCTCCCGCTTCTTTCTTCTGCTGGCCCCTCCACTAACTTCTTTAGCTCTTTTGCTAGTGGAGGGGCCGGTCTTCTCCGTCGTCGCCGTCGGCGTCTTCTTCTCTCTTCTCCTCCTCGATGTTGACTCGTCGCTTCCTCTCGCAGTAATGCAAAATTTTCGGTCCACAGAGATTAATATAGGCTTCTCATGACGTCACAGTCACATGTTCCGGGGCACATGGCCCCGGAGCATGTGAGTGTGACGTCATGGGAACATGTGACTGTGACGTCATGAGAAGAGATGTCTTATTGACCCTGCATCTCTCCATAAAGAGGACCTGTCACACACATTCCTATTACAAGGGATGTTTACATTCCTTGTAATAGGAATAAAAGAGCATCTCTCCTCCAGGCTAGAAACCATGATATTGTTCCAAAAAAATCACCAATCTCATGCTGACAGCCAAGATCACGGCTTGGTTAACATACGGGAACATGGCATGATGTCATAAGGTCGTGCCCGCGCCTCCGACGGTCATAGAGATCACTGATGACCATCTGGTCACCAGTCATCTCCAAATCGTTCTCCGAGCCCCAGATGGCACGGGAGAGCCCGGAGAAGCACCGGATGGCGGCAAGAGAGGGGGGGGGGGCGTCCCCTCCCCCCGCCTATAAGAACGATCAAGCGGCGGAACTGCCACTATGATTGTTTTTATTGTGCACAGAATCGCCGGCTGAATAAAATGATATCTGAACGATGCCTGCAACTGCAGGCATCGTTCAGATGTCACCGCCCAAAGCCAAGGATGTCATTTGACGGTGGGCGGTAGGAAACTGGTTAATATTTTTAAAAAAGGTAATTTTTCTTCTTCATTGATGTACACTGATGAGACTGCACTGATGGGCACCGATAAGGTGGCAAGGGTGGGCACTGAGAGGTGGCATTGCTATTTAGCACTGGTGGGCAGTGAGAAGTGGAACTGCTAGGTGGCAATGATAGTTGGAAGTGATGGGCACTGATAGGCACTGGCAGCACTGCTAGGTGCCACTGATTGGCACCAGTGGTGGGCATTGATAGGTGGCACTGGCAGGGGCTACTAATTGTCACAGATGATGCAGAATTGCCTCTTCCTCTTCGGCCCCCATGTCCCTTGCACATAAGCCGGTGATTGCCTTTT
Organism: Rana muscosa; assembly: GCA_029206835.1. Taxonomy (NCBI): domain Eukaryota; kingdom Metazoa; phylum Chordata; class Amphibia; order Anura; family Ranidae; genus Rana; species Rana muscosa. Next base: position 297,057,312 of record CM055117.1, read on the forward strand.
TTTTTTATGCTCACGCTGTCAGCACAAGGAGAAAACAAAAACCATTACCCAGCTTTTGTTTACATCACGTGATCAGCTGTCATTTGCTGACAGCTGATCACATGGTAAAGGGCAGGGATCGGCCCCTTACTCGGATCTGTCATCACCCGAGTCACAGTGACTCTGTGACCACAGCGCGCGCAAAGGGGAGGACGTTTATTGACAGACTCCCGGCAATTGAGGACCATGCTGTGGCCGTCGATCAGTTATAGCGCTGATCTCAAGTGATTAAAGAGGGTCAAAATGGGCCATTGACATGCATCACAATTCAACTTAGGAATGAGTCTTTGAAAAGTTAAACTAAATAATTTGGCCACTTTATCCTTCCAAATAATTCACTTCCTGTCACATAGTCACACAGGAAGTGAGGGAAAATCCCTAACAATGTCTTTCCTTGGGGACACACAGGTCAGTCTAAATACTTTCCCCATTATGCACATTGCACTCGAGCATATTGCGGGGTACAGCACAAATTATTATTAGGTAGTTTGGACTGTGGGGTTTATTTACTAAAGGAAAATCTACTTTGCACTACAAGTGCACTTGCTGTATATCTGAGGGGGACATGCAAGCCAAAAAAAAAACATCTTTGCTTTTACATGATTGTAACATCCAATCACCAGTACTTTCCCTCAGATTTTCAGCAGCTACACTTTTACTGCAGAGTGGATTTGTCTTTACTAAACCCCAAACTACCCAATGATTTGGGGTGTACACAACAAAGTGCTAGAGTGCAATTTGCTTAATGGGGACACTAGTTAGATTGATCTGTGTATCCCCATGAAAAGCCATTGGTAGGGTTTTACCTTCACTTCCTGTTTAGCTGTGTGACAGGAAGTGAAGCCAATGTTAAGAAAAGGAGACAAAGGCCAAACTACAAAAAAAAAAAAAAAAACACACACGCAGGGGTTCTAACACTTACTTTGTTTCCCTCAAAATGCCCACAATTAGAATTGTATGGCCTTGAGCTATTTTTAAGTGCAGTGCTCTAAATCAGTGCTTCTCAAGTACCCCCAATAGGCCATGTTTGCAGGTTTTCCTTCATCTTGCACATGTGCTTTAAATCACAGTCAATGGTTTTGAATTTTGGACAGCAATTCTCGATAAGATAAATTCACAAAACCTGTCCTGTTGGGGGTACTTTAGGACTGAGGCTGAGAACCACTGCAGTACAAAAAGGAAAATTGAATACTTACCGCTCTGTATTTCATTTCCTGGTGACGCTCCATGGCAGCACACAATCCATGCATATACTACCATGAAGGCACCAGGGTAGACAAATCACACCTGTTTTGTTTTGACATGCCAATCAGCTGTCACATTTGTTGCAAAGAAAACACAAAACAAACATCAAAACTTTCCATCTAATTTTATTGTTCAACAAAACAAAAGGGAAGGCAAAATAAAAAACATGGTCAATTTGAAACAGTTACAGACTCAACATCTTGAGCAATTTTTGGCCAAAAAAATGCAGCAGACAATTAAATCAAAGTGAACAAACAACACACATTAACAACATCAGAATTATTTCAGGGGAACATATCTCCCCCACACCAAAAATATACAATCCACAAAAGTTAACCAATCACTTGTTTTGCAAAGACATAAAAAATAAAATACATGTGTTACAAACTCGATAAGGACACCAACATGTACATTTTGTCACACACACACACACACACACACACACACACACACACACACACACACACACACACACACACACACACACACACACACACACACACACACACACACACACACACACACACACACACACACACACACACACACACACACACACACACACACACTTGCCTCTTCTTAAGGCAATTGACCGAATGCTCTGTGAGCTTTATATAACATATGTTTGTGTGCTAATGAGGCAATTGAAAACACATGCACAGTCCATGAAACACCCAGAATGCAAGTTCTCCCAATGTAGAGACTGAAATTCAAAGTGGGCACACCTGTTAAGATGTCCTTCAATTTCTAACCCATAAAACACTCTCTGAGTGAGCATGCCCAGAAATATCCAGGCACTGTTCACACACAAAAAGCACGCCAAAAAAAAATAACTGGCTGGGCATGTGCAGAACAACACCAATGCAGCTAGCAAAAAATAACCCCCCCTCCCCCCGTCCAAAATTAAGCACATCATCCAGCATGCTACAAAATTAGAGATGGGACAATCACCCCTCCCCCCCACCAACAAATACTATTGCAGTCTATGGGAACTGACTTGTTAATTTTGCTAGTCCCCACTTGGCTGGCTTATCTTCTAGTAGTTATTGGCCTTAAAATGGGGGCCCAGGTCCCACCCTAAGCACCAATTTGGAAAACACCAAAAACAAAACAAGGAGAAGTGCCTTTAAATATGCCAAATTGCTTAAGGGCCATTTCACACCACATACAGTCCATTGCGTTTTTTATGCATCCAAAATGCATGGAAAGTTGGTTATATGGTTCTAAATGGCAGTGTTTGTTCCAGTGCATTCCAGTTCCACCAAAAAAGTAGAACATGCTGCATTTTACCTGCACTGGACTGTACTGGAACGCATCAAAACGCATCATAAACGCACTGGAACGCATAGGAACACACCAAAATGCACCAAAAACGCACTGGAACACACTTGTCCTTATCTATGGTTAATAAAAAAGAGGGGTGAAAACAAAGCACTGGACTGCATCAAAAACTTACCAAAAATGCACCGGAACGCATGAAAAAAGTGCATGCAGAAAAGCACCTGGAACGCATCCGGATTGTGTTTCTATGGTGTGAACTGGCCCTAGTTCACACTATAGAAACACAGTCTGGGTGCGTTCCAGGTGCTTTTCTGCATGCGCGTTTTTGACACATTCCAGTGCATTTTTGAGGCGTTTTTGATGCAGTCCAGTGTTTTTTTCCGCCTCTTTTCACTTAGGACAAGTGTGTTGCAGTGCGTCTTTGGTGCATTTAGGTGCATTGCGGTGCATTCCAGTGCATTTTTGGTACGTTCCGTTGCGTTTTTGATGTGTTTTACTGGGGTCCAGTACAGTTTTGTACCTAAAAAATGCAGCATGACCAATTATTTTTTGGCTTTCTGAAATGCACTGGAACGGACTGAAGTGTGAACTATGCCATTGGCATTAATGTGATCAACTTTCTTTGCGTTTTTCAGGCATCAAAAAAAACGCACTGCACTGCATCCGGTGTGAACTGGCCCTAAATATCATCCCCGGGGGGTGTCTATAGTATGCCTGTAAAGTAGCACATGTTTTCCATGTTTATAACAGTTGGAGAGCAAAATGACATTTCTAAAGTAAAATAATAGTAATTTAAAAGTCCTTGCGGCTGTAATGAATTGCTGGTTCCTGTCAATACAGATAAAAGTCATTGAAAGTCTTTGCTAACCCCAAAAAAAATGCGTGGGGGTCCCCCAAATTCCATAACCAGGCCCTTCAGGTCTGGAATGGATATTAAGGGGAACCCCGCTGCAAATTTAAAAAGAAATGACGTGGGGTTCCCCCCAAATATCCAAACCAGGCCCTTCAGATCTGGCATGGATTTTAAGGGGAACTCCACCCCAAATTTTTTAAAAAAATGGCGTGGAGTCCCCCTAAAAATCCACACCAGACCCTTATCCGAGCACATAACCTGGCCGGCCGCAGGGGAAAAAGGGGGGACGAGAGCGCCCCCCCCCTCCCTCCTGAACCGTACCAGGCCACATGCCCTCAACATGGGGAGGATGTCCCCATGTTGATGGGGACAAGGGCCTCATCCCCACAACCCTTGCCCGGTGGTTGTGGGGGTCTGCGGGCGGGGGGCTTATCGGAATCTGGAAGACCCCTTTAACAAAGGGGACCCCCAGATCCCGGCCCCCCCTGTGTGAAATGGTAATGGGGTACAAATGTACCCCTACCATTTCACAAGGAAAGTGTCAAAAATGTAAAAAATGACAAGAGCCGGTTTTTGACAATTCCTTTATTAATGTCTTTTCTTTTCTTCCATCTTCTTCTTCCATCTTCTTCTTTTCTCCATTCGGGTTTCTTCCTCCATCTTCATCTTCCTCTTCATCTTTATCTTCATCTTCCTTCTTCCTTCGGTGTTCTCGTCCAGCATCTTGCCCCGGCGTCTTCCCTTCTTCTTTCTTCTCCGGCCGCTCCGTTTGAATTGGAGGTTCCCGCTGTGCGACGCTTCAGTTCGCCTCTGGGTCCGCTTACACCCGTGACCCCGCCCCCCTCTGACGCACATGGATTTCACGGGGACTTTCCCCGTGGTGACAGAGGGGGGCGGAGCCACCGGGTGTAAACGGACCAAGTGGAGAACTGAAGCGTCGCACAGCGGGAACCTCCAATTCAAACGGAGCGGCCGGAGAAGAAAGAAGAAGGGAAGACGCCGGGGCAAGATGCTGGACGAGAACACCGAAGGAAGAAGGAAGATGAAGAGGAAGATAAAGATGAAGAGGAAGAGGAAGATGGAGGAAGGAACCCGAATGGAGAAAAGAAGAAGATGGAAGAAGAAGATGGAAGAAGAAGGAAGAAGATGGAAGAAGAAGAAGGAAGAAAAGAAAATACATTAATAAAGGAATTGTCAAAAACCGGCTCTTGTCATTTTTTACATTTTTGACACTTTCCTTGTGAAATGGTAGGGGTACAATTGTACCCCATTACCATTTCACACAGGGGGGGGCCGGGATCTGGGGGTCCCCTTTGTTAAAGGGGTCTTCCAGATTCCGATAAGCCCCCCGCCCGCAGACCCCCACAACCACCGGGCAAGGGTTGTGGGGAAGAGGCCCTTGTCCCCATCAACATGGGGACATCCTCCCCATGTTGAGGGCATGTGGCCTGGTACGGTTCAGGAGGGAGGGGGGGCCGCTCTCGTCCCCCCCTTTTCCCCTACGGCTGGCCAGGTTACGTGCTCGGATAAGGGTCTGGTGTGGATTTTTAAGGGGACTCCACGCCATTTTTTTATAAAATTTGGGGTGGAGCTCCCCTTAAAATACATGCCAGATCTGAAGGGCCTGGTTTGGATATTTGGGGGGAACACGCACGTAATTTTTTTTAAAATTTGCAGCGGGGTTCCCCTTAATATCCATTCCAGACCTGAAGGGCCTGGTTATGAAATTTGGGGGGACCCCTACGCTTTTTTTTTTTGGTTAGCAAAGACTTTCAAAGACTTTTCTCTATATTGCCGGGAGCCGACAATTCATTATAGCCGCGGCTGCTTTTAAATGGTTTTTTTTTTTCCTTTAGAAATGACATTTTGCAGGCGCACTGGCAAATTCAGAGCTGCGCCTGTTCAACTTATGCAAATTGACTTAGGTGACTTGACATTTACTAAGATTTTGCCGGCGCAGTGAACCGGCGCATTTAAACCATTGAAATTCCCGCGCTGAGCTAAAAAAAACTCCCGCAGCTCGAATCGGAATTGCCGGCGCAGCGGGCTGGTTTTGAAAAAGTTACTTTCCCACTCTATTTTGGCCATGTTTGTTACTTGGGCAGGTGTCACTACACTTCCTCACATCACCCCACATCACCCCCAATATTTTCTCACTTCCAGCTTCTTTATATTTAGATTTTAACATGCCCTGCGCCAGGTCCATAGTAGCGCACTGAGCACCTCCTCCCGGGCGCATAGAACACTATAGTAAATGGGAAATAGGGCTGCGCTACAGGTGCTAATGTTTTGTAAATACCAAAACAGCCATTGCGCACGCAGATGCGCCAATACTCATGGCGCAAACGTTTGGTAAATCAGCCCCACAGACATGATAATAAATAAATAATTCAATGAATAATAAATATATAAGTAATAACAACATGATTGACACATATCTGATTGATAAATAATAATATAAGCTGTTGTAGAGCATCCGAGGATGTAAACCCTACGCGTTTTATGGTCGCCTACCACTCATCAGGAGTTTGGATGCATGAAAGTAATCTAAAATGAGATGAATGGAAGAATTTGTTGTGGTAGTTTTTAGGGATCCACTAGTCCCCATAGACAAACCCAATAAGATGAAAGAAAAAAGGAGGGGGGGGGGGGGAAGCAAGAATAAGGAAAAGAGGAATGGTGAAAATTACATAACAATATTGTACCTTGCTAAATAGCCAATGTAATGAGACCTTGTTTGGGGAAAGGCTCAGAGGGTGATACCGTGTACAGTGTCTCACCCGGGGTAGAGGCGGGAGATCAGTTAGCCAGGATGCATGGGGGGCATCGTGGGCGGCAGACCCGTTGCTCGCCGCGAGCCCTCATGCCAGGATATAAGGCTTGTATACTGATTGGATATATCTGTATAAAAATGGAAAAATTGAATGAATAGAAGCTATGAAAAATGTATCAATGTGGAAATGTAGCGTAGAATAAGAGACTATGTAAATATGTGAAAAGGGTGAAAGAGAGCTATTGTATGATGAATAAATGATAAAGTGCTAGAGTGGTAGGGGTGAAAGTGATGTTGACGCATCTGCATATCAAATGCACATGGAAGAGCATACCCATACATAAATGGTGTATAAGTGAATAAAGTGGGGAGTAAAGAATTTTTTAACAAATAAAAATTATAATATTAAAAGTGAAAAAATTAAAATATATGTATATATATGTGTAAGTGTTATGTATGAAAGTGTATATGTAAGTATGAATGTATATCAGTGTGTATGGATGTGTGTGCATAAATGAATGTACAATGTGTGTGTGTAAGAATCAATTGAGTTGACTATATGTATAACTGAGTTAAGAGTATGTGACGGGGACGATGTAAAATGCCCCGTTTACCTGAGTTTCCAAAAGCTGAACAAGCAGATGGTGTGTCTTTGGAATGGTGGTCGGCAGGGAGAAAGCGGTCCGCCATCCACTGTTGAATAGCCCCCCAGTCCTGGGTGGAACCCCGCCAACGTCATGTATGAACTCGCAATTGCTGGGGTCCCTCTAATCCCCTGCAAGGCGAGAGATGGAATCAGTGCGTCACGGCAGAGCGGCGTCGTGCGACGTCGAATACCAGGCGCATTGAACATGACGCCGAAGAGCCGAGATCCAACCCCGCCCCCGTCACGTGGGTGGGAGGGGGGGAAGGAGCTGAGCTGATCGCAACCCCGGAAGTGGACAAAATAGACAGCGGGACACCACCGGACCCAACCCCAAGGGTCAAATCACATGGGATTTAGGAAAACCCTAACACGGGCACTGGGTGGAATGAACAATAATGGTAGAAAAAATTAAAATGAAGATAGGGATAGAAAGAAATAAACAGATAGAAATGAACAAAAATTAAAATAAATAAAAGTGAAAAGCATATATAGGAAGAAATAAACCCCAATAAATGAATATTGGGCCAAAGGAGGATTAATGAACTTGATATAGAGAGGAAGAGTGGAGGGTAGTATGATAACGAATATGTAACTATAAATAATTGATCAAAAAAAGAATAGAATTAGATTGTATGGGTTAGGGAGGGGTCTCGAAGGTAGCGGGTGTCTTCCACCCAAAAATATTGAGAGAAAAGGGGGTTGAGACCCATCCCAAACTATTAACATACCAGAATACCTCCATCCCTGGGTAATATGTAAAAATGCAGGAAAGTAGTGGAGTTGGGACTTTAATTGAGGTATAAAGGTAAAATAAATAAAATAAAATGGATAGCTTGGATGTCATGGTTCCCTCTAAATTGACATGATACGGTATAAGTAACCCAGTAATCACAATATGTTTATGATACAAAAATGTAGTCACAAAGGAACAATTCATAATCATCATTAATTTAATAACACATGATTAATTGGGGAACATGATTAATGACATACAGACATGATAATAAATAAATAATTCAATGAATAATAAATATATAAGTAATAACAACATGATTGACACATATCTGATTGATAAATAATAATATAAGCTGTTGTAGAGCATCCAAGGATGTAAACCCTACGCGTTTCATGGTCGCCTACCACTCATCAGGAGTTTGGATGCATGAAAGTAATCTAAAATGAGATTTTCCTAAATCCCATGTGATTTGACCCTTGGGGTTGGGTCCGGTGGTGTCCCGCTGTCTATTTTGTCCACTTCCGGGGTTGCGATCAGCTCAGCTCCTTCCCCCCCTCCCGCCCACGTGACGGGGGCGGGGTCGGATCTCGGCTCTTCGGCGTCATGTTCAATGCGCCTGGTATTCAAAGACGCCGCTCTGCCGTGACACGCTGATTCCATCTCTCGCCTTGCAGGGGATTAGAGGGACCCCAGCAATTGCGAGTTCATACATGATGTTGGCGGGGTTCCGCCCAGGACTGGGGGGCTATTCAACAGTGGATGGCGGACCGCTTTCTCCCTGCCGAGCACCATTCCAAAGACACACCATCTGCTTGTTCAGCTTTTGGAAACTCAGGTAAACGGGGCATTTTACATGGTCCCCGTCACATACTCTCAACTCAGTTATACATATAGTCAACTCCATTGATTCTTACACACACACATTGTACATTCATTTATGCACACACATCCATACACACTGATATACATTCATACTCACATATACACTTTCATACATAACACTTACACATATATATACATATATTTAAATTTTTTCACTTTTAATATTATCATTTTTATTTGTTAAAAAATTCTTTACTCCCCACTTTATTCACTTATACAAAATTTATGTATGGGTATGCTCTTCCATGTGCATTTGATATGCAGATGCGTCAACATCACTTTCACCCCTACCACTCTAGCACTTTATCATTTATTCATCATACAATAGCTCTCTTTCACCCTTTTCACATATTTACATAGTCTCTTATTCTACGCTACATTTCCACATTGATACATTTTTCATAGCTTCTATTCATTCAATTTTTCAATTTTTATACAGATATATCCAATCAGTATACAAGCCTTATATCCTGGCATGGTGGCTTGTGGCGAGCAACGGGTCTGCCGCCCACGATCCCCCCCATGCATCCTGGCTAACTGATCTCCCGCCTCTACCCCGGGTGAGACACTGTACACGGTATCACCCTCCAAGCCTTTCCCCAAACAAGGTCTCATTACATTGGTTATTTAGCAAGGTACAATATTGTTATGTAATTTTCACCATTCCTCTTTTCCTTATTCTTGCTTTCCCCCCCCCTCCTTTTTTCTTTCATCTTATTGGGTTTGTCTATAGGGACTAGTGGATCCCTAAAAACTACCACAACAAATTCTTCCATTTATCTCATTTTAGATTACTTTCATGCATCCAAACTCCTGATGAGTGGTAGGCGACCATGAAACGCGTAGGGTTTACATCCTCGGATGCTCTACAACAGCTTATATTATTATTTATCAATCAGATATGTGTTAATCATGTTGTTATTACTTATATATTTATTATTCATTGAATTATTTATTTATTATCATGTCTGTATGTCATTAATCATGTTCCCCAATTAATCATGTGTTATTAAATTAATGATGATTATGAATTGTTCCTTTGTGACTACATTTTTGTATCATAAACATATTGTGATTACTGGGTTACTTATACCATATCATGTCAATTTAGAGGGAACTATGACATCCAAGCTATCCATTTTATTTTATTTATTTTACCTTTATACCTCAATTAAAGTCCCAACTCCACTACTTTCCTGCATTTTTATGATGCTGAAGATTAGAGTTGAGCGGGTAGCTGGATATTCGGGTCCGGCGGGTTCGGCCGAACTTCGGAAAAAAGTTCGGATTCGGGACCGAACTTTAACCCGGACCCGGACCCGGACCCCATTGAAGTCAATGGGGACCCGGACTTCTGACGACTAAAAAGGCTCTAAAAAAGTAATGGAAAGGGCTAGAGGGCTGCAAATGGCAGCAAAATGTTGTTAAGAACATGGCAAGTGCTCTGCAAACAAATGTGGATAGGAAATAACTTAAAAGAACATAAAAAAAAATAAAAAAATAAAAAAATATGCTGGAGGCCCGATTTTCAGCAGAAGAGGTACAGGAAGTCATTAAGAACCTCAGAAACTCAACGGCACGATGCGACACATATGGTGGGAATGCCCCAGAATACGCCCTTTCTGGAATAAATTATTTAATTTAATGGATAAGCTAGTGGGAAAATAAAATACTTTGAAATAAAAATGTAGCGGGGTGCTAAATTTAAGGAAAGTGTTTGAGTGGTAAATAGGCTCAAATACCCTAATTCTGTAAGATTCATGGACCATTTTGTCCTCGGGGGACAGTATTGGTGTGCAGTTCCCTGCGGCCTACAGGTGGCGCCTTTTGTGTCCCCTCTTGGCAGTAGTACAGCGGGGCGGGGAACCTGCTGTGCATGCCAGGAGAGCATATAAAAGGGGCAGACCTTTGGCCTGGGGGCTGATGTCCAGTGGGGTCCGCGCCCAGGTGCCTTCGGCCTGGGTGCATGTGTTCCTGTTCCATCTCGGGCACCTTTAGCCCGGGGTGAGGTACTATCCTGGAGTTCTTGCTGCCCTGGGTATGGAGGCCTAGGGGCGGGAGTAAAGCCTGGAGTCCAGAGCCGCCTCGTGTAGGGGACCCTGTTCCAGGGAAGGGAGGATCATTCTGATGGACCGATGCGGGAGTCACGGTGAAGGAATGGTCTGTTGACTCCCTGGAGAGATGTCTTCCCCTTGATATGGGCTAGGTTCGTAGAAGGAGAAGCTCAAGGTCACCTTGACTGTATCAGAGGCCTTATTCAACCGGCCCGTGGCAGGGGCCTTATACACCCTGGTCTGTGGCTGAGACCAAAGTTCTCCAGGCCCGTGGCAGGGGCCTTGTACACCCGGTCTGTGGCAGAGACCAACCTCAATGTCTGTGGCAGAGACCGTGCGCCAAAAACTGTTTGAGAAACCTAAGCAGTGAAGTGAATGTGCTACGTTTGTGCCTGGACCTCCTCCACACCTTAAGCTGTCCTGTTTCTTTGCTCTAACCTTTTCTATCTGAGTACAGTTTATTTTGCCATGAGAGAATAAGAGTTGGAGTTTCAGCTGGTGTGGACATTGACTTTACTGGCAATTAAAGGACTTGCCTCTACCTACAGTAGAGGTGAGAATCATCCTCTGGAGGAGTTTTGACTCCGGCTGTGGACACGGCCCGTCAAGTACACCGCTCAACCTCTTTATATAGGAGGATACGGGCTGGTAGTGCGGTGTGCCTTTCTCCCTCCTGCGAAGAGCCAACAACATAAAGGCAGGTAAGGGGGAAAGGATCTGTGCGCTACAAAAAAATTAAATAAAAATTTTAATCTTGGCCTAGCAGGACGAGGTCCATATGGAGTAGGAGGTTGAGGTGGCGGTGGATGTGGCTGTGTAGGTGGAAGCGGCGGTGGAGGAGGACGAGGTAGCCAACACTGGTTCAAAAATACAACAATGGCTGGGTAAGGCCGGTGATGTGTCGAATTCTGTCCCCTGTCGAATAGTGTCCGCCCTGTACTGCGCTTGCTGAGTATGTAGGACAAGGGGATTTCAAAAATCTCCCAAGACTAACGGCGCCTGCGTGTTGAGTTCAGGTGAAGGCCACACCATCCGTGGTTCAAGCCGAGCCAAGCAAGGCCGCGATCGAAGCGAGCCCGTGAGGGGCCCTGTTACTATGTGCTACCGTATGTCCTCTTGGATGGTGGGGCTTGAACCTGCACTCACAGCGCAGGCGCCGTTCATCTTCGGAGATTTTGTGAATCTCCTTGTCCTCTGTACTGCGCAAGCGCTGCGCCTGCGCAGTACGGGCCGGGCACAATCCGATGGCCGGACAGTTTTTGTCACAACACCGGTATACATGTCTATTCTGCACAAGGTACGGACAAGTCCTGTGGGATCCATGCCTGGTTCATTTTAATGAACGTGAGCTTGTCCACATTGGCTCTGGACAGGCGGCTGCGCTTGTCTGTGATAACGCCCCCTGCCGTGCTAAATACACGTTCAGATAATACACTGGCTGCAGGGCAGGCCAGCACCTCCAAGGCATAAACGGCAAGCTCAGGCCATGTGCCCAATTTGGAGACCCAGAAGTTAAAGGGGGCAGACCCGTCATCCAGTACGTGTAGGCCTGTGGACACATACTGCTCAACCATGTTGGTGAAATGCTGCCTCCTGCTAAGACGTTCCATCTCAGCTGGTGGTGCTGGTTGTTGTGGCGTGCTGACAAAGCTTTTCCACATTTCGGCCATGCTAACCCTGCCTTCTGAGGTGCTGCCGGTGCCCCGGCTGCGTTGGCGACCTCTTCCTTCTCCTCTGCCTTCGCCTTGTGCTTCCACCGTACGCCCGCTGTCAGGTGGGAATGCCACCAGCAGCGCGTCCACCAGCGTGCGCTTGTACTCGCGCATCTTACGATCCCGCTCCAGTGAGGGAATTAAGGATGGTACGTTGTCCTTGTAACGGGGATCCAGCAGGGTGGCCACCCAGTAATCAGCACCAGTTAAAATGTGGGCAACTCGGCTGTCGTTGCGGAAACACTGCAGCATGTAATCGCTCATGTGTGCCAGGCTGCCCAGAGGCAAAGAAAAGCTGTCCTCTGTGGGAGGTGTATCGTCTGTGTCCTCTATATCCCCCCAGCCACGCACCAGTAATGGCCACGAGCTGGTCTGAGTGCCACCCTGCTGTGAACATGGCTCCTCCTCCTCCTCCTCCTCCTCCTCCTCCATCTCCTCCTCCACCTCGTCATCCTCCAGAACTGTGCCCTTTCTGCCGGACAATTGTGTACCTGGAGTTTGTTGGTGCAGGAACCCACCCTCGTAGCCACTTGTGAAAGACTGCCCTGAAAGCCTTTGAAATGATCCCGCTTCCTCCTCATCCTCCTGTGCCACATCCTCTTCCATCATCGCACGAAGCGTTTTTTCAAGGAGGCATAGAACTGGGATAGTAACGCTGAGAACGGCGTCATTGGCACTGGCCATATTGGTGGAGTACTCGAAACAGCGCAACAAGGCACACAGGTCTCGCATGGAGGCCCAGTTATTGGTGGTGAAGTGGTGCTGTTCCGCAGAGCGACTCACGCGTGATTGCTGCAGCTGAAACTCCACTATTGCCTGCTGCTGCTCGCACAGTCTGGCCAGCATGTGCAAGGTGGAGTTCCACCTTGTGGGCACGTCACATATGAGGCGGTGAGCGGGAAGGCCGAAGTTACGCTGCAGCGCTGACAGGCGAGCAGCAGCAGGGTGAGAACGCCGAAAGTGCGCACAGACAGCCCGCACTTTCTGCAGCAGCTCTGGCATATTGGGGTAATTTTTAAGGAACCTCTGGACCACCAAGTTCAGCACATGCGCCAGGCAAGGGATGTGCGTCAAACCGGCTAGACCCAGAGCTGCTACGAGATTTCGCCCATTATCGCACACCACCAGGCCGGGCTTGAGGCTCACTGACAGCAACCACTCATCGGTCTGTTGTTCCATGTCCCTCCACAACTCCTGCGCGGTGTGGGGATTTTCCCCCAAACAGGAAAGTTTTAAAACTGCCTGCTGTCGTTTACCCCTGGCTGTGCTGAAGTTGGTGGTGAAGGTGTTACGCTGAATGGATGAGGAGGCGGTAGAGGATGAGGAAGCGGAGAAGGAGGAGTTAGCAACAGGAGGCAAACTGAAGCGCCCTGCAATCCTCGGTGGTGGAAGGACATGCGCCAAACCGCTATCTGCCTCAGGCCCAGCCGCCACTGCATTTACCCAGTGTGCTGTTAGGGAGATATAACGTCCCTGACCGTGCTTACTGGTCCACGCATCCGTAGTTAGGTGGACCTTGCCACAGATGGCGTTGCGCAGTGCACACCTGATTTTGTCCCCCACCTGGTTGTGCAGGGAAGGGATGGCTCGCCTGGAAAAGTAGTGGCGGCTGGGCACGACGTACTGCGGGACAGCCAATGCCATCAGGCTTTTAAAACTCTGCGTCTCCACCAGACGGAATGACAGCATTTCAAAGGCCAGGAATTTTGAAATGCTGGCATTCAGGGCCAGGGATCGCGGGTGGCTAGGGGGGTACTTCCTCTTCCGCTCCAATGTTTGGGAGATAGAGAACGCTTCCATGGGACATTGTGGAGATGGTTGGTGACCCAGGTGGTAGTGTTGCTGGCAGATCCTCTGTTTGCGGGGTGACAGGTGCCACTGTCACTACAGAGGTGGATGAAGAGGCCGAGACTGCAGCAGAAGAGGAAGCAGGAGGAGCCAGAGACCTTTCTTGGTTTTTGAGGTGTCTACTCCACTGCAGCTCGTGCTTTGCACTTAGATGCCTGGTCATGCAGCTTGTGCTCAGGTTGAGAACGTTTATGCCTCGCTTCAGGCTCTGATTGCACAGCGTGCAAACCACTCGTGTCTTGTCATCAACACACTGTGTGAAGAACTGCCACGCTAGGGAAGTCCTTGGACCTGGCTTTGGTGTGCTCGGTCCCTTGCTGCGTTGGGCAGTGGCAGATGTACTGTCTAGGGGACGAATGCTCCGTTTTTGCACCCTGCTCCCTCTTCTGCTGTGCTGGTGGCTCTGTGCGACCACCGCCTCTTCCTCCGAACTACACTGGTCACCTGCATAACGTTGATTCCATGTGGAGTCGAGGACCTCATCGTCCTCCACATCATCTTCCACCCATTCTTCACCCCTGCCCTCCATGTCTGTCTGCACAATTGCGAAAGCAGCAGCAGTTGGCACCTGTGTTTCGTCATCATCCGAGACGTGCTGCGATGGTCCTCCCATGTACCCATCATGAAACATAAGTGGTTGGGCATCGGTGCACTCAATCTCTTCCACTTCTGGGGCAGGGCTAGGTGGATGGCCCTGGGAAACCCTGCTAACAGAGTTATCGAAAAGCAGAAGAGACTGCTGCATGATTTGGGGCTAAGACTGCTTGGCTGATTTGCAAGGGGGTGAGGTGAAAGACTGATGGACATGGGCTTCAGGTGCCAACTCTGATCTTTCATCAGAAGAGTGGGTGGGAGACAATGTGAAGGAACCCGAGGCACTGTCAGCAACCCAATCTACTATCGCCTGTACTTGTCCTGGCCTAAACATTGGTACAGCCTCATTAGGCGCGACAAAATACCGCTCCAGGCTCGGTCGCCTACTCGCACCTGAGGAAGGTGTTTCACTTGTGCGTGTAGCTGGCACAGATCCACCACGTCCTCTCCCTGCAACAGGAGCTCCACCAGCAGCACCACGACCGGGGCCAACACGTCCCTTTGACCTTCCCCTCATATTTTCCAAATTTAGGATCTTGCCCTAAATGGCGTTTTTTGGAAGACCACAACACACCCACAGTATTTAACCGCTGAAACGCACAGCTACAGAACTGCAGAAAATGCTATTCAAAAAAAAAAAGGTTGTTTTTTTTAGTATAGCACAGTACAAGGAAAATATATAGAAATTGTTTATTTCACACACCTCCAGATGTGTATTTCACACTGCAAAATATTTTCTGTGGCCCTAAATGGCGTTTTTTGGAAGAGCACAACACAACCACAGTATTTAACCACTGAATCGCACAGCTATAGAAGTGCAGAGAATGCTATTCAAAAAAAATGTTGTTTTTTTTTAGTATAGCACTGTACAATATATAGAAATTGTTTATTTTACACACCTCCAGATGTGTATTTCACACTGCAAAATATTTTCTGTGGCCCTAAATGGCGTTTTTTGGAAGAGCACAACACAACCACAGTATTTAACCACTGAATCGCACAGCTATAGAAGTGCAGAGAATGCTATTCAAAAAAAATGTTGTTTTTTTTTAGTATAGCACTGTACAATATATAGAAATTGTTTATTTTACACACCTCCAGATGTGTATTTCACACTGCAAAATATTTTCTGTGGCCCTAAATGGCGTTTTTTGGAAGAGCACAACACAACCACAGTATTTAACCACTGAATCGCACAGCTATAGAAGTGCAGAGAATGCTATTCAAAAAAAATGTTTTTTTTTTTAGTATAGCACTGTACAATATATAGAAATTGTTTATTTTACACACCTCCACATGTGTATTTCACACTGCAAAATATTTTCTGTGGCCCTAAATGGCGTTTTTTGGAAGAGCACAACACAACCACAGTATTTAACCACTGAATCGCACAGCTATAGAAGTGCAGAGAATGCTATTCAAAAAAAATGTTGTTTTTTTTAGTATAGCACTGTACAATATATAGAAATTGTTTATTTCACACACCTCCAGATGTGTATTTCACACTGCAAAATATTTTCTGTGGCCCTAAATGGCGTTTTTTGGAAGAGCACAACACAACCACAGTATTTAACCACTGAATCGCACAGCTATAGAAGTGCAGAGAATGCTATTCAAAAAAAATGTTGTTTTTTTTAGTATAGCACTGTACAATATATAGAAATTGTTTATTTTACACACCTCCAGATGTGTATTTCACACTGCAAAATATTTTCTGTGGCCCTAAATGGCGTTTTTTGGAAGAGCACAACACAACCACAGTATTTAACCACTGAATCGCACAGCTATAGAAGTGCAGAGAATGCTATTCAAAAAAAATGTTGTTTTTTTTAGTATAGCACTGTACAATATATAGAAATTGTTTATTTCACACACCTCCAGATGTGTATTTCACACTGCAAAATATTTTCTGTGGCCCTAAATGGCGTTTTTTGGAAGAGCACAACACAACCGCAGTATTTAACCACTGAATCGCACAGCTATAGAAGTGCAGAGAATGCTATTCAAAAAAAATTTTGTTTTTTTTAGTATAGCACTGTACAATATATAGAAATTGTTTATTTTACACACCTCCAGATGTGTATTTCACACTGCAAAATATTTTCTGTGGCCCTAAATGGCGTTTTTTGGAAGAGCACAACACAACCACAGTATTTAACCACTGAATCGCACAGCTATAGAAGTGCAGAGAATGCTATTCAAAAAAAAATGTTGTTTTTTTTAGTATAGCACTGTACAATATATAGAAATTGTTTATTTTACACACCTCCACATGTGTATTTCACACTGCAAAATATTTTCTGTGGCCCTAAATGGCGTTTTTTGGAAGAGCACAACACAACCACAGTATTTAACCACTGAATCGCACAGCTATAGAAGTGCAAGAATGCTATTCAAAAAAAATGTTGTTTTTTTTAGTATAGCACTGTACAATATATAGAAATTGTTTATTTCACACACCTCCAGATGTGTATTTGACACTGCAAAATATTTTCTGTGGCCCTAAATGGCGTTTTTTGGAAGAGCACAACACAACCACAGTATTTAACCACTGAATCGCACAGCTATAGAAGTGCAGAGAATGCTATTCAAAAAAAATTTGTTTTTTTTTAGTATAGCACTGTACAATATATAGAAATTGTTTATTTTACTCACCTCCAGATGTGTATTTCACACTGCAAAATATTTTCTGTGGCCCTAAATGGCGTTTTTTGGAAGAGCACAACACAACCACAGTATTTAACCACTGAATCGCACAGCTATAGAAGTGCAGAGAATGCTATTCAAAAAAAATGTTGTTTTTTTTAGTATAGCACTGTACAATATATAGAAATTGTTTATTTCACACACCTCCAGATGTGTATTTCACACTGCAAAATATTTTCTGTGGCCCTAAATGGCGTTTTTTGGAAGAGCACAACACAACCGCAGTATTTAACCACTGAATCGCACAGCTATAGAAGTGCAGAGAATGCTATTCAAAAAAAATGTTGTTTTTTTTAGTATAGCACTGTACAATATATAGAAATTGTTTATTTTACACACCTCCAGATGTGTATTTCACACTGCAAAATATTTTCTGTGGCCCTAAATGGCGTTTTTTGGAAGAGCACAACACAACCACAGTATTTAACCACTGAATCGCACAGCTATAGAAGTGCAGAGAATGCTATTCAAAAAAAATGTTTTTTTTTTTAGTATAGCACTGTACAATATATAGAAATTGTTTATTTTACACACCTCCACATGTGTATTTCACACTGCAAAATATTTTCTGTGGCCCTAAATGGCGTTTTTTGGAAGAGCACAACACAACCACAGTATTTAACCACTGAATCGCACAGCTATAGAAGTGCAGAGAATGCTATTCAAAAAAAATGTTGTTTTTTTTAGTATAGCACTGTACAATATATAGAAATTGTTTATTTCACACACCTCCAGATGCGTATTTCACACTGCAAAATATTTTCTGTGGCCCTAAATGGCGTTTTTTGGAAGAGCACAACACAACCACAGTATTTAACCACTGAATCGCACAGCTATAGAAGTGCAGAGAATGCTATTCAAAAAAAATGTTGTTTTTTTTAGTATAGCACTGTACAATATATAGAAATTGTTTATTTCACACACCTAGAGGTGTATTTCACACTGCAAAATATTTTCTGTGGCCCTAAATGGCGTTTTTTGGAAGAGCACAACACAACCACAGTATTTAACCACTGAATCGCACAGCTATAGAAGTGCAGAGAATGCTATTCAAAAAAATTTTTTTTTTTTTTAGTATAGCACTGTACAATATATAGAAATTGTTTATTTTACACACCTCCACATGTGTATTTCACACTGCAATTTATTTTCTGTGGCCCTAAATGGCGTTTTTTGGAAGAGCACAACAACCCCAACAGTATATAACCGCTGAATCGCACAGCTGCAGAGGCCAGAGAATGCTTTTTAAAAATAATGTTGTTTTTTCACACACCTCCAGATGTGTATTTCACACTGCAAAATATTTTCTGTGGCCCTAAATGGCGTTTTTTGGAAGAGCACAACACAACCACAGTATTTAACCACTGAATCGCACAGCTATAGAAGTGCAGAGAATGCTATTCAAAAAAAATGTTGTTTTTTTTAGTATAGCACTGTACAATATATAGAAATTGTTTATTTTACACACCTCCAGATGTGTATTTCACACTGCAAAATATTTTCTGTGGCCCTAAATGGCGTTTTTTGGAAGAGCACAACACAACCACAGTATTTAACCACTGAATCGCACAGCTATAGAAGTGCAGAGAATGCTATTCAAAAAAAATGTTGTTTCTTGTTCATACATCACGGGACACAGAGCAGCATAGTCATTACTATGTGGGTTATATAGAATTACCTTCAGGTGCTGGCACTGGCAACTTCCAAAACAGGAAGTACCCTCCCCTATATAAGCCCCTCCCATCCGGGAGTACCTCAGTTTTTTGCCAGTGTCTAAGGTGTTGGCCAAGGTTAACATGTATTCATCTGGGCTTGTGTACAGGTTCTCTGGGCCTTAGCAAGCTATTCCGGATCCGACCAAAAAAGCTTCATAGCTAAACGGTCGGTACCCGGGCCTTGCAGAGAAGAGCAGGGTTTTGCCTGTAATGCCTCTCTTAGGAGGGCTGGACCCTGGGATCCAGAGCTCTGGTCATACCCAAAACCAAGAGGCTATCTGTGCAGGGTGCTATACAGGTCCAGGGGAGTGGAATCCTTGGGAACCCGGTCCCTGAAGGTCTAGTACAATGCCTGCCGTGAGAGGTGAAGTTTGGGCTTCTGTGGACCAAACAAAGTCCTGCGGCGGGGAAAAGGTAAGTGGGGGCCCCTCAGGAACTTGGTTCTATTGAGGGGACCCCCAAGCCTAATATGTCTTTCTGCCTGTTACCTAAAGGGTATTCCGCTTATAGCTGTATATGCCTAAGAAATCCTAGAAATGTTTTTTCATAAGGGAAGTTTTAAAAAAACTGTAAACCTGGAAATGTTTTTCATAAAGGAGGTTTTAAAAAAAAAAAAAAAAGACAAAAGTGCGGTACCTGTGTTTGTCCACTAGAGGCCGCTGTGGAACGTCTTTTTTCTTGGGACTATTCCTTCCATGGTGAAAGTCCAGGCAGATGAGTGAGCTCTCTATCAGGGAAGCTGCATTCCTCTGTCATGCTGCCAAGTAGTTTCCTTCCATCCCCGAGTCCTGGTAAAACAGGGACCCTGGCTCCTCTCCCTACATGGCGCCAAGAGCGCACACGTGCACGCGCGCGCGCGCACACATGCTTTCTTTTTATAAGGTTTAGCTTCAAAAAAGGGGCGGAGCCTGGCGGATGACGCGCTCTGTGCGCCCAGCGCTTCTGCGCATGTGCGGGCGTCCCAGCAAGATAAAAGGACTCAGTCCACGCTGCTTGCTATGGACACAGAGCATGAAAAGGAGCTGGTAGCATGGTATAGGGGCTTACAGCGGGCGGTTGATACAGGCATCCCCAGAAAGACGCATTAGTAGACACCCACTGATGTACATAGCAGCAAATTGCATTAGACTATTTCAGTAAGGGGTGTATTGCGGCTGGAATACCTCAGCTTTGAACTAAGGAATATGCCGCCTAAAAAACTCTGAGATATACCTCTCAGGAAGTGTAGGGGGTCTCCATCGGGCTCTGAGGATCTGGAGCAGTCATCTGCACCCTCCTCCCCTGAGAAATCAGAGGTTAATACCCATAAGGAACCCCCGGGAGTGCCAGGTACTGCGGCTGTCCTCAGTCCACCTGCTCCTGCATATATAACAGAGGAGGTTTTTTCCTCAACTCTGGAGGGATTGGAGCAGAGATTGGCTGCATTGATCGCTTCTTCTCTACAGGAAAGAAAGCGCGCCAGATCTCCATCACCTCCATTAGAGTGCCTGTTGGCAGAGCAACAGTCCCAGGAAGGGACCGACCTACCTGAAGGGGATCAGGAGGAGGTTAGCTCTGTTTTTGAGGAATCGACAGTAGATGAACCATTTTCAGCATCACAGACTGAAAGATTGTGGGTCCAGACCCTAACTGACATGGTTCGATCTGCATTTAAAATGCCTCTTGTTGAACCATCAACTACTGCTGTCTCCTCATTGGGGTCGCTAAAAGCTCCCCAGGTTAATTGCTCCTTTCCAATACATCCATTATTGGAAGGACTTATATACCAGGACTGGGAACATCCTGATAAACTATTTGTTCCGCCTAAAAGGTTTCCGGTGATCTATCCCATGGAGGAAAAGTTCACCCAGAGATGGAATGTTCCTACGGTGGATGCAGCCATCTCTTCTGTGAACAAATCACTGACATGTCCAGTAGATAATGTTCAAATGTTCAAAGATCCAGTGGATAAAAAATTGGAATCTTTATTAAAATCTGCTTTTTCCACAGCAGGGGCTGTTACACAGCCAGCAGTGGCAGCTATTGGAGTCTGCCAAGCTTTAAAGGATCAAATGAAAATGGTCCTGAGGGATTTGCCAGACCAACAGGCCCAGGCTCTGGCTGATCTGCCTAGAGCATTATGCTTTGCGGTTGACGCCATCAAGGATTCTATCCATCAGGCCTCCCGCCTCACGCTGTCTTTGGTACATATGCGTAGGCTTCTGTGGCTCAAAAACTGGTCTGCTGAAGCTCCCTGTAAGAAGCTCTTAGTTAGCTTCCCATTTCATGGGGAACGCCTTTTTGGCGAAGACCTGGATAAGTATATCCAGAAGATTTCCAGTGGTAAAAGTACTCTCTTACCGAGTAAGAAGAGGTCTAGGGGTCCATCTTTTAAGAGGACTACCTCTCCTATCCCTGCGACGTCTGCTACTAAGCAGTTCCGACGGCCTCCTCGGTCAAACTCAGGAGGTAAAAATCAGGGACAGCCACAGGGTAATAAAAAGCCCTGGATCCGAAGAGGTACTAAACCAGCCTCCAAGTCAAGCCTATGAAGGGTTGCCCCCACTCAAACGGGTGGGGGGAAGACTTCAGTTGTTCGCAGAGACCTGGCGGGAGACGATCAAAGACAGATGGGTGCTCTCCGCAGTAACTCTGGGATACAAGTTGGAGTTAAAAGAGTCTCCTCCGTCCCATTTTATGTGGTCAGGCATGCCAAGAGACCCTCTGAAAAGACGGTCTCTCCTATTGGCGTTAGAACAACTATTGCTCCAAGGAGTAATTATGGAGGTTCCTATGGAAGAGTGGGGGTTGGGTTTCTACTCAAACCTTTTCACAGTCCCGAAGCCAAACGGGGACATAAGACCCATATATGACCTAAAGAGTCTAAACAAATTTCTAAACGTCCGGTCTTTCCGGATGGAGTCGATCCGATCGGTCACCGCTGCCCTACAAGGGGAGGAATGGTTAGCCTCGATCGACATCAAAGATGCTTACTTGCATGTTCCCATCTTTCCAGGTCATCAAAAATTCCTACGCTTTGCAGTAGAAGGGCGCCATTTTCAGTTCAGAGCCTTACCATTCGGTCTGGCCACAGCACCACGAGTGTTCACAAAAATTCTGGCCCCACTGTTGGCCGATCTAAGAACACGGGTTGTAACGATAATGGCATACCTAGACGACCTGTTGTTGATGGACCACTCAGTTGCCAAGCTAGAAGTGGTAATTATCGATACAATCAAGTATCTAGAATCTCACGGTTGGGTCATCAACCTGGACAAGTCAGCCCTACAGCCAGTGGAAAACCTGGTATATCTAGGGCTACGGCTGGATTCAGACCAGAGGAAGATTTTCTTACCTCTAGACAAGGTATCCTCTTTGAGGGGCTTGGTCCGTCTGCTTTGTGCAAAAAGACAGCCGTCCATACGCCTGTGCATGAGGCTGCTAGGAAAGATGGTAGCATCATTCGAAGCTGTGCCATACGCCCAATTCCACTCAAGGAATTTACAAAGGGCCATATTGTCAGCCTGGAACGGAGAAGTTCAGGCTCTAGACTTCCCGATGGCTTTGTCCCCTTCCGTTCGGAAGAGTCTCTGCTGGTGGTTGATCCCCCAGAATCTCCAGAAGGGAAAATTCTTCAGCCCGATATCTTGGAAGGTGGTCACTACAGATGCCAGCCTTACAGGCTGGGGGGCAGTACTGGAGCAATGGTCTCTCCAGGGCAGATGGTCAAATGTAGTAAAAGCCCTGCCCATCAATCTCTTAGAGATACGAGCAGCCCGGTACGCCCTAGTAGCCTGGACATCCAGACTCCAAGGGTCCCCTGTCAGAATTCAATCAGACAATGCCACAGCAGTGGCATATATCAATCATCAGGGAGGCACCAGGAGTCGTGCAGCCCAGAGGGAAGTAAGTCACATCCTGGAATGGGCAGAAAAGCATGTCCCATGTATATCAGCTGTCTTCATTCCAGGGGTGGAGAATTGGAAGGCGGACTTTCTGAGTCGCCAACAGTTATGCCCAGGGGAATGGTCCCTTCATCCCGAGGTCTTCCGAGCAATATGTCAGCGGTGGGGAACACCGGATGTAGATCTGCTAGCATCCAGATTCAACGCAAAGGTGGACAGGTTTGTCTCCCGGACAAGGGATCCCCTCGCTTGCGGCTCGGATGCTCTGGTGTTCCCTTGGGATCAGTTCAGACTGATATATGCATTCCCTCTGCTACAATTGTTGCCTCGACTCCTTCGCAGAGTCAGGTTGGAGAAGAAGCCGGTGATCCTGGTGGCTCCAGCGTGGCCCCGAAGGGCCTGGTACGCGGAGATCATCAAAATGTCTGTGGGGAGTCCTTGGACCCTTCCACGTCGTCCAGACCTGCTTTCGCAAGGACCGATATACCACCCTTCCTTACTAACTCTAAGTTTAACGGCCTGGCTATTGAGTCCCACATCCTAAAGAAGAGAGGTCTCTCTAACTCTGTGGTATCAACTATAATCAATGCCAGGAAGCCTGTATCCAGGCAGATCTACTATAGAGTTTGGAAGGCGTACATCACTTGGTGCGAGGCCAGAAAATGGCATCCACGTAAGTACGTTATAGGCAGAATTCTGGACTTCCTGCAGTGGGCTGTAGACAGGAAGTTTGCCTTAAGTACTATCAAGGGCCAGGTTTCGGCCTTGTCAATACTATTTCAAAGGCCCCTGGCTATGCATTCACTTGTCAAATCCTTTATGCAAGGTGTGACTCGTATTATTCCACCGATTAAGGCTCCCATATGCCCATTGGATCTAAATTTGGTTCTGTCGGTTCTGCAGAAGCAGCCATTTGAACCTTTGCGGCACATTTCCTTGGTTCTACTCACCAGGAAATTGATATTTTTAGTAGCCATATGCTCGGCTAGAAGAGTGTCGGAATTAGCCGCCATGTCCTGTAAAGAGCCATATCTGGTTATCCATAAGGACAGAGTAGTATTACGTCCTCACCCAGCCTTTCTTCCTAAGGTGGTATCGAGGTTTCACTTGAACCAGGATGTGGTTCTTCCTTCTTTTTCCCCAAACCAAGCTCGGTAGAGGAAAAGTTATTGCATTCTTTGGATGTAGTAAGAGCAGTTAAAGCTTATCTAAAAGCCACTGCTCAGATTCGTAGAACGGATTCTCTGTTTGTTCTGCCGGAAGGCCCCAGAAAGGGTCAGGCAGCATCAAAATCTACTTTAGCCAAGTGGATTCGACAGGTCATAATACAAGCCTATGGCTTGAAAAGTAGACCGCCTCCGTTCAAAGTTAGGGCGCACTCCACGAGAGCAGTTGGAACTTCATGGGCAGTGCATCACCAGGCCTCCCTGGCGCAAATTTGTAAGGCCGCAACATGGTCTTCAGTACACACATTTACTAGGTTCTACCAGGTGGACGTGAGAAGTCAGGAGGATGTCGCCTTTGGGCGCAGTGTGTTGCAGGCCGCAAAAGATCCTCATGCCTGATGGCGCCCAGCTTATGTATGGTGTATCCCCCCCCTCATGTGGCATTGCTTTGGGACGTCCCACATAGTAATGACTATGCTGCTCTGTGTCCCGTGATGTATGAACAAGAAAGTAGGATTTTTAAAACAGCTTACCTGTAAAATCCTTTTCTTGGAGTACATCACGGGACACAGAGCTTCCACCCCTCTTTTGGGGACGCGTATTGCTTTGCTACAAAACTGAGGTACTCCCAGATGGGAGGGGCTTATATAGGGGAGGGTACTTCCTGTTTTGGAAGTTGCCAGTGCCAGCACCTGAAGGTAATTCTATATAACCCACATAGTAATGACTATGCTGCTCTGTGTCCCGTGATGTACTCCAAGAAAAGGATTTTACAGGTAAGCTGTTTTAAAAATCCTACTTTTTTTTAGTATAGCACTGTACAATATATAGAATTTTTTTATTTTACACACCTCAACATGTGTATTTCACACTGCAATTTATTTTCTGTGGCCCTAAATGGCGTTTTTTTGAAGAGCACAACAACCCCAACAGTATATAACCGCTGAATCGCACAGCTGCAGAGGCCAGAGAATGCTATTCAAAAATAATGTTGTTTTTTCACACACCTCCAGATGTGTATTTCACACTGCAAAATATTTTCTGTGGCCCTAAATGGCGTTTTTTGGAAGAGCACAACACACCCACAGTATATAACCGCTGAATCGCACAGCTGCAGAGAATGCTATTCAAAAAAAAGTTTTTTTTTTTTTTTTAGTATAGCATAGTACAAGAAAAATATATAGAAATTGGTTATTTCACACAACTAGAGATATACACTGCAAAATATTTTTTTTGCCCAAAAATAGGTCTTTTTTGCGCACAACAAAGTGCCTTTTTTTTTTTTGCAACAGCACAATAAAGTGCCTTTTTTTTGGGGGGGGGGGGCCCAAAAATGGGTCTTTTTAGCAAAAGCACAATAAAGTGCCTTTTTTTTTTTATTTTTTTTATTTATTTTTTTTTCTGCCCGAAATGGGTCTTTTAGCAAGAGCACAATACAGCCACTAAATGGAATAGGTGTATCACTCAACGTAATGCAGTGCTGGTGCACTGAGCTTGCAACACAAACAGATAAACCTATGCAGATCGCTGAGCTATTATATCTCTCAATCTGGACTCCTATCTAAATCTCTCTCCCTGAAAGCACAAACAGGATCCTGCCCCTACACTACACTACACTACACTGTCTCTCTATCTTTTCTATCAGTAGATTGCAGAATCAGGACTAACTCCTATCATATAATTCTCTCCCTCACAGCAACAGCAGCCAGGATCCTTTCCCTACACTGTCTAAAAGCAGAGTGACGATCTGTGCTGTGTGCCTCTTGCTTATATAGAAGCTGGTCACATGCTGGGTCACATGTTGCACTGACCAATCACAGCCATGCCATTAGTAGGCATGGCTATGATGGCTTCTAAGGGCACACCAGCTAATCAAATGGTGATTGGCTGGCCCCTGAAGCATTTCTAACTGCGCCATTAAATTCCCGAATCCGGACCCGAACCCGGACTTTAGCGCAAAATCCGGGTCCGGGGTCGGGAAAAAGCCAAAATTCGGTACGGAGCCGAACTTTACAGTTCGGGTCCGCTCAACACTACTGAAGATATGTTTTCCATCTAAGCAAGACATAGAAGGAATAAATTCTAACAATCATATTTGACTAATGTAATTACAATTTTTTTGAATTTTATCATGGGAAAGGAAGGGAAAAAATATATGGGTGAGTATAGGGATGTGGGGGTGTGTGCTTCTGTTGGTAGATGTGTGGGGTATAAGACTTTTGTCGGGTGTCTGTCTTCAGGTCAAGCTATGACATGGTAGCGGATAAGGTATGGTATTCTGTAGAATAAAGTGGATCCAGCAAGCCAATATTTTATGAAATTTTGTCGGGGAGTCTCTCGCTTGTTGTATTAAGTCTTCCATTTCAGCAATTCTCCCGACCCTTCTTAGCCATTCAGAAATGCAAGAAGGTGAACTTTCCCTCCAATGTACAGGTATACAGAGTTTAGCCGCGTTAATGAGATGTAATATAAGAGATCGTTCGTAGGTTGAATGGGGCAAGGATGTGTGGTGTAACAAATATTGGGCCGGTGTGAAATATAGTGTGTGGGTCGTTATGTGGGAAATAAGGCGGTGTACTTCCTTCCAAAAGGGCTGAATTCGAGGGCAATCTCACCATATGTGGAGAAGTGTCCCTTGGGCAGCTTCACAAACGCCAACATAGAGGTGGAACACTGGGATTAAACTTATGAATTCTGTCTGGTGTCCTATAACACCTGGAGTATATTTTAACCACTTGCTTACTGGGTACTTAAACCCCCTTCCTGCCCAGGCCAATTTTCAGCTTTCAGCGCTGTCACGCTTTGAATGACAATTGCGCGGTCGTGCGACGTGGCTCCCAAACAAAATTGACGTCCTTTTTTTTCCCACAAATAGAGCTTTCTTTTGGTGGTATTTGATCACCTCTGTGGTTTTTATTTTTTGCGCTATAAACAAAAAAAGAGCGTTGATTTTGAAAAAAAAACAATATTTTTTACTTTTTGCTATAATAAATATCTCAATAATTTTTTTCTCAGTTTAGATCGATACGTATTCTTCTACATATTTTTGGTCAAAAAAATCGCAATAAGCGTTTATTGATTGGTTTGCGCAAAAGTTATAGCGTCTACAAAATAGGGGATAGTTTTATAGCATTTTTATTAATATTTTTTTTTTACTAGTAATGGCGGCGATCAGCGATTTTTATTGTGACTGCGACATTATGGCGGACACATCGGACACTTTTGACACCATTTTGGGACCATTGTCATTTTTACAGCGATCAGTGCTATAAAAATGCACTGGTTACTGTAAAAATGACACTGGCAGGGAAGGGGTTAACACTAGGGGGCGAGGAAGGGGTTAAATGTGTGCCCTGGGAGTGATTACTACTGTGGGGGGAGGGGACTGACTGGGGGAGGTGACCGATCTGTGTCCCTATGTACAAGGGTCACAGCATCGGTCTCCTCTCCCTGACAGGACATGGATCTCTGTGTTTACACACAGAGATCCACGTCCTTGTCTGTGTACCGGCCGATGGCGGGTGCCTGGCGGACATCGCGGCCACCAGGCACGCGCATCGGCATGTCAGTGGCGCGCCGGCGGCGGCGCTCGCGCGCCCCCCAATGGCCGGAGGAGCCGAGGACGTCTATTGATGGCCTTCTGGATTTCAAGAGCCACCTTGAAGCCGTCATTCGTCTATGGCCCGGCTCTCAACAGGTTAAAGCTATTCTCTTGCGTCAAGACATTTAAGGAGCCCTTGTGTATATATGTTAATATGTGTTCCCAATCATCTCGAGAAAGATCTGTATTAAGTTCCCTTTCCCATTTTTGGTTAGTTGTATACTCTTTGGGGTTAATATCAGCGAATAATAGAGCATATATGACTAAGATTGTGTGTCTGTGGGGATCTGACCGGGAGCACATGGTTTCAAAAGGTGTCTCAACTCTGTACCATTTAGAAGGTGATTTGGAGCTAAGTAAAAAGTGCTTAACCACTTCTCTTCTGTGCACGAAAACCCCCTTCCTGCCCAAGCCATTTTTCAGCTTTCAGCGCTGTCACACTTTGAATGACAATTGCGCGGTCGTGCGACGTGGCTCCCAAACGAAATTTGCGTCCTTTTTTTCCCACAAATAGAGCTTTCTTTTGGTGGTATTTGATCACCTCTGCGGTTTTTATTTTTTGCGCTATAAACAAAAGAAGAGCGTCCAGTTTGGAAAAAAAACACTATTTTTTACTTTTTGCTATAATAAATACCCATTTTTTTTTTTTTAAATAAAATTTTCCTCAGTTTAGGCCGATACGTATTCTTCTACATATTTTTGGTAAAAAAAAAAAAATTGCAATAAGCGCGTATTGATTGGTTTGCGCAAAAGTTATAGCGTGTACAAAATAGGGGATAGATTTATAGCATTTTTATTTTTTTATTTTTTTATTAGTAATGGCGGCGATCTGCGATTTTTTATTGTGACTGCGATATTGCGGCGGACACATCGGACACTTTTGACACATTTTTGGGACCATTCACGTTTATACAGCGATCCCTGCTATAAAAATGCATTGATTACTGTATAAATGTGATTGGCAGGGAAGGGGTTAACCACTAGGGGCCGGGAAGGGGTTAAATATGTTCCCTCAATGTGTTCTTACTGTGGGGGGAGGGGACTGACTGGGGGAGGTGACCGATGGTTGTCCCTATGTACAAGGGACACACCATCGGTCCCCTCTCCCTCACAGGACGTGGATCTCTGTGTTTACACACAGAGATCCACTTTCCTGCTCGTTTCCCGGGCATACGCGGGTGCCCGGCGGCAATCGCGGCCGCCGCGCACGCGCACCGGGGCCTTGTGAACGCGGCAAGCGCGCGCCTCCTAGCTCGTTTTAAAGGGAGGACGTCATATGACGTCCTCCCAGAACGAGAGTATCCTCCGCCCGCCGTCAATTGACAGTGGGCGGGGACAAGTGGTTAAAGTGGCGTTCCACCCTAAAAAAAAAAAATGACACAAAAATGCTGCAAAAGAATTGAAAAAAAAATGTGAAAAAAAAAAAAAAATTACTCACCCGAAATAGCGGTTGCTATGCGGCAGTCTGCCTCTTCCTTATCCGCGGTGGGTCTCCTTCCGCATCCTATTCTAGTGAATGGGGCGCGCTGCCTTCTGGGAACTGTGTGTAATCCCAGAGAGCAGCTGCCCATTCACAAATCGTGCATGTGCAGTAGGAAACGGGCAGTGAAGCCGTAAGGCTTCACTGCCTGTTTCCCTTAGTGAGGATGGTGGTGCGGGACCTGCATTGATTGAGGGATCGGCATCGGGGGGGGCATCATCGCGGGCGAGTAGGACAGGTAACTGTCCTTATTAAAAGTCAGCAGCTACAGTGTTTGTAGCTGCTGACTTTTAAAAAAAAATAATTGCGGGTGTAATCCCGCTTTAATCTGCATATATCTAAAGAAGGGGATATTCCTGTCTGGATTTTGGGCAATAAAAGGTATTAAAGGGAAGAAGTTGTCCTTTGTCAAAAAAGGTTTCTGCCCTAAATGAGGAAAATATAGGAGAGCCACGTGTGTTAAATCCTGGGATCCCTGGGGGGAAGTCCGGGTTGCGGTCAATCGGGGTTATGGGTCCAGGAGATAATGCTATGTTCAGTTTGTTACAAAGTGATCGAAAGATCTGTAAAGTAGGACCAGTAAGGGGGTGTGTTCTATTTCCACTTGGTATTCTGCGAGGGCTAATCCTCGGTAAGTGGTGAAGCGGTAAGTTAGAGACTGCTTCCTCAAGCTCGATCCATGTTTTGGTTTTGGCATGAAAGTGACAATCAATTATTGGGGTTAAATGACAGGACCAGTAATATTTACGGATATCGGGGAGGCCAATTCCACCCAACAATTTAGGAATAATTAATTTGTCCCATTTCACACGAGGTTGTTTAGAGTCCCATACGAATTTTAGACATATATTTTTATATGTGGTAAAGAAAGATACAGGTAGTTTAATTGGTATGGTCTGTAGGAGATAAAGGAGTCTGGGGAGGATATTCATTTTTATTATTGCCGCTCTCCTAAACCAAGAATATAAACCTTTATTCCAGTTTTGAAGGTCATTTTGTATAGTTTTAAGCATAGGAAGGAAGTTTCTGGAATATAGTTCTTGTAATTTCGTTGGTATTTGGATTCCTAGATATGTTAGAGCATGTGTGTCCCATCCAAAGGGGAAGTTTTGTTGGAAAAGTGATATCGCATTGGCAGGTAGAGATATGTTTAGTGCTCTAGATTTTGTAAAATTAATTTGTAAATTGGAAATGAATTTAAATAAGGAAAAATCCTTTAACAAGTTGAGTATCGTGGTGATGGGATCAGTAAGAAAAAGTGAGATGTCATCTGCATATGCCGCTAGTTTATATTGTCTGTTTTTTATTTCCACCCCTTTAATGTCTGGGTTAGCCCGAATTCTACGAAGGATAGGTTCCAATGTGAGTACAATGAGAGGGGATAAGGGGCAACCCTTGCGTGTTCCGTTCGACACTGAGACAAGCAACCGTTAACCTTGATTCTGCAAGGATAAACTGAAGCATGCGATTCTGGAACCCTAATGCTTTTAGAGCTTCAGTCATGTAGGCCCATGCTACCCTATCAAATGCTTTCTCCGCATCGAGAGAAAGGAAGAAGCCTGGTGTAGAGGATTTAGATAGCCAATGATGAACGTTAATGGCTTTTAGAGTATTATCCCTCGCCTCCGTTCCGGGAATGAATCCTACCTGGTCTAAGGAGATTAAATTGGGGAGTAAGGGAAGTATGCGGTTTGCAATAATTTTCACGTAAAGTTTTACATCAACATTTAGGAGTGAAATGGGTCTATAATTTGAGGCTATTGAAGTATCTTTACCCGGTTTCGGAATCATGATAACGTGGGCTTTGAGAAGGTCTTTGTTATTATGAGAAGGGGCAGGGATGGAGTTAAATGTTTTTAAAAAATACGGGAGGATTGAGTCAGTAAAGGACTTATAGTAACTAACAGATAAACTATCAGGACCAGGGCATTTGCCTGTCTTTAGTTGCTTTAGGGTTGTAATAGTCTCTTCCCACTCAATTGGTTTGTCCAGCTTTATTGCTTCTTCAGAGGTAATAGGATTTGGACTGTATTGAGATAGGAAGTTGGTGATCAAATCCTTTCTGTTTGTGGATTGATCTCTTGAGATTGGTGTGGGTAAATTATACAATTTAGAATAAAAAAAATTAAACTGATTTGCAATTTCAGTAGATGCACAGATTTTTTTGCCTGTGGGGTCTGTAATGGAATGAATGTTTAATGCAGGCTTTTTAGATTGGAGAGCTCTGGTAAGCAATTTCCCAGATTTGTTGCCAAATTCATAAAATAGTCGACGTGTCAATGCAAATTTGCGCCTAGTCGTTTTTCCTAATTCATCAAGCAAAGCTTCTCTGGCCTTTAGTAGTTCAGTGAAAGTTTGTGCTGCCAAAGATTGTTTATGTTTACTTTCGAGAGAATGAATGCGTTCCGATAGATCTGTGATAAGAGCTTGTCTAGTTTTCCGTCTTTTTGCTGCAATAGAGATAAGCTCTCCTCTAATTACACATTTGCGTGCTGCCCAAAGGGTCATTGGATGGATTTTGGAAGATTCATTTTCGTGAAAATATTGTACTAGGCGAGAATTTAAAGATTTTATCATTTCAGGGTCGTTAAGGAGGGAATTATCAAGTCTCCAAATTGTAGATCTAGTGGGCATCGTTGAGAATTTTAGGGTGATAGAGATGGGGTGGTGGTCTGAAAGGACCATAGGATCTATTGTCGCTGTTATGAGAGATTCAAGGTCTGTTTGAGTTAAGAAGAATTAATCAATCCTCGTATATTTATTATGGGGTGGTGAGAAAAAAGTGAAATCTTTTGTGTTGGGATGTAGAGTACGCCACGTATCATGAAGAGTTAGACCATTAAGCAATATTTAACAGCGCCAAGAGCTCTGTATGGTAAAGTGGAGGAGCATGAGGAAGTGTCAAGTGAAGGATTGAGGTCCAGATTAAAATCCCCTCCCACAATAAGCATGCCTGTGTTAAACGTAGTGAGGAGTTGTAGTGTACCCCGAAAAAAGGGAATTTGTTGTTTGTTTGGAGCATAAAAGGTTTGCTAGTGTGACAGGTTTATTGTACAATTTACCTTTTAGAAAGATATATCGTCCATTGACGTCTAACAATGTATCTTGGATTTGGATAGGACAATTTTTTGAGATTAATGCCTCGTACACACGGCCGAGATTCTCGTCGAAAAAAACATGTTGTTTTTTTCGACGAGATTCTTGGACAAGAAACTTGTCCCGGCCGAGTGTACACACGCTCGATTCAAAGAACCCGCGGTTCTTTGAATGGAGCGAATGCGGTGACGTCATCGAATACGACGACCATGCGCTCGTCACATTCGAT
Organism: Rana muscosa; assembly: GCA_029206835.1. NCBI lineage: Eukaryota > Metazoa > Chordata > Amphibia > Anura > Ranidae > Rana > Rana muscosa. The sequence continues at coordinate 297,089,852 of CM055117.1, forward strand.
GCCGTCGCCGCCATCTTTGCTCACCCTACCTATGCCTAGGAAGCTACCGCGCATGCGTCAAAGTCATTTTGAGCATGTGCGGGCTTCCCGGCGAAAAGGTAAGTGTACACACACACAATTTTCTCGTCGAGAAACAGGCTGACGAGAATCTCGACGAGAAAATAGAGAGCAGGTTCTCTATTTTCTCGTCGAGATTCTTGCCGCTTTTCTTGACGAGAAACCATACACACGAACGAATTTCTCGGCAAGAAATCTCTGCCAGCAAGTTTCTTGCTGGTTTTTGCCGAGAAACTCGTTCGTGTGTACGAGGCTTTAGACAGAAAAGCTTTTGGATTTGGATTCGGAATTGGTAGCGTGATAAGCAATGGGGTAGAATTTACTGTGTAGATTAGGTATGTTATTAGATTTAAAGTGCATTTCTTGAAGGAAAACCACGTCTGCCTTTGCTCTATACAAAAGTAAAAGTAACTGAGACCTTTTTTCGGGGGTGTTCAGACCCCTAATATTTAGGGAGTATAGTTTGACCTGGGGGGGGAGCTTGATTGGTCTTTAAGTGAGACATTGTGAAGGGGTTCATCTGCACAGCTGGGTAATAGGGTACAAAAAATATATAAGGGTGGGGGGATAGAGGCGGGAGGGAGGAGTAAGAGATATATACTCCTAAACAATGAACCAAAAAGAAATGGGACCTGCCCCCTCTTCAAAATTTTATCGAAGACGGTAAGGTATAGTGGAAAGTCAGTGAATGACGACCCTGAGGAAGCAAACACTAAATCTTGCCACTATGTGGGGGTTGGAAAAATCCTAGCCATATGGATGAGTGTGTGGGTGTCATGACAACCCGCCACTACAGATCACAAAAGAGTGCATGAAGATATATAAGGAAAGCATGCTAAACTTAGAGTGTAGGCATGGTATATAGATAGACCATGTATGGAGCATTTCCAGTTCTATAAATATCAGTGGTATAAATCTATTAACATTGGCTCTTTAGTGGAATAGGGGAAAATTATCATTAGTAGTAAAAGCCTGTATTTAAGAAGTTCGGTTCAATATGCAGTATAATGAGATACTGTACATTCTACTTGTAAGAAACCACTCTAGTAGTATCCTCTCATATTTCTTCTCTATAAGGGTCACATGCAAAACCCTTCTAACTTGTATAGGAGTATCTATAGTGTCTAAGTGTGTCCTATGGTATGAAGAACCTTATGAAGTATAGGAATAAGTCATCTAAAGCCATCAGAATTTTATATTCAAACATAAAAACAAATAAACATTCTGCCTAATACCCTAAGGTGAGAGGAGAAGGGTAATGCAGGGAACTAAAGTTCCCAGAAATATACTATAGGGTGAATATGAAGCAACATGAAGTATATTAATGTATATTGGGGTATTGTCCAACTTACATATATGGAGTCTTTCTAACAGATAATTTTCATTCTCTTTCCCCAAAAGGGTTACACGTGATGTCAATCTCCCTGACGCAAGTAAACACATCTTATGTGTCTTGAGATGACATAAGATATATATAACTGAATGAAGTATATGAGCTTTAGACTCAGAATTCATACAGTTTACAAAGCAGTGTATATTTTTAAAGTAAGACGAATGAATTTGAGTGCTGGAACCCTCTCCCGTTAAAATAAATAATATAATCCATGTATAAAAAAAGGGTATGAAAAGTATGGAGATGGAATTAATTTGCAAGAAAGAAAGAAAACTCCAGCACCCGAACAGAAGCAGCACATAGATTGTAGCCAATCCCATATCCATAGTATGCTATTAAAGTTTCTGGTATCAAAGGTGAGAGGCACATTATGGTTGTTATAATATATGGTATGAGCAAGTCTTTTGTAAAAATATCTGTTGTCATTTAGCATAGATCAACTCATTGACAAGTAAAAGTAACTCCTGAACTATAGCTCATATAACTATCAGTATTGTCTTATATAATGTATAGTATATAGCGCCTAAAACATTATACAATACCTGAGCACAAGTATCTAACAAGTGATCACATCACAGTGGTGGTGTTGGTTGAGGGACCTGTTTCATATGTTCAATGTACATGGGTCAAACACCAAAGAGTCAGTTATGGTGGTAAGGATCATCTTGAGAGAGAAAAAAAAACGAAATAAATAAATGAAACAAAAACAGAAATAATAAGACACAAAATAAAAGGCAATAAAAACCAAACCAATCGGAGGTAAACTTGTCTAGTTACTGTCAGTTCTTGAGACCTAATCATTAATTTAATATTTGTGTCGAACCCTTCTGGAACGTGGAGAACTGGTAGGGCTTGATCCAGTATGAGAACCATGAGTTGCAGCATGTGATCTGTTCTCGGATGGGGAGCGTCATCCGATACCGGGTTTCCTGAGGATCCAGAGGTTCTTCACTTCGTGGTTTTCTACTTGGAGTGTTTTGGCGGAATTCAGCTTACCAATTTGGGACGTCTACAATTGGAATGCCTAGGGTATCACAAAATGATTGAAGGTCTTCTGGCACCCACATTGTAATCAATGAGGCAGCAGATTACATCTCTGGGGGGGTCTGTCTCTCTCCCTTTAGGCCTGAGAGCGCGGTGGATTTGTTCCATTTCTATAGCAGTCTGTATGGGACTGTCCAGGAGTTATTGAATAGACCAGTTATGGTGGCAGTAAGCTGGTCGGTATCCACCGATTCAGGTAAACCTTGGACCTTTAGGTTGTGACGTCTTCCTCTATTGTGGAGATCCTCCACATGACGTTGGAGGTCTCTAAGTTGAAGGGTCTGTGTATCTTCCCTATGGGTGACATGGTGGAGGATTGAGTCATGTTGCGCAGTTGTATTTTCAACTAACTGTACTCTGTCAGCAATGGCACGGATGTCAATATGCAGATCAGCTATAGCTGCTGACAGAGTGTCTTTGATATCCACCGCCACCGTGCGGAGATCGTAAAGGCTGGGGTGTTGCTGATTGCGAACCGATTGTTCCCCCGGTTCCACGTCAGAGAGAATAGGCGGAGTTTCATTCAGCGGTGAAGCTGAAGTCTGTGAGGAGCTTTGGCGGGCAGCTGCCATGTTGCGTCTCTGATTCCTGGACAAGTCAGGAATGGTACGGTTCAGACCACTCGGTTGTCCCCGAGGAGAGCGGGATCGTGAGGCGGAGGAATTCCGTTAAGCTGTCCCCATAATCTTGTGACCGTTAGAGCGGAGATTTGCTTCCTGTCAGGCTGAAAGGATCCGTAGCGGCTGGAGCTCCGGATTTAGGTGGCCATCTTCCAGCGAGGTTAGACCACGCCCCCTTCCAATGGAATACATTTCAGTCAGCAACCAGCACACAGCAGCAAATAAGGAACTCAGGGGTTGATTTACTAAAGGCAAATAGACTGTTTACTTTGCAAAGTGCAGTTGCACTCTGCAAGTGCAATTGCTCCAGAGCTTAGTAAATGAGTGAGAGCTCTGCTGACTTCCATCATCCAATCAGGTGCAAGCAAATATGCATTTTTTTTTTTTGTGTTTTTTCTTGCATGTGATTGGGTATTCTTTGCAAAGTGAAATTTTACCTTATTTACTAAGCTCTGAAGCAACTGCAGTTTTCCTTTAGTAAATCAACCCCTCAGTCTCTACCAGGACCTTTGCATGCAGATCCCAGCTTGCTGACAGCACCTCTGCATCCCACTATCACAGGCAGAGATGCAAGGCTACACTCTTAGGGGTTGATTTACTAAAGGCAAATAGACTGTGCAAGTGCAGTTGCTTGGGTTTTAGCCTTTTTCCACTAGATTCAAATCCAGTAAATATGGTTTGGCACTCTTTAACCACTTCAGCCCCGGACCATTTGGCTGCCCAAAGACCAGAGCACTTTTTGTGATTCGGCACTGCGTCGCTTTAACAGACAATTGCGCGGTCGTGCAATGTGGCTCCCAAACTTAATTTACGTCCTTTTTTTTACCACAAATAGAGCTTTCTTTTGGTGGTATTTGATCACTTCTGCGGTTTTTATTTTTTGCGCTATAAACAAAAAAAGAGCGACAATTTTGAAAAAAAAGCATTTTTTTTTACTTTTTGCTATAATAAATATCCCCAAAAAATATATAAAAAAACTATTTTTTTCCTCAGTTTAGGCCGATATGTATTCTTCTACATATTTTTGGTAAAAAAAAAAAATCGCAATAAGCGTTTATTGATTGGTTTGCGCAAAAGTTATAGCGTCTACAAAATAGGGATTGGTTTTATGGCATTTTTATTAATAATTTTTGTTTTACTAATAATGGCAGCGATCTTTATCGTAACTGTGACATTATGGCGGACACATCGGACACTTTTGACGCCATTTTGAGACCATTGTCATTTATACAGCGATCAGTGCTATAAAAATGCATTAATTACTGTGTAAATGAAACTGGCAGTGAAGGGGTTAACCAGTAGGGGCGCTGAAGGGGTTAAGTGTGTACTAGGGATGTGTTCTAACTGTAGGGGGATGGGCTACGTGTGACACGACACTGATCACCTCTCCCGATCACAGGGAGCTGTGATCAGTGTCCTTGTCACTAGGCAGAATGGGGAAATGCTTGTTTACATCAGCATTTCCCCTTTTTTCCTCTCCGTGAGACGATCGTGGGACTCCCGGCGGACATCGAGTCCGCAGGACCCACGGTCACACTACAGAGCTCACGGCGCACGCGCCCACAATGCCGCGTCTTAAATGGGAAGTACCTGTACGCCCATATGCCCAGCCGAGCCATTGTGCTGACGCATATAGTCGTGCGCTGGTCGGCAAGTGGTTAATAAAAACAACTTTGGATAATATTAATTTTAAGAAAATGATATAGTCCTGTGAGAACTATTGAGGTTAAAAGAATATAGAAGGCCTATGCATATCATATTACTTTGTTTACCCCTATTTTTGTGAACATAAGAGAAGCCATTTTATATATTTTTTTTCTTCTCTCTCTAAAGTTGAAACTAAGTTAATGACTAATGAATAGAAACTTGTTCAAGAGTTTTTTTTTTCTCTCTCTTGAAGGAATTAGTACACATTCTCCAGGCTATAAATTTTGAGGTGTCTTAGTCAAATTGACAGTTAATCAGATAAGACATAGGCTAGAAGGCTGATGTTTACATTAGCCAGAAGAAGAATGTGGTCATTCATAAATTGGATTGGACATGAAAAATAACATTTAACAATATCGATTTCTAATCATATACTGCCCCTACTGGAAACTATGTGTAAGGACACTATACTATCCCTAGAAGGGCTGTACAGGAAATGGCGCGTTTTGACGTCTCTTGTGACGTGAAAGGCATTTCCACACCCACTTTCTTGAGGAATATAGAGGGTTACACAGGACAGTGAAGGGGGAATGAAAGACATTTTTGAGACGGAAAGAATCTTGGAAGGCGGGATTTTGTTGAGATCTTGAGTACGGAAGAATGTAGGAAGGAGGTTCAAAGAAGTCTTTTGGACATCCAGTAAGGCTAGTGGCTGAAGATGGCAGGACAGGAGTACTAATTTGTGACAGGAAAGTAATGTGCAGGAGGAGAAGTGTCCTGAGTAGGGATGAGCTTTGAGTCGAACCAATGTTCGACTCGAACATCGCCTGTTCACCGAATTTCGAACATTATGGGCCGTTCGCGCCAAATTCGAGTGCCGCGTCATGGCCCATAATTCACTGCGGCATCGCAGTGCATTGCTGGCTGATGATTAGCCAAGCATGCACTATGACCCGCATGCTTGGCCAATCACAGCGCCGTCTGAACAGAGAGCCGTAATTGACCAAAGCCAGGGTGGCTTTGGCCAATTATGGCTCAGGGGGTTTAGTACAGACCAAAGAGAAAAAAGAAAGGTGCACCAGCCTCGTGCATTATCCTTAGGTGGATTTATTTAAAAAATAATAAAAGAAACCTACTTACAAACATACGTGAATGATGTTTGTAAGTAGGTTTCTTTTATTATTTTTTTTATAAATCCACCTAAGGATAATGCACGAGGCTGGTGCGCCTTTCTTTTTTCTCTTTGTCATTTACCGCTAGGATACCCCTAGCCGTGAAGGCAGCAAGGCCAAATGACATTTATCATTCCACTTACAGACTGTCTGTTATTCCACTTGTGCGCAGGAGTTCTTGTTTTCTGTTATTCAAGGTTTAGTACACGCCCCACACTATATAAGGCCGCCAGCTTGGCGGCCTTGTGTAGTGTGATGGAGTTGTTTAAAGAGAGAGATTACAGAGAGAGACAGTGTCATTTATATTGAGTTAGATAGAGCAGGCAGGCGAGTCAGTTAGCTGCAGTTACAGTGTGTAGAGGATATATATGCATCCTAGGTGTTGTATATATATTTGTACACTGTATTCAGTTTAGCTAGATCCGTTCCTGTTATTCTCTATACTGTGACAGGCAGGCAGGTGATTGTGCTAGCTGCAGACAGTGTTTCAATTAGTGTACTGTGTGCTTTGCATAGCGTTCACCTAAAGCTTACCTGAATACAGTTAGTGACTAGTAGTGGTGTTCTCATAATAAAACCACAGGCAGAGAGCTGCAAGTATTTTAAGTTCGTGTACTGTGTCCTCTGCACAGTTTTCACCTAAAACTAACTGAAGACAATTGCTGCTTTTCCCATACTAATACCACAGCAGGCAGTTGATTCTGATAGCTGCATTATAATCAGTACAGATATATATACATCCCACCTTTGTGCAGCTACATCTCACTGCAGGCCATTAGTATGTCTGGAAGGCAAACAAAGAGAGGCAGACAGTCAAAAGAGGGCAAGCAGGCTCTGTGTCTAGAGGCAACAGTGCTGGTTGTGGACACGGTGCATCCTCATCAGCACATGGTCGCGGGACACGCTTGTCCTTTTCGTCAGCTGGCCATGTTGAGCCGCAACATGCCCAAGACTTGGTAGAGTGGATGACCAAGCCGTCCTCATCCTCCTCATCCTCTCTCACCCACGCTCAGGGTACTTTGTCTGGCAAAGCAGCTGCCAAAGCAGCCTCTTCCCTCGGCTCAATGGCATCAGTCACTCCTTCCCTAGCCCCACCATGTCCTCCTGAGGAGTCCCCCGAACTGTTTGACCACAGTGTTGGGTACATGCCCCAGGAGAATGCCCAGCGTTTTGAAGGCTCCGATGATGGAACCCACCTGGAGGAAGGCAGTAACGTGAGCCCAGAGAGAGGGGGTAGTAAAGTGAGCCCAGAGAGGGGGGGTGCCCAACAAGGACAGCTATCTGGCAGTCATGTTCCCCCAGCTGCAGCATACTGCCAGATTTGCTCCAGTGATGAGGAGGGAGGGGATGATGAGTTCACTGACTCCACGTGGGTGCCTGATAGGAGAGAGGAGGAGGAGGAGGAGGAGGCACATCTCCAACGAGGCAGAAGATCTGCAGGGGGCCAGCTTAAGGGCAGCACACCGACTGCATCACACCGCAGAGCTCCGCATGTGCAGGGCGCTGCTGTCTCTGCGCGTTATTCCAAAAGTTCTTTGGTGTGGGCCTTTTTTCAGACGTGTGCAGCAGATCGCACCATTGCCATTTGCAACATATGTCTAAAGCGTATCTCGCGTGGCCAAAACATCAGCCGCTTGGGCACCAAATGCTTGACCAGACATATGTTGACCTGCCATGCAGTTCGTTGGCAAGCGTACCTAAAAGACCCACACCAAAGAACGAAGCGGACCTCTCCTTGCTCCTCATCAGCTGGGATCTCCAACCCAACTATACCTTCAGTCCTCTCTGAAACCTGCACTGAGAGGAAAGAAGATGTAGAATTAGGTGTGTCACAGCCAAGTACTTGCGGGCAATCTGCTATCAGTACACCAACGTCCAATTGTACCAGGCAAATTTCCCTGCCCCAGCTGCTGCACCGCCAAAAGAAGTTCGCTCCCAGCCATCCACATGCCCAGCGGTTGAATGCTAGCTTGGCTAAATTGCTAGCACTTCAACTGCTGACTTTTCAGTTGGTAGACTCTGCCCCCTTCCATGAGTTTGTGGAATGTGCGGTTCCTCAGTGGCAGGTTCCCAAACGCCACTTTTTCTCACCGAAGGCGATTCCAGCTCTATACCGGCATGTGGAAGGCAATGTCTTGGCCTCGCTGGACAGGGCGATCAGCGGTAAGGTGCATATTCCTGTTGACTCATGGTCCAGCAGGCATGGACAGGGACGTTGCCTATCTTTCACTGCGCATTGGTTGACTCTGCTGGCAGCTGGGAAGGATGCAGGACAAGGTGCAGTAGTGTTGGAGGTTGTTCCGCCACCATGCCTCCAAACTGTTACTACTGGTACGCAAGTACACAGGCAAAAAGATGCCATGCGGTACTTGAGCTGGTGTGCTTGAGGGACAGGAGCCACACTGGGGCAGAGATTCTGTCAGCTCTGCAGGGGCAGTCTCAGAGGTGGTTGACGCCACGCCAGCTTAAGCCAGGAAAGATGGTTGGCGACAATGGCTTCCAACCTCCTCTCCGTCCTCCGACAGGGACAACTGATCCATGTGCCCTGTTTGGCTCACGTCCTTAACTTGGTGGTGCAGCGGTTCTTGGGCAGGTACCCGGGCTTACAGGAGGTCCTGAAGCAGGCCAGGAAACTGTGGGCATTTTCGCCGGTCATATAATTCCAGTGCTTGGCTGGCTGACCTGCAAAAGGAATCCAACCTGCCCAAGAACCGCCTAATCTGTGACATGCTCTACGTTGGCCATGCTGCAGCGGCTGCACAAGCAGCAGAGGGCCATCAATGAGTATGCAATATGGCACCAGGACAGGGTCAGGGGAGCTTGGATTTTTTTCCCCACGCCAGTGGGCCATGATCAGGGATGCATGCACTGTCCTGGCACCATTTGAGGAGGCCACTAGGATGGTGAGCAGTGACAGTGCATGCATCAGTGACACTGTCCCTTTTGTCCACCTGTTGGAGCACACGCTGCATGGAATAATGGACAGGGCACTTGAGGCAGAACAGAGGCAGGAAGAGGAGGACTTCCTTACCTCTCAAGGCCCCCTTTATCCAGACAGTGTTCCTGCTGGCCCGGCTATCACACAGGAAGAGGAGCAGGAGGAGGAGGATTATTGTGTCAGCATGGAGGTGGAGCCTAGCACTCAGCATCAGCAGCAGTCTTCAAGGGATCAATTACAGTCCCAAGACACCCATGGACTTGTACGTGGCTGGGAGGAGGTGGCTGCGGATCATGTCGTCCTCAGTGACCCAGAGGACTCTGCACCGAATGCCTCAGCAAACCTACGCTGCATGGCCTCCCTGATCCTGCAAAGCCTGCGGAAGGATCCTCGTATTCGTGTGATCAAGGAGAGAGATCATTACTGGCTGCAACCCTCCTTGATCCACGTTACAAGGGTAAGGTTTTGGACCTTATCTTGCCGTCGAAGAGGGAGCAGAGGATGAAGCATCTTTGGGAGGCCTTGCAGAAAGGTCTGTGCAACGCGTTCCCAGAGACTGGGAGGTTACAAATTCCTGGTCCTGGACAACGTGTTGATGAGGCTTCGGTCAGTCAAAGAAGGAGCGGTGGTGAAGGTGGCCGTCTGACCGATGCGTTCAGACAATTTTTTAGTACGCAGCCCCAAGGTATGATCGGTTCCAGCAACCATCGCCAGCGTCTGGTTTACATGGTGCAGGAATACCTAGTGGCAAGATCAGACTTGGACACCTTTCCCACCGAAAATCCTCTGGGTTACTGGGTCTTGAGGATGGATCACTGGCCAGAGCTTGCACAGTATGCAATTGAGCTACTGGTCTGTCCTGCATCCAGTGTTCTTTCGGAACGCACATTCAGTGCTGCTGAAGGCTTAGTAAACGATCACAGGGTGCGCCTGTCCACCGACTCGGTCGATCGACTGACCTTCATAAAAATGAATCAGTCTTGGATCACCACCAGCTACCAAGCACCTAATGCTGATGTAACCAAATAATTTTTTTTTAAATGTCAGATCCCTTCAAGACTGCCTATGCTGATGCTGAGTGACTATACTTTTATGCTGAGTGACTATCCTCTTCCTCCTCAATGATCATGCTGATAGCTTGTAAGAAATTTTTTGGTTCTGGGCACTGCCACCAGTGGCTAAGGCCCAATTTTTCAGCCCCTGTTTAACAGTGGCATGTAAATACAATGTTTGATGCAATATTTTGCAGCAGGGCTCATTGCTGCGCTCCTAATAGAGTATCTGTGAGGGGATGCAGTGTTGTGGCACCAGTGCCTAAGGCCCAATTTTTCTGCCCTGTTTAACAGGGGCATGTAATTTCAATTTTTGATGCAATACTGTCAGGGTCACCTGTGGCCAGGTGACAGATGCACACCGTAGGGGGACAGGAGTGCACCGCGAGGTAGTGAACCCTATGGCTGGCTTCTGTGGATAGGAAACTGGGTGGTTGTGGAAAGCGGGACCAGAGGAGCACAACCGGGATCCCAACGGAAGCGAGAGCCAAGATTCCCCAGGGCGCGGAGTCTAAGACCCAGCTGGTCTTCTCCAGGGCCTCTAGTGGTGAGGATGTTACGCTGCAGGCTGGGACCAGGTCGCGGCCCCTGGAGTTTCCTAGCTCACGCCCCGTAGGATAAGGGGAAGCAGCAGCACACGATAGAGAGAACCGAATAACAAGCCGAAGGTCAGGGGCCACAAGCAGACAAGGATAACGAAGAACGAGCCGAAGGTCAAGGGTCACGAGCAGACAGGGATGGTCGGGGACAAGCCAATAACGTAACAGAGAGACAGACGTAGCACACGGCAGGCAGGAACCCAAACACACAATGCCTAACAAACACGTTGATCAGCAAAGCAGGCTTGCAGTGCACAGGTTAATATAGTGTTCAGTGATAGGGCCTGGGGTGGAGTCAGGCTGGGAGGAGATTATAAAGGAAGCCAGGTGAAGGAGGTCTGGTCTCTAGATGAACACATGAGGAGGAAGGTAAGATGGCAGACAGACATTAATGCATATCCATGACAGTACCCTCCCTCTTACGAGGCCTCCCCCTTCCCCGCCTGGGCCCAGGTTTAGAGGGAAACTTCAGATGAAACTCCTTTAACAGACGAGGTGCAAAGACCTCAGATGCAGTGATCCAAGACCTCTCCTCAGGACCAAACCCTTTCCAATGAACGAGGTACTGAAGAACGCCTTTACAGAGTCGGGAGTCCAGAATTTGACTGATCTCGTACTCCTGATTATCCTCAGAGACAGGCGCCACGGTAGGAAGAGGACGAGAGAATTTATTGAGGACTAAAGGCTTTAGAAGAGCAACATGAAAGGAGTTAGTGATTTTAAGGCTCTTAGGAATCTGGAGTTTGAAACAAACCGGATTCAGTTTAGCAGTTACCGTGTATGGACCGATGAATCGTGGAGCAAACTTCAGAGAAGGAACTCGGAGCTTGATGTTCCTGGTAGAGAGCCAGACTTTGTCCCCTGGCTGAAGAGAAGGCGGTTTACGCCTGCGGCGGTCGGCAAAGCCTTTGAATTTTTCAGCAGCTGCCCGGAGGGAATCATGAACGTGACCCCAAACGGAATTGAGAGACTCCTGAACCGAAGCCAAAGCTGGAATGTCTGGAGAACAGATCATAGGAAGAGGAAGTTGAGGGTGTTTTCCATAAACTGTGAAAAAGGGTGTCTTCTGCGAACTGGTATTCACATGATTGTTATGGGAGAATTCTGCCCACGGGAGTAGAGAGGACCAATCGTCATGGTGAGAAGACACAAAGGTGCGAAGAAAGACCTCTAACTCCTGATTAACCCTCTCAGTCTGTCCATTGGATTGGGGATGGTAAGAAGAAGAAAAATCCAAGACAATATTGAGGGATTTGCAAAAGGCTCTCCAAAAACGAGACGTGAATTGGACTCCCCTGTCGGAAACAATATGAGAAGGGACCCCATGTAGGCGGAGAATTTCTCGAATGAAAATGGGAACCAAGGCAGGGGCAGAAGGAAGACCAGGAAGAGGAACAAAATGAGCCATCTTGGAGAATCGATCGATTACCACCCAAATGACTGTATTATTCTCAGACAGTGGGAGATCGGTGATAAAATCCATGGCAATATGGGCCCAGGGTTCCTTAGGAATAGGCAAGGGCATGAGGAGACCAGCAGGAGCTTGTGTGGAGGATTTGGACTGAGCACAGACATGACAAGCTTTAACGTAGTCTTTGACGTCTGAGCGGAGATTAGGCCACCAGTAGTGACGACTGATGAGTAGGAAGGATCGGAGGAATCCAGAATGCCCTGCCACCTTGGAATCATGTCCCCAACGAAGGATCTTAGCTCTTAGCCCAGTGGGGACAAAGGTCTTACCAGGCGGAATTTTAGACTTCAGGGTGGTAGAGTGGGCAACAATGCATGAGGTGGGAATGATCGGCTCAGGTTCAGGGGCGGACTCCTCGTCCAAAGTGTCAAATGACCTAGAGAGCGCATCAGCCCGACCGTTGCAGGAACCAGGTTTGTAGGTAATCGTGAAATTAAAACGGGCAAAGAAGAGACTCCACCTGGCCTGTCTAGGATTCAGACGTTTAGCATTCTGTAGATACTGTAAATTCTTGTGATCGGTAAAGATCGTTATGGAGTGAGGGGAACCCTCCAAGAGATGACGCCACTCCTCTAACGCCAATTTAATTGCGAGAAGTTCCCGATCACCGATGGCATAATTCCTCTCTGCCTGAGAATTTTTTTTGGAGAAGAACGCACATGGTTGGCGTCTCTTCTCAAAGATTTGAAGAAGCACAGCTCCCACCCCCATTGAGGAAGCGTCCACTTCAATAAAAAATGCATTCCCAGGATTTGGTCTCCTCAAGAGGGGGCCAGAAACAAAGGCCTGTTTCAGGTTGTGAAATGCAGAGACAGCTTCGGGAGGCCAGTCTCTGGCATTCACACCCTTCTTGGTCAAAGCGATAATAGGCGCGGCAATGGAAGAGTAATTCCTTATGAACTGCCTATAATAATTAGTGAAGCCAAGAAAGCGCTGTGTGGCCTTGAGGCTAGCAGGAAGAGGCCAGTTGGTGATAGCCAAGACCTTCCCAGGGTCCATACGAAGCCCCGAACATGAGACAAAGCACCCCAAAAACAGGACCTCAGAACATTCAAAGGAACATTTCTCCAGCTTGGCATAGAGATTGTTCTCTCTAAGACGTTGAAGTACAGTGCGGACATGGTTTCTGTGGACGAGCAGATTTTCAGAAAAGATCAGAATGTCATCCAGATAGATGACAACAAACTGGTACAGCAGATCTCTGAAGATTTCATTGACAAAGTTTTGAAACACGGCTGGAGCATTACACAGACCAAAAGGCATCACCAGATATTCGTAATGCCCGTCTCTAGTGTTAAATGCAGTCTTCCATTCGTCACCCTCCCGTATTCGAATGAGATTGTACGCGCCTCTGAGATCCAACTTGGTGAAAATGGAGGCACCCTTCAACCTATCGAATAGCTCAGATATTAAGGGTAAGGGGTATCGATTTTTAATAGTAACCGCATTTAAACCCCGATAATCGATGCAGGGTCTTAAGGTACCATCCTTTTTGGCAACAAAAAAGAACCCTGCCCCTGCAGGCGATGAGGATTTCCGGATGAACCCTCTCTCCAGATTCTCTGCTACATACTCCGACATGGCCTGGGTCTCTGGGATGGACAGAGGGTAGGTACGACCCCTGGGTAGAGTTGCTCCGGGGACAAGATCAATAGCACAGTCAAAAGACCTGTGGGGAGGAAGCACCTCAGCTGATTTTTTACAGAACACATCCCGGTAATCGCTGTATGCGGCGGGAAGATCAGAAGAAACAGAAGTGGCAGCAACCGGAAGACTCTCCTTGGGGGTCACCTTGAGAAGACACGACGAGAAACATGAGGAACCCCAGGCCAGGATCTGCCCAGAGACCCAGTCCACATGTGGAGAGTGGAGCTGTAGCCAAGGGAGGCCCAATACAACTGGGGTAGAGGCCTTGGGTAGAATAAGAAAGGATATCCACTCCTGGTGGAGAATCCCTACCGACATCCTAATGGGTAGCGTCTGGAAGCGAATAGGGCCCCCTGGGAGAACAGTGCCATCAATTGCCGAGACTACCAATGGGGTAGTGAGAGGTGAAAGGGTAAGCTTCATAGAAGAAGCAGTTCTCCAATCCATGAAATTGCCGGCAGCCCCGGAATCCAGGTATGCAAGGGTTGACTGAGGAGAAGTGCCTACATGAAGGGACACCGGCAAGAGCAGGCGAGAAGGTGATGTTTCTGGGTCCAATACTCCACCTTCCAAATGTATTAGACCCGAGCGTTTCCCGGACGAAGCGAGCAGGAGTCACGAAAATGACCCTTGCCCCCACAATAGAGGCACAAGCCCAGAGTTCTGCGCCTAGCACGTTCTTCGGGGGTTAGTCTGGTCCGGCCCAGCTGCATAGGTTCTTCAGCAGGAAGAGGATGCTCCACGGAATGAAGGGAGGGGAGCTCAGACTGGCTAGGACCCAGAGAGTGCTGGCGTCTTTTTTCTAAGGACCTCTCTTGAAAACGAATGTCGATCTGGTTGCATAATGAAATTACATCGTCCAGACCGACGGGAATGGCTCTTCCCGCTAATTCGTCTTTCACTCGGTCAGAGAGGCCATGTAAAAAGGTAGCGACCAGGGCCTCATTATTCCAGCTCAATTCAGCTGTGTGGATACGGAACTGAAGAGCATATTGCCCCACTGAACTAGATTCTTGGCGAAGACGTAAGACAGCACTAGCCGCTGAAGAAGCCCGAGCCGGCTCTTCGAAGATATTACGAAAGAGCTTCAAGAATTCGGACAGACTGGAAACCACCGGATCGTTCCTCTCCCACAGGGGGGCAGCCCAGGCCAAAGCTTCACCGGAGAGGAGGGAAATGATATAGGCTACCTTAGCCCGGTCAGATAGGAAGCTTTGAGGCTGAAGCTCAAAATGAATAGTGCATTGGCTGAGAAACCCCCTGCAGGCCTTGGAGTCCCCAGAGAAACGGAACGGAGCTGGCAATCTTAGTGAGTGTGAGGCTGCGACTGGTGCGATAGGTACAGCCGCTGGTTGTACTTGGGGTTGCGGATTCGGGGTTCCCAAGGAGACCTGAAGCTGCTCGAATCGAGAAGCCAGATCCTGGAGGAATCGCATCACCTGGGTCTGATTTGATTCCTGGGTCTCAAGTCTGCGAACTATGCCCTGCAATGGATCATCCGCGGGAAGCGGGATGTCAGCCGGGTTCATGGCTGATCAAACTGTCAGGGTCACCTGTGGCCAGGTGACAGATGCACACCGTAGGGGGACAGGAGTGCACCGCGAGGTAGTGAACCCTATGGCTGGCTTCTGTGGATAGGAAACTGGGTGGTTGTGGAAAGCGGGACCAGAGGAGCACAACCGGGATCCCAACGGAAGCGAGAGCCAAGATTCCCCAGGGCGCGGAGTCTAAGACCCAGCTGGTCTTCTCCAGGGCCTCTAGTGGTGAGGATGTTACGCTGCAGGCTGGGACCAGGTCGCGGCCCCTGGAGTTTCCTAGCTCACGCCCCGTAGGATAAGGGGAAGCAGCAGCACACGATAGAGAGAACCGAATAACAAGCCGAAGGTCAGGGGCCACAAGCAGACAAGGATAACGAAGAACGAGCCGAAGGTCAAGGGTCACGAGCAGACAGGGATGGTCGGGGACAAGCCAATAACGTAACAGAGAGACAGACGTAGCACACGGCAGGCAGGAACCCAAACACACAATGCCTAACAAACACGTTGATCAGCAAAGCAGGCTTGCAGTGCACAGGTTAATATAGTGTTCAGTGATAGGGCCTGGGGTGGAGTCAGGCTGGGAGGAGATTATAAAGGAAGCCAGGTGAAGGAGGTCTGGTCTCTAGATGAACACATGAGGAGGAAGGTAAGATGGCAGACAGACATTAATGCATATCCATGACAAATACTTTGCAGCAGGGCTCATTGCTGCGCTCCAAGTACAGTATCTGTGAGGGGTTGCAGTGTTGTGGCACCAGTGCCTAAGGCCCAATTTTTATGCCCCTGTTCAACAGGGGCATGTAATTACAATTATTGATCTAATAATTCACAGCAGGGCCCATTCCTGCGCCCACCAAGAGTAACTGTGAGGGCTTACAGTGTTGTGGCAACACCACCACCACCACCACCAAAGGCTCAATTTTTCTGCCCCTGTTCAACAGGGGCATGTAATTACAATTCTTGATCTAATATTTCACAGCTGGGCCCATTCCTGCGCCCACCAAGAGTAACTGTGACGACTTACAGTGTTGTGGCACCAGCATCACCACCAAAGGCCCAATTTTTCCTACCACTGTTCAACAATGGCATGTAATTACAATTCTTGATATAATAGTTCACAGCAGGGTGTTTCAGCGCCCACCAAGAGAAACTGTGAGGGCTTACAGTGTTGTCGCAACACCAACACCTAAGGGCCAAATTTCTGCAGAGTATATACGGCAGGCCCCTACTTTCAAACATCCAACTTACAAACGACTCCTACTTGCAAACGGAAGGAGACAACAGGAAGTGAGAGGAAATCTACCCATAGGAAGGGAAATTCTCTCCTGTAAGAGTTAATATGGGGAAAAGGTGTCTCCTCTCCACTGATGCTTTATCACCAATCCTTGTTTCAATAAAAAAAACAAATTTTCAAAAAACATTTGTCACAGTGAGGTGAAATGTTCTGAACAGGTGCACAGACAGCAAAACAAATGTTACAGGGGGGATAACCCTTCACTATGTTTTCCAAAAAGCTTAAAAATATTTTTTTTGGCTGGACCTACACTTAAACAATGTACCTGTTCCAAATTACAAACAGATTCTACTTAAGAACAAACCTACAGTCCCTATCTTGTTTGCACCGCCTGTATTCTGCTGTTCATAGTATATAGGGCCTTTTTTTAATTTGGGTCCGGGGTTCCCCTTAATATCCATACAAGACCCAAAGTGGCTGGTAGTAGGCTGTGGGGGGGGGGTACCCATGCCATTTTTCTCAATGATTTTCATCCATATTGCCAGGACCAAACATTACATTAAAGCCGCAAGCAGTTTTAAATTACTTTTTTTTCCTTTAGAAATGTCATTTTGTGCAGGGACAGTTCTAAACACGGGAAACACATGCCACTTCACTGGCATACTTTAGACACCCCCCCAGGTACGATATTTAACCACTTAAGGACCGTCTCACGCCGATATACGTCGGCAGAATGGCACGGCTGGGCACATCAACGTACAGATACGTTGCCCTTTAAGAGCCCAGCCGTGGGTCGCGCGTGTGCCGCGACCCGGTCCTGAGCTCCGTGACCGCACCCGTGGACCCGATCGCTGCCGGTGTCCGCGATCGGGTCACAGAGCTGAAGAACGGGGAGAGGTGAGTGTAAACAAACCTTTCCCCGTTCTTCTCCGTGGCATGTCAGTGATCGGCTGTTCCCTGTCATCGGAACAGATGATCAGTGACGTGTAACGTGTAGCCACGCTGTGAAAATTACAATGGTCCCAAAAATGTGTCAAAAGTGTCCGATGTGTCTGCCATAATGTCGCAGTCACGAAAAAAATCGCCACCATAACTAGTAAAAAAAATAAAAAATGTATAAAAATGCCATAAAACTACCCCCTATTCTGTAAAGACTATAACTTTTGTGCAAACCAATCAATAAACGCTGATTGCGATTTTTTCTAACCAAAAATATGTAGAAGAATACTTATTGGCCTAAACTGAGGAAAAAAAATTTTTTTATATATTTTTGGGGGATATTTATTATAGCAAAAAGTTAAAAATATTGAATTTTTTTCTAAATTGTCACTCTATTTTTGTTTATAGCGCAAAAAATAAAAACCGCAGAGGTGATCAAATACCACCAAAAGAAATATCTATTTGTGGGAAAAAAAGGACGCCAAATTTGTTTGGGAGCCACGTTGCACGACCGTGCAACTGTCAGTTAAAGCGACGCAGTGCCGAATCGCAAAAAGGGGCCTGGTCCTTTAGTTGCATATTGGTCCGGGGCTTAAGTGGTTAATGGAATATATCACTTCAAGCATCATTAAAATTACTGCTCCCTTTTTGCATTGATACATGTCCCCTGGGGCAGGACTCGGGCCCCCAAACCCTTTTTAGGACAATAACTTAAATATTAGCCTTTATAATTAGCACTTTTGATTTCGAACGTTCAAATCCATTGTATTTAATAGGGTTCCAAAGTTTGCGCAAACTTTCGGTCCGTTCGCAGGTTCTGGTGCGAACCGAATCGGGGGGTGTTCGGCTCATCCCTAACATCCAGTTGATACTTCTCAAAACAAAAGAATCTTAAGCCATGGTAAAGTATTAATCTTTTATTTTTACGTTTGAATTGAATTGTTTTAGCATATACAAAACAAAACCATTTAAAAATATGGCAGAGCAAATTGGAGTTGTATTATTTTTACCTGCAGCATGAAATAATTATATTCCAAATATTAGGAGACATACACATTTTTGTCTGTCTTTACAAAGCTAAGGCCAAAGTCTGTACAATGGTTTTGTCGTGATATGTGTTTAAAAAAAATCATTCTAAATTTTTTTTTTTTTGTTAAAAATTAATCTTGGTTAAATTATCAAATATGTATATGGTTATTAAAAATGTCCATATACTGTAAAAGAGGTTTAAGCTTTAAGGTCTGTGTGTTTTGAGAAGAATCAAAAGTGTTAAAGTCAACACCTAGCCTGTTTACATAAGTCCGTGGAGCCACGGAAAGCTATTTACTAAGTATAAGTTTACTAAATATACAGTGGGTACGGAAAGTATTCAGACCCACTTAAATTTTTCACTCTTTGTTATATTTCAGCCATTTGCTAAAATCATTTAAGTTAATTTTTTTCCTAATTAATGTACACACAGCACCCCATATTGACAGAAAAACACAGAATTGTTGAAATTTTTGCAGATTTATTAAAAAAGAAAAACTGAAATATTACATGGTCTTAAGTATTCAGACCCTTTGCACATCCCCACAACATTTAGGCCAAAACAGTGGCGGTTGGTGCTCAAAATTTTGGGGGGGCGCAAACAAACTGAAAAAAAAAACATCAATTGCCTCCACTGTGCCCATTAAACGCAGCCACTGTGCCCAAACGCCACCAGTTTGCCCCCTCAAATCCAGCCAGTTTTCCCCCAAATACAGCCAGTTTCCCCCCAAATGCAGCCAGTTTCCCCCCCAAATGCAGCCAGTTTTCCCCCCAAATGCAGCCAGTTTGTCCCCATATACAGCCAGTTTCCCCGCAAATGCAGCCAGTTTGTCCCCATATACAGCCAGTTTGTCCCCAAATGCAGCCAGTTTGTCCCCAAATACAGCCAGTTTGTCCCCATATACAGGTCCTTCTCAAAAAATTTGCATATTGTGATAAAGTTCATTATTTTCTGTAATGTACTGATAAACATTAGACTTTCATATATTTTAGATTCATTACACACAACTGAAGTAGTTCAAGCCTTTTCTTGTTTTAATATTGATGATTTTGGCATACAGCTCATGACAACCCAAAATTCCTATCTCAAAAAATTAGCATATTTCATCCGACCAATAAAAGAAAAGTGTTTTTAATACAAAAAAAGTCAACCTTCAAATAATTATGTTCAGTTATGCACTCAATACTTGGTCGGGAATCCTTTTGCAGAAATGACTGCTTCAATGCGGTGTGGCATGGAGGCAACCAGCCTGTGGCACTGCTGAGGTGTTATGGAGGCCCAGGATGCTTCGATAGCGGCCTTAAGCTCATCCAGAGTGTTGGGTCTTGCGTCTCTCAACTTTCTCTTCCCAATATCCCACAGATTCTCTATGGGGTTCAGGTCAGGAGAGTTGGCAGGCCAATTGAGCACAGTAATACCATGGTCAGTAAACCATTTACCAGTGGTTTTGGCACTGTGAGAAGGTGCCAGGTCGTGCTGAAAAATGAAATCTTCATCTCCATAAAGCTTTTCAGCAGATGGAAGCATGAAGTGCTCCAAAATCTCCTGATAGCTAGCTGCATTGACCCTGCCCTTGATAAAACACAGTGGACCAACACCAGCAGCTGACATGGCACCCCAGACCATCACTGACTGTGGGTACTTAACACTGGACTTCAGGCATTTTGGCATTTCCCTCTCCCCAGTCTTCCTCCAGACTCTGGCACCTTGATTTCCGAATGACATGCAAAATTTGCTTTCATCCGAAAAAAGTACTTTGGACCACTGAGCAACAGTCCAGTGCTACTTCTCTGTAGCCCAGGTCAGGCGCTTCTGCCGCTGTTTCTGGTTCAAAAGTGGCTTGACCTGGGGAATGCGGCACCTGTAGCCCATTTCCTGCACACGCCTGTTCACGGTGGCTCTGGATGTTTCTACTCCAGACTCAGTCCACTGCTTCCGCAGGTCCTCCAAGGTCTGGAATCGGTCCTTCTCCACAATCTTCTTCAGGGTCCGGTCACCTCTTCTCGTTGTGCAGCGTTTTCTGCCACACTTTTCTTTCCCACAGACTTCCCACTGAGGTGCCTTGATACAGCACTCTGGGAACAGCCTATTCGTTCAGAAATTTCTTTCTGTGTCTTACCCTCTTGCTTGAGGGTGTCAATGATGGCCTTCTGGACAGCAGTCAGGTCGGCAGTCTTACCCATGATTGCGGTTTTGAGTAATGAACCAGGCTGGGAGTTTTTAAAAGCCTCAGGAATCTTTTGCAGGTGTTTAGAGTTAATTCGTTGATTCAGATGATTAGGTTAATAGCTCGTTTAGAGAACCTTTTCATGATATGCTAATTTTTTGAGATAGGAATTTTGGGTTGTCATGAGCTGTATGCCAAAATCATCAATATTAAAACAAGAAAAGGCTTGAACTACTTCAGTTGTGTGTAATGAATCTAAAATATATGAAAGTCTAATGTTTATCAGTACATTACAGAAAATAATTAACTTTATCACAATATGCTAATTTTTTGAGAAGGACCTGTACAGCCAGTTTGTCCCCATATACAGCCAGTTTCCCCCCAAATACAGCCAGTTTCCCCCCAAATACAGCCAGTTTGTCCCCAAATACAGCCAGTTTGTCCCCATATACAGCCAGTTTGTCCCCAAATACAGCCAGTTTGTCCCCAAATGCAGCCAGTTTGTCCCCAAATATAGACAGTTTGTCCCCATATACAGCCAGTTTGTCCCCATATACAGCCAGTTTGTCCCCAAATGCAGCCAGTTTGTCCCCAAATGCAGCCAGTGTGTCCCCAAATACAGCAAATGTGTCCCCAAATACAGCCAGTTTCCCCCAAAAAGGGAGGCAGTTTGTCCCCAAATGCAGCCAGTTTGTCCCCAAATACAGCCAGTTTGTCCCCCCAGCCCTGCACTTACCTTCCTCAGGTCAGTGCCGTCCTTCTTCCGTCCTCGATGTCTTCTCCCGCCCTCGATGTTGCTTCAGCCAACAGGTTACCAGTAACCAGACCCGGTGAACCTGATTGGCTGAAACGCCTGTCAGTGTTAATCAAGGAACGACCCCCCCCCCCCCGTGCATCCTCTGGTTAACTATTTTGAAGCCGATTACAGCCAAACCAACCAGCCGCTGATATTCAGATGGCCGGCGCTCAACAGGGGGCCGGCCATCTGAATAGTTGGCGGCAGCGGCGGCGACAATACATAGGTTCATGCAATGCATGAACCTATGTATTGTTGTGAGTGACGGGCGCAGGAGCGAGAGGGGGCGGCGCTCCTGCGCCCACTATGGTCGCACCGCCACTGATCCAGAGACCTTGTTTACTTTTGTGACTACCACTTGGCCAATTAACACTAGACATGTGCACTGATGAAAAATGTGTTAGTTTTCGTTTCATTCGTTTTTTTTGGGGGGTTTCAGTTTTTCCGGCCATTGGTTATGATCGCAATTTGTAAATAAAAAAAGCTGAAAATTCAGAAGAATAACTAACTAACTAATAATAACTAACTATTAAATTATAGGTATTGGAATTTCCTTTCAAATTTGGCTGTTAGTGAACGTAACGAATACGAATTTATCCAAAGCTACGAATTATCCGAAATAACGAATGCTGCATCTAAACAAATGGAACGGAACAAACTAATAATAAATAATAAAAATAATAAAAAGTTTTTATTATTATTATTGTTATTTATTATTATTAATTTGTTACGTTCTATTGGTTTAGATACGGCATTTATTATGGATAATTAGTAACTTTGGATAAATTCATATTCGTAACATTCACTAACAGCCAAATTTGAAAGGGAATTCCAATACCTATAATTTATTAATTAGTAATAGTTAAGTTATTATTTCAGATTTTCGAATTTCAAATTTCAAATTTCAAAATTTCCGAATTTTTGAGTATTTGAATTTACAAATATAATTTTAAATGGGTTTTTGTTCATTCGGATATTTCCGAATTAACAAATTTGTCGAAATTCATTAAAAAACTAATTCGGAACTAAACAAATTGCACATGTCTAATTTACACTGGTGTACTGACGTACGTGTTACCATGCATGTTACCACAATACACAGTAACACCTTCACATTGGTGAGATGCAGTGCTATTCATTCTTAAAGTGATTGCAAACAATTTGTGTATAGATATTTATTTTTTATAAGTGATCGCATTCCGTCTGTTCTCAGGTGCATAAGAGCTGGGGGGAGGAGAGGCAGCAGCACACTGATATTCCCAGTGAATGGCTGTGCAGCGGGGGCGTGTCAGGACAAGTCTATTCATTGGAGGAGAACAGGCTGAGTTCCCAGCACAGCTAGAGAACTGACCACAATGTGCTCTCCTGCTTAGTGTGGTCAGTTTTTAATAGGAAAGCAGAGAGACTGGCAGGAACACCAGGTATTTCACACAAAGGAAGCAATACAAAGAGAACAGGAAACTTTTTCATACAAGTACAGCAGGCACATATCAGGAATATGAAATGCTAGGGTAACAAATACTTTAAGGGCACCTCAGCACATCTGTGTACAGTTATGCACTTTAACGGAAAGACCCAGTGTGAATGGACCCCGAGTGATATATCTAGGCCTATTCTTCACCAGTATTTTCAGGTCCTTCTCCATCTTGGTTCAGACTGGCCAACTGTATTACATGTAATATTTATGGAGTAATGGTATTCTGTAGGGATGTCCCGATACCGATACTAGTATCGGTATCGGCACCGATACCGAGCATTTGCCTGAGTACTTGTACTCGGGCAAATGCTCCCGATGCTTCACCCGATACTTGTGATCAGCAGTGATCAGTGCGGTGGGGGAAGTTACCAGCACCGATCACCGCTGTATATATTTAAAAGTAGTTTCTCCGAGTCCACTTCTCTCTCTCTCTCCCCCCCTCGCGCGGGTATCAGCTGCTTTAAAATCAGCGGTGATCGGTGCTTGTAGCTCCCCCACACACGATC
Source organism: Rana muscosa (assembly GCA_029206835.1). Lineage (NCBI taxonomy): Eukaryota > Metazoa > Chordata > Amphibia > Anura > Ranidae > Rana > Rana muscosa. The sequence continues at coordinate 297,113,179 of CM055117.1, forward strand.
ACCGCTGATTGTCCCTGTATCCTCCTCCAGCCCCCTCCGTTTTGCTGCTGTCCCAATCCGTGTGTCCCTCCGTGCTGCCGTCCCAATCCGTGTGTCCCTCCGTGCTGCCGTCCCAATCCGTGTCCTCCTCCGTGCCGCCGTCCCAATCCGTGTCCCCCTCCGTGCTGCCGTCCCAATCCGTGTCCTCCTCCGTGCCGCCGTCCCAATAGGTGTCCCCCTCCGTGCTGCCGTCCCAATCCGTGTCCTCCTCCGTGCCGCCGTCCCAATAGGTGTCCCCCTCCGTGCCGCCGTCCCAATCCGTGTCCCCCTCCGTGCTGCCGTCCCAATCCGTGTCCCCCTCCATGCTGCCATCCCCCTCTGTTCTCCTCCTCCACCCCCTCCATCTGTCAGGATGGAGAGCGGAGGTAGGAGCCGGTAAATCTGGCTCCTTACTGTTCGGAATGTACAGAGTCAGTGATCACTGACTCTGTCCATTCACATAACTGAAACATCGTAAACTGTGTTTACAATGTTTTAGTTTATGAATGAAGAGAAGCCGCGGTCTTCTCTCCATTCATTTTCAGCACAGCAGAGGCTGCTGAGAAAGGGACTGGGGAATCTGTCCCTAGTCCCTTTCTCTGTCTCAAAGGGGAGATGTCAGAGGTCTGTTAAGACCCCTGATATCTCACCAAAGCCCCCCAACAGGGCTGATAAAAAAATAAAAAATTTAATAAAAAAATAAATAATAAAGAAATGAATTGTAAAAAATAAATAAAATAAAATAGAAGAAAAAACACACTGACACTGTCCACCCCCCACCCCTTAAAAAAAGAAAACATTATAAAAAATCAATCAATAAATAAATAAAAAAAATTGTAAAAAAAAAAAAAAAAAAAATTGTAAAAAAAAAAAATTTTTTTTTTTTAAAAGAGATAAAAAAAAAAGTATCGGTATTCGGTATCGGCGAGTACTTGGAAAAAAGTATCGGTACTTGTACTCGGTCTTAAAAAAGTGGTATCGGGACAACCCTAGTATTCTGACCTAAGTGCATGATTTAAAAAAATTTAATACAAAAATGTATTTGCTATTTAACTATGTTCCCATTTTATCAAGATGCTTCTGTAATTAGTCGCTATCCTGCTGATTTTTGATAACTGTCTCATTAGTTTTGTGTCATTAGCATAAAAAGCAGTAATGCTGTCTATTTCACCCCCCAGTTCATTATAGATTTAAAAGAATTAACAGAAGAAGTGATACATATTTTTTGTATTCCACTATTTATTTTCAATTTACTGTATTTTAAGACAAAAAGTAATACAATAGCTTAGTAGTTTAAAATATCAACTGAGAATGCTACTTCTCCCATTAATTAATCTTTGAAGTTATACTATTGGTACTATAGTGAGGATATTTACAAATAAAGTTGTTTTTCTAAATACAGTACAACACTACAAAAGTGAACAAAAATGTTTTAAAATTTACGTGCATGCAATAATTTAACCACGCCAGCTCTCACAATTATATACCCAGGGCCTGTGCTTGACTATTGCGCGCCCTAGGCATGACTAACAACCCCTTTCACCTGCACGCCCGGGTGACAGAGGGGTGTTAGTCTTGTCTAGGGCGTGGGTACCTACAACTGGGTAGTGCTTGTCAGAGGCTGAGCAGACTCACAGGGGCAGAGTGATCACACAGACAGCCCGGAGATCAAAGAGCAGCAGGGAAGTCAGCGGCCGTTGCTGTGCCCCCTAGGCAGCAGTGAGCCCTAGGCACCTGCCTAGTTTGCCTAGCGGCAGCGGCAGGCCCTGTGTATACCACCTTATTAACCAGGTTTTTACATTTTATTTATGGACCTTTGCATTCACCAACATCTTTTCTCTTTCAATGTTATTTATTGAGGTTTATATAACATACAAAATGGTTGTACAAAAGGTGGATCACAAGGCATACCAGTGCATACAAAATTTGCAATACAGGGAGCATGTCTAATATTGTATCGAAAAACTATAAAGGTTATAAGAGCATAGAAGTGAGACAGCAAGGTCCAAAATTCACCCCTGTACCACCAAAAACTATCTATTAGAGTGTGTTCCTCATCAGACAGATCATGGCCTGTACAGCATTGGGCCTCTGGTGAGGAGCCAGAAAAGTCACAGACATGTACAGTTCATTTGTTCCGAATTTCCGAATTACAATAGTACCAAATTTAAACAAATCTGAAATAACGCAAAAAATATGTGGTCAAAGAATCGTTTTCGAATACTTTTCAAATTCAAATAGTTTTCAAATTCTAATTAGAAAAGTTTTCGAATTCAAATAGCTTTCAAATTCTAATTCGAAAAGTTTTTGAATAGTTTTCCAATTTCCAAAGAGGGTAATATAGAATAGAAAATAATAGAATAGAAAAGAATATAACAGAAAATAAAAGAATAGAATATAAACATCTTCCGAAATTCGAATTTCAAATAGAATAAATTAGAATTTGAATAGAAAATAGAATAGAAAATATTAAAATAGAAAATAAAATAATAGAAAAGAATAAATTAGAATAAACAAATAGAAAAATAATATAATTTTAAAAAACAATAGCATAGAATAGAAAGAATATAACCATTCCACAAAATTTGAATAGAATAATTTGAATTTGAATAGAATAGAAAATAATAAATTAGAATAGGAAAATGGTTATATTCATTATTTTATTTTCTATTTTGTTGTTTTTTTTCTATACTATTGTGTTATTTTCTATTCTATTCTTTCCTATTCTATTCAAATTTAAGAGGGAGGGATAATCTGAATGTTTTTTTCGTTCTGTCCTCCCTTCACGCAGATATGACAGTCCAAATTCCAACGGCGACTGGTGTTGTGGACAAACCCCTCCGTGTCCACGAATACAACATTAATATGAGAGGGGTGGACCTCAACGACCAGCTGATGGCACCCTACTTAATTGCCCGTAAGGCCAGACACTGGTACAAAAAAGTGTCTGTATACTTATTCCAATTGGCTCTGCTGAACGCTTATGTGCTATATGTACAAAGCATCAGGACAAACTGGATCCTTACCTAAATTACAGAAAGAGATTATCACAGCCCTTCTGTTTCCAGACGGTGTTGTGGCCCAACTTCCCAATCCAAATGCAGTGAGCCGGCTGCATGAGAGGCATTTTCCATATGTCCTTCCTGGTACCCCTACCCAACGAGCCCCCCAAAGAAGATGTTGTGTTTGTAGAAAACACGGATATAGGCGTAACACCCGCTATTATTGTCCCTCCTGTCCTGGCCAACCTGGTCTTTGCAGCTGTGAAATAATAATTTTATTGTAATTTTCCCGAAACTTGTGGCAAAATATAACTTTTGCGCAAACCAATAAATATACGCTTATTGAATTTTTACCCGAGACATGTGGCCGAATGCATATTGGCCTAAATGTATGACTAAAATTGAGTTTATTGTATTTTTTTTTAAACAAAAAGTAGAAAATATAATAATTTTTTTCAAAATTTACAGTCTTTTTTCATTTATATCACAAAAAATAAAAACCGCAGAGGTGATCAAATACCACCAAAAGAAAGCTCTATTTGTGAGATAAAAAGGACACAAATTTAGTTTGGGTACAGCATTGAATGACCGCGCAATTACCAGTTAAAACTACACAGTGCCAAATTGTAAAAAGTGCTCTGGTCAGAAAGGGGGTAAAATCTTCCAGGGCTGAAGTGGTTAAATAATGCATTACAATTCAATTAAACCCATTCGACTTTAGACTACTAAAATTCGTTTTAGTCGACTAAAATGATTTTAGTCGACTAAAATGTACTGGAGATTTTAGTCAACTAAATACGACTAAAACTAAAACAATTTTAGATGACTGATGGGACTAAAACTAAAATAGCATTTTAGTCAAAAGACTTAAGCCTGGTACACATGATCGGATTTTCATCGGACAAAGCGTAGGACTTTTGTCCAAAGGGTGTTGGCCGTGAACTTGTATTGCATACAAACGGCAAAGAATTGTCGGCCAACAAACACCAAACCCAAATGGTTTTTCAGCTCTTTAGCACCACCCTTTGGGCAACTTCTGCTAATGTGCTATGGTTAGCATTGCTTCTGAGCATGCGTGTTTGTACTTTGGAGTTTTGTCCGAAGGACTTCTGTACACACGATCGGATAATCCGACAACACACATTTGTTGACGGAAAATGTTAAAGCATGCTATCCAACATTTGTTGGCGGAAAATCCGACAACAATTGTCTGATGGAGCATACAAACGGTCGGATTTTCTGACAACAGCCTGCCATCACACAATTCCCGTCTGCAATTCCGAACGTGTGTACGAGGCTTAAGACTAAAATCTAAATTTGCTGCCAAAATTACACTGGTGGAAACATATCTCATATCTCACATCCTATAATTTTGACATTTTTAAAATGTTTTTAGGACCATTGCTAAATATAGATGTAGCGGACCCCCCATAATTGGGGTCACTATGCCTAAATTTAAGGGGTAGCCTGAACAAATATTTAGGCTCAGGCTGTTTGAATTCTTTAAATTGGTTTCTGCTTTGTTGTGGTGTTGCCTGGCAGTACAGTTCCCTTTGATCTGTGGGGGGCGCTGTCACCCAGGTCTCAGGTTGAACCACAGGTAGCATTGCAGCGCGATTGGGTGTCCTCTCTCGGCAGGCGTGCAGTGGGCGTGGTCTACCCGCTGTGCATGCTGGGAGAGGGTACTTAAGGGGCAGACGCCATTATTAGGAGAGAAGTTTGCGCCTTCCGGCCCTCCAGGCCAGGGGTGCGTGTGTGTGTACCAGCCCCAGGCACCTTTAGCCTGAGGCTGCATCGCTGCAGGTAGGCCCAGCACCTTTAGCTTAGGCCTACACCCAAAGAGGAGTCCCAGGGTACCCAAGTGAGGGGTGACCCACTCTGAAGGAGAAGAAGCCAGGGGAGGACCTGTCCGCGGGGATCGGTGAGAGAAGTCACTGTCTCGGGAGAGTCCTGGTTAACTGTCAGAGGGAAGGATTCCTATCCACCAAAAGCCTGGTAATGTGCCCACTGGCACCTAAGGACTAACTATTACTAGGTCGGGAAGTTCGGGACTTAAAGATTCTGTGGCAGAGGCTCTCCTGATCGTATCCACAGGAAATTTAAAGTGAATGTTTCGTGCTTCACACCGGCTGCTAGGACCGTGAGAGGGGACTATCCAGGTGAGCAAAAGCCCACTCAGGACTGAGTGGAGATAATTGACAGTTAAGTGCCGGGTGCCTGGACCTACCTCCCTGTTAAATTCTCTATCTCCAACTTTCCTATCAAGTTTCTGCGCAAGTAAAATAAACCTCTTTTATTGGGTTTAATACTGTTCGGACAATGGGCTTATTGAATACAAAGGGAGAATAGACTTCACCCTACACTCTAGGGGAGAGAACCAACGGAAGGAGGTAACTCGCTGCAGGACCCAAAAACAGATAACACTGCTCACCCTCATTTATCAGGAGGATACTGGGCTTGTGGCATGGTGTGTCCCATTCTGCTTGTGGAGGTAAGCAGGGTAAAGGATCTGTGTGCTACATAGATATCAGCACAAATGACTATATCAGGCTGTAAAACACAAAATGTAACCATGTGAAATGAGGTATTTAAAGTGGAAATTCACCCTTCCAAACATTTGGTACCTTTGGCGGTCTGCAGTAATCAGATTAGATTTTTCAGTAATCACAAGACCAAGGGTCAGTGCTGACCTCTTTTTTGTGACTGATACCCTCATATAGGTCCTGTCCCCCATATCCATCTTTCTTCTTTATGTCACATATAGCTGGCTATCCCTCTCTGCTTCTTCATAAGCATCCCCAATCGACAATGCATTGCCAAATCTCATGCATGCACAGAGGGAGATCTGGCGCTATGACTGCCTACTTAGCTTTATGAATGGAGGACAGTAATGTGTCCTGGAATATTGACAGTATGTATCCCATTACTTTTCCTCCACTTATAGAATAGTATGTAAACAGTTGCGGCACTAGATCTCTCTCTGCGCATGCACAAGATCTGCACCAGCTACTGTTTTTCTGATTGGGAAGGACTCCTCCCATGCAGCCTCCTGGGATATGTGATTAAGTGTCCCAGGAGGCCACAGGAGTAGAATGAAAATTCATTTTTGCCTAGGCAAGAATGATGTGGGGGATAGGGCCATCGGAAAAAAACACAGGTAAATTAAAATAAATATTTAAAGAAGTATCGGCTTTTGTTATTTGGGGAGAGTGAGGATTATAAGGCTGCAAACTTTAATTTTAGAGTGAAGGTCCACTTTCAGTTGCATGATGATTCTGGTAAGTTAAAGAGACTCTGTCAGGCTAATCAATTCTAAAAAACAATCTACTTATAGGATTATATGTGCATTTAATGTATTTTAAACAAAATACTTACCTGAAAAAACATACCTTGTGTAGATATCGATTGTTGCTGGGCACCACCATCTTGGATGTGATGTCTGCAGTCCCAGCAGACTCAGAGCTGTCACTCGGTTGACAATCTCTAGTACATTACTCTTCCTTCCTCAGCTGGTGGCTTCATAAAAGGTTATGTAGGGAGGTGTAGGGTGTGGTGTGGATGGGGTCGGGACAGACAGTAATTAGACACTCCCAGAAGAGGAGCACAGAGAAAAGGGGGGGGGTGCTGGGAATTGACTTTGTGAAGTAGTTTTAATATAAAAGAAAAAGACTGCAAGTAAGCATGTAAAATTATGATTTTTTTGTGCTTTTACAAGAATTTTTTTAAAGTGGTGATAGGGGTCTCTTTACGTATGTGCCTAATGTCTCCCATCCAAACCTGCAACAAAAAATTTGTTGAACCTCTGAACCTAAATTAAATTTACAAAAAGTTTAAGATCTGCACAGATCACTACAGTGAAGCTTACTTGTAGTCCACTCTGTCACTACCAATTACACCCCCAGATAATTACTGTAGTTTCATGAAAAAATTCATTTTAGGTTTGCTGAAACATTAAAAATGTTGACAATGTGGATTGGATACTGGGAAGATAGATATACAAAGTAATCATGAAACTATACTGCTAGGCAGGAAACATCACACAGTTTAATACATGAACAAAGAAGGTGATTTATTAAATACCTGTAGTTCACCAGACCTTGTGAAATTCACCTTGTTTACCTGGTTTACAACATTTATTTTGGACCGGCTGCTTACACTGGAGGAGTCATTATTCTGCACAGTGGGGGGTTGATATTTATTGAAGGACCTCCTGTAAAGTGTGCTGAGGGAGAAATATGACCTACAGAAAAAAAATCTTGGATTCTTTCCACACACTGAAGCTTCTAAGGTAGACAACAAAGCCAAGGAACTAACAGAAATATTTAAAACCTTACATTAGGGACCTGATTAAGCAGTCAGCTTTTTTTTAAATGATCTTAGTGTAGCACCCTCTACCTTAGGTAGGTAGGTGCTAGTGTAGTGGGTTTGTTTTTTTACTGTCGGTGAAGTTAATTTAGGCAGGCCTATGCTGTGAGCTAGGCCTGTTTGTTTTGATCTGGGGGCAGGGGAGTAGTTTAGTGTAGCAGCAGGTGATTGACATGTAGTTCAGCTCTTGGGCACCTCCTCTGGTTTTCAAAAGGTTCTGAAAAAGAGGCAGGCAGAGAGCTGGAGTGACATGGGGTGTATGCGGGAGCCCTGACCAATCACCAGCTTTGATTGACAGGGGGCAGGCCTCCTATATATACCCAAGGTCAGCCTGTTGTGGGGGGAGTTGTCGGGTGGATGAACTGAATGATGGAGTGTTAGACTGTCGTGGTCTGAGGGAACCAGTTTCTGGGGAGGGGTGTACCTCAGGCCGGGAGCTCGGGAGCTGGGAGGGAGCCTCTCTCTACACGGTCATTGAGAGGTGTCCTGGAACAGGAGCAGGAAAGAGGACAGTTGGGAGCACGTCATTCGTGGGGACCCATGCCGGGGTCGGTGAGTGAAAAGCACAGTGGAAAGCTCTGGAAGAGGCATGCCAGGAGTTGGATGTGGAGCCAGAGCTAGAGACTGTCAGGTTGTTGTGAAGTCAAGTCGCTGCAGCCAGGAGGGCTGGCAGGATTTGCATCAGATATGCTGGGATAAGTAGTCCATCCAGTATCAATTAGCACATTTATTCTTCTCTTCTAAAATGGTTGCTACCTCAAAAGGGGACTGCAGGCACTTGCCTGTAATGTGTTATCAGGAAAATGTTAGGACTTATTCAGAGTGAGGCCTAGCCATGTGCTAATTGTCACAGGAATCTATATTTGGACAGTGAAGTGAAGCAAGTGATCTCAAGTAGTGTGCTGGAGGAGATGTGCAGAGGAAGAGACTGTTGAATCTAGACTCAACTACTTTTATTCTACCAAGAAGTATAGACACGACTACTTTTATTTTACTTAGAAGTATTCATTATCTGGGCATCCCATGTCCCTTTTTCCCATCCAAGTTTAATCCCCTAATAAAAACAAGAAAAACAAGCAAGAGACTATTCATTGTCTGGGAAAGTGTGCCAAAATGGATGTCTGACCACTGCCAGCAGGGTGAAATGTGTGAATGTTGAAACACACAGTGACACCCACAGGGCAATCGCTACATTAAAAAAAAGAAAAAAAAAACTGCAGGGAAAAGACAATACAATAAAGTATCATTAAACCCAAATACTAAAATATAATATATTGCACCTTACCAATCCTTAAATGTGGTAGGTGCATTAGGTCACTTTTTTTAGTTTTTTTTTTTACTTTATATTTACCTGCTGATCTAGCCAGTAATACACTTTCTGTGTTAAGCCAGCCATAGATAGTGTGATTTACTTTCCGGATTGATTAATCAACTTGGGTACAATGAGCCTGCCCATACATGGTTCGAACTGTCTATAGCCAGCTTTAGGGTGTCTCCACCAGGCATTCGATTCCCATTCATTCAAATCAAGAGACATCATCTAGACCAGTGTTTCTCAACTCCAGTCCTCAAGGCGCCCCAACAGGTCATGTTTTCAGGATTTCCCTCAGATGAAAGGGCTGTGGTAACTACTAAGGCAGTGAAACTGATCAAAGCACCTGTGCAAAATAATGGAAATCCTGAAAACATGACCTGATGGGGCGCCTTGAGGACTAGAGTTGAGAAACCCTGATCTAGACTATTAGGTTCATCTCGGCATCACAGCATCCACTTACTGCCGACGCCCTAAAAGGCTCTTTTATTATCCAAAAGAATTCGCTGCAGCATGTGACCTCCTCCATAGGAAGTGATGTTACAGCATGTGACCTCCTCCATGGGAAGTCAGGACACAGCATGTGACCTCCTCCATAGGAAGTGATGTCTCAGCATGTGGGCTCCACACAGCACATGCCCATATATGGATTTGGCAACACAGGATGTGACAATACATGATAACCCTTCCAACAGGGATATTTAAATACATACAATATAATACCAATACAAAAATAACACAATAATACAACAACATATTCAACAACATGCTGGCTAAAGTCTTATGGGCGTGTCCGGGCAGGGAAAGTGTGTATGCTCCCAGCAAACTAAGCCGTATTGCTTTAAAACATGGATGCTTTCCCTGACTCTGAAAACGCTCGCAAGCTCTCATATTACCGCTGATAGGAATCCTTATTCTATGCTAGTCCATAGAATAACGCATATTCAGATTATACTATTATTGCTTGTGCGTAGGGAGGCTATCTGCAGCCGTGCGCTACGAATCTCGACCATGCTGATCAGACACAGCCGAGACAAGAGCGCACACCTGCCTATAACCAATGATGTCGTTGCATAGCGAACATACCCCCTCCTCAATGATTGTCCATGCTAATGCACAGAGGGCCCCTCGTCGGCGGACATATCCCCACGCTGCAAACATCACACTCCAACCTCAAGACGTTTTCCACTACCAGACGGGATTCAACCAGCCTCAGACTGTCCCATTCAGCTCTTTAGAGCGGGTTGCGGAAGTACTAACACTGGGTGACACTATGAAAATACATATTAAATACATCTTCATAGAATTTTCCACAACAGTTCCTCCTCTTGTCATATGCTCCCAAGTGTCTTTCGATGCACCTTGATCTTATTAATCAGTCCTTACAGTCCATACGAGTCCATAAAAAGGAAAACACAGCTTGACATGTAGACTCTGTTCTTCAGGAGCATGACTTATAAGGAGGGCACGACATGGTGAGCTGTAGTAATCGCCGATCGGTCTGTGATCCTCTGTGTCTTGTACGTGGGTCTGACTTCGGGGCGTCTCATCAAGGAAGATGTGGTCATCTGCTCGGGCTCTGGTCACGCGTCCAATCAGGCAACAGGAGCACCTCATCACGACATAGAAAGAATAGAAATAAAAATGACATGAGTATATATATATTCCCACTTCCTTTAACCACGATCCGCTGTAAAATAAAAATTAGATCCCCAAAGATTCCCAGACCTTTAAAAGGATTCCCAACCTTCACTTAGCTACAGCTCTGGCTTCAACAGTTACATCCCATCCTCAATGGATGAGAATTGTTCAATCGTATCATAAACTCAAGCCCCCCCCCCTGTACCTGCAGGACACCATGCCCAGACCTGGTCGGGGTTGGTAAACAATTCCCTTCCAGCTGTCCCTGCCATTCTTACCTTCTCGCGCCATCAGATCCTCGCGATCGGCCGCGACATAAGATGCTGGGACAGCTTCACCATCACGCATGAACCTCTTGCATTGGGGGAATTACCTTATAAGCTGCAGATCCGCATAAGCACCAAACTAAAGTTCAAACACACTTGTGGGCTACCTAGTTGTCCCAAACCGACAAGAGGCAGAGCTATTAAAACTATAACCAGTTTTACCCTCTAAAAATGCATCGTTTGGAGTCTTCACCAGTTTGTCAAAACTCCTCATACCCATAATAACATCATAAATGGCATGTACCGCTGTCATCGATGGGGTACTAAAACTCAGTGGAGACTCAGAACAGACCCAGCAATCGGTCCTGTTCGCTTTCTGAGCTAGTCAGGAAATACACTTTAATAATAACTTGGGATGCTTTTCATCGTTACCCTTGCTAAAATTTACTAAACAAAAAAATATAAATAAACAAAGATACTACTCATTCTTTGGTGTGGTTGAGCCGCTTCTTGCAGTGGGTGGCGTGGTCTCGTCCCTCAAGCTTCTTTACAACGACCCAGTCACCTGGTTGGAAAGAATGTAAACCAGTTATTGTGTCAGGGTCCAGGAGGGACTCGTGAACCCTGTGGTAGACATTTTGAAGTTCATGTCACAGCGATCGCACCCACCCCATCAGCTGAGAATGTAAGTGACAGCTAATGAGGAAAGTACGACCCTGGTTTTGATTGACCTCCAAACAACCCTCATATGACAATAACCCAGACATCGGGACTGTGGTCACTGCATAACCTGTGCATGGCTTACAATACCTGGAACCATAGACAAAAGATTTTTAGCATCTGGGATGGGAACCTACTTCACCAGACTGCCGCTTGCCGATTCAAATTCTATCAAAAGAAAGACAGTCTTGGCACAAACTTGGTTAGAATTACAGAGGTTAACATTGTTAGTTTGAAAAAAACAGTCATTCTTACATTTATCACTTCTCCCCCCCCATTTCTTCCTTATTACAGACTGAAGGAAGAAATGCGTGGTCCATGAAACAAGAACAATGAAATAGCCCATGATACTTTTACCTCCTTAGACTTGTGTATTTATCCATGTGTACAGCTGTCTACATATAACTTGCTCTCTATGTACATACTCTTTCAGAAGCTCCTTGGACCTGAAAAATACTTATAAGCAAAATCATTACTCTATCCTCCATATTTAACCTGCAAAGAATGGCAAACAAAAATGACATTCCTGTACACTGGTAAATTGTCAATGAGGTTCTTTAAAACCGATTCAAACAAAACCCTCTGTAACCCTTACTTTTCCCGTTCCTACAAAAATACAACAGCCGCGACGCATCGGAGGATCGCCACGGTAAGTTCGAACATATTCACATTATTACATACAAACAATGTGGGGGAGATACTTCCGTTTCCAAAACCAAAAATGAAAAAACAAAAAAACAGCCAGAATTCTCCCTTCACTCTTTCAGCAATAGAAAAAAATACAATGGGAAAAACATGAGGGCAGCTCGAGAACCTTGCATGGATCAGCCATACAAAGTTCAAACAAACGGGCATGAGAATTTTAACCACCGTTCCTCCTCTCAGTATCACAAAAATGTGTACTACACTTCCATCAACACTCATCATTACAGATTTCTGAAGCCACAGCTGAACTACATCCACTCCAGAGGGATACCCAAAATAGTATCCTTGGACCACCTATGTTAATCTTTTTGGGGTTCAAAGGCCTTTGCCCCAAAACTAGGCTTCGTGCACTGTGTAACCGTCTGACTGTGGGAAGCCTCCATCCCTTCCCTTGCACAGACCTCCTTGTGTCCATGGCGATTCGAATCGGCTTATCATCTTAGCCCTGCGTCCAGGGAAACCATTGCACCCATTTCGGAGAGCACCGCCCGGTGTCTTCTTCTACGGTGGATTGACGGACTACAACTACTATCTGGTCAAGTCCCCCAACTAGAAACCCTAACCGAGGCGTTATTAACCCCCGAATTAGGCCTCTACCCTTCACAGTGTATGCATACACAAGCGTTTTTCGCTATACACCCATACACTGCGTCGCCAGACTAAACCACACAGAAAACACGTACGCCCGCTTACCACCTGCAGAACAATGTGGCTTCTCTCTGTATCTAGATGTTACAACAATAATGGTGACGCCCCCCATACTACTCTCTACCCAAAACTGCATTTTAGAATACATCTTCACAAAACTGGAACAAAATATAAAACACTTTTAAAGGCCAAAATGTTTTCCATTTTCCTTCCAAGCGCAAATCTCATTGCTCACCTTTCAGAAGACCCCAAGCTCCTCCCACCAACTTCCTGCTGATACATAAATGCTGAAAAGAACTTCCTGTGGCATGCTCAGCTCTCAAAAAAAACCAAACTGGTTTATTTACATATCAACGTACAGGAAGAGGGAGGGGAGGGGGGAGCCTAGCACCTTGTCTATTAAGACACCAAAAAAATCCATGGCTAACCATCATATATATTTCAACAATTTAAAAAAACCTTTGTCAAGGAAATGATGGAACAAACCCCTCTTTTGCAAATGGGAGGGAATCCCCCCTGACCCAAACATCCCCTGGAAGTCAAACCACAATTTTCGAGACTCAAATACAAACTCCTGTAAAAAGATGGCTCAAGGAGTTCAACCAAACCCCCCCCCCTTTCTCCTTCGCAGGCTATACAATACAAGCTTCAAAAACAATGAATTGCCTTCTGGGAATCTCCCAAATATTTAAACATAAAAACACACACCACTGTACAAAAACTCATTTAAAGTTAGTCTTACAATCTATCAAAATTCAGTGTAAGGTAGGGATTTCACTTAAAACCAAAATCCAATACAAAAACCGCCGCTCATATACTGTAAAGTCAGCTAAACCTGCAATAGCTTACATTCACTTAAATGAAAACAGAGAAATCCCCATCCCAACACCATCCGCCTGGAGTTTGCATGTTCTCCCTGTGCCTGTGTCGGTTTCCTCCGGGCACTCCGGTTTCCTCCCACACTCCAAAGACATGCTGGTAGGTCAACCAGATCCCATCCATAAAATGGGCCCCAGCATGTGCATGTGTCCGCAAGCGCGTCAGGACCCCTCAGGGCAAGACCGCGCTATATCAAGATACCACTCTACTCAACTCAAGAGGTGATGCTTAGAAAAACCATTCAAACTAGCGAATTTAACATTAACCACTTAACGACCGCCCACTGTAATTATACGTCGGCAGAATGGCACCGACAGGCACAATCATTTTCCGTTGGGGAGCGATCCGAGATGAGGGGACGGCAGTTCGATTCCGGCCACCCCCTCGCGATCGCTCCCGGGCGAATGAAAAGCTTCCTCTGCTGTGTAAATGTAAACACAGGCAGAGGAAGTGATGTCATCTCTCCTCGTGTCGGTCTTTTCGATCCGGCGTGAGGCGTGAAGACATCTCACAGTAAGTGCACCAACAGCCCACTGACACCAGTACACGTAGGCACACTTTTCACCCCCCCAGTCACCCCCAGATCACCCCCCAGATCACCCCCAGTACCCCCAGTCACAGTGCACCGTTTGCAGTGGTCATTTTTTTACTGATCACTGCAATCAGTGTCATTTGTGACAGTAAAAAGTTGCAGGGCAGTTAGGTTTAGGCCCCTTTAGGTCCAGGGTAGCCCCCTAACCCCCTCTAATAAAGGTTTAACCCCTTGATCGCCCCCCGGGTAACCCTTTCACCCCCTAACGCCAGCGTCACTAAGCGAACGTATTTCCGATCGCTGTATTTAGTGCCGGTGGTGCTCTAGATAGCTAGTTATTTATTTTTAGTTTCGCCGCAGGTTTTTATAGCGTCAGGTACCCCCATATATTATTTTAACCCCCTGATTGCCCCTAGAGTTAACCCTTTCACCAGTGATCACCGTATAAGTTTTACTGGTGACACTGGTTAGCCAGTTAGTTATTTAGTTATTTAGGTTACCCGTCAGGTTTTTATATAGCGTCAGGTACCCCCATATATAACCTAATAAAGGTTTTAACCCCCTGATTGCCCCTAGTTAACCCTTTCACCAGTGATCACCATATAAGTTTTACGGGTGACACTGGTTGGTTAGTTTGCTTTTTATAGCATCAGGGCACCCGCCGTATATAACCCAATAAAGGTTTAACCCCCTGATCGCCGGCGGCTGATATCAATTAGGTTTTAGTGCCAGAGAGGGTCTGCGTCGCCCCAGGCAGCGTCAGCTTAGTGCCAGTAACTCTAACACCCACGCGCAAAGCATACACCTCCCTTAGTGGTATAGTATCTGATCAGATTTATACTAGCGTCCCCAGCGGTTTAGGGTTCCCAAAAATGCAGTGTTAGCGGGATCAGTCCAGATACCTGCTAGCACCTGCGTTTAGCCCCTCAGCCCAGCCCAGCCCACCCAAGTGCAGTATCGATCGATCACTGTCACTTACCAAACACAACACACATAACTGCAGCATTCGCAGAGACAGTCCTGATCCCTGCGATCGCTAACAGTTTTTTTGGTAGCATTTGATACATTTGCTGACAGTCAGGTGCTTTTTTTACCTGTGAATCTTACTAGTGTACCCCTAAATTTAGAGCCCAAAATGGCAAGACGAAGGTACACTAGTAAAGAGGCCTACGAGATTCTGAGCATGACAGATAGTGAAGAGGAGGTCACGTATCTGTCACATTCAGGCTCAGAATATCTTCCCGTAGAAGACAGTGAAGTCAGCGGCTCCACGTCAGATAACTCTGACGACGAAGGTGAGGTCCCTGCTAAGGTCAGGCGTACCCGATCCCGATCTTCTGAGGTTGTTGAGGAGTAAGAACCGCAGGTCTCTCTATTAGGGATGAGCTTCGTTTTCGAGTCGAACATACGTTCGACTCGAACATTGGCTGTTCGATCGTTCGACGAAGATCGAACGATTTGGGCCGTTCGCGCCAAATTCGAGTGACGCGAACGGCCCACAATGCACTACGCCATCGCAGTGTCATCCAGGCGCTGTGATTGGCCAAGCATGCACTGTGACCCCGCATGCTTGGCCAATCACAGCGCCGGCAGCGAGGAGAGCAATGATTGGCCACAGGCAGGATGCCTGTGGCCAATTATTGCTGAGGGTGTTTAGTACACGCCCCACACTATAAAAGGCCGCCAGCACGGCGGCCTAGTGTAGTGTGTTCCGGAGCAGGGATAGAGTAGCATAGGCAGGGACAGTGACTGTTATTTCTTTCTTGCTTAACCTGGATTCCTTTAGTTTAGGGAAAGAGAAGGATAGGTAGGGAGAGTGTCAGTGTGTTTTGTGCTTCTGCTATAGTGTGCTTAAAAAAAACATTTATTCTAGGGACAGAAAACTCTAGGTAGGGACAGTGTCAGTTTCTTTCACTCTGCAAGTCCTTGTTTCCAGGGACCTGTAAGGACAGTGAGTTAATTGTCCTTGTGCTATATTGTGCTTAAAAAAAACATTTATTCTAGGGACAGAAAACTCTAGGTAGGGACAGTGTCAGTTTCTTTCACTCTGCAAGTCCTTGTTTCCAGGGACCTGTAAGGACAGTGAGTTAATTGTCCTTGTGCTATATTGTGATTAAAAAAAACATTTTTTCTAGGGACAGAAAACTGTAGGTAGGGAGAGTGTTTTTTTTCTTTCACTCTGCAAGTCCTTGTTTCCAGGGACCTGTAAGGACAGTGAGTTAATTGTCCTTGTGCTATATTGTGCTTAAAAAAAACATTTATTCTAGGGACAGAAAACTCTAGGTAGGGACAGTGTCAGTTTCTTTCACTCTGCAAGTCCTTGTTTCCAGGGACCTGTAAGGACAGTGAGTTAATTGTCCTTGTGCTATATTGTGATTAAAAAAAACATTTATTCTAGGGACAGAAAACTCTAGGTAGGGACAGTGTCAGTTTCTTTCACTCTGCAAGTCCTTGTTTCCAGGGACCTGTAAGGACAGTGAGTTAATTTTCCTTGTGCTATATTGTGATTAAAAAAAACATTTTTTCTAGGGACAGAAAACTGTAGGTAGGGAGAGTGTTTTTTTTCTTTCACTCTGCAAGTCCTTGTTTCCAGGGACCTGTAAGGACAGTGAGTTAATTGTCCTTGTGCTATATTGTGCTTAAAAAAAACATTTATTCTAGGGACAGAAAACTCTAGGTAGGGACAGTGTCAGTTTCTTTCACTCTGCAAGTCCTTGTTTCCAGGGACCTGTAAGGACAGTGAGTTAATTGTCCTTGTGCTATATTGTGATTAAAAAAAACATTTATTCTAGGGACAGAAAACTCTAGGTAGGGACAGTGTCAGTTTCTTTCACTCTGCAAGTCCTTGTTTCCAGGGACCTGTAAGGACAGTGAGTTAATTTTCCTTGTGCTATATTGTGATTAAAAAAAACATTTATTCTAGGGACAGAAAACTCTAGGTAGGGACAGTGTCAGTTTCTTTCACTCTGCAAGTCCTTGTTTCCAGGGACCTGTAAGGACAGTGAGTTAATTGTCCTTGTGCTATATTGTGCTTAAAAAAAACATTTATTCTAGGGACAGAAAACTCTAGGTAGGGACAGTGTCAGTTTCTTTCACTCTGCAAGTCCTTGTTTCCAGGGACCTGTAAGGACAGTGAGTTAATTTTCCTTGTGCTATATTGTGATTAAAAAAAACATTTATTCTAGGGACAGAAAACTCTAGGTAGGGACAGTGTCAGTTTCTTTCACTCTGCAAGTCCTTGTTTCCAGGGACCTGTAAGGACAGTGAGTTAATTTTCCTTGTGCTATATTGTGATTAAAAAAAACATTTATTCTAGGGACAGAAAACTCTAGGTAGGGACAGTGTCAGTTTCTTTCACTCTGCAAGTCCTTGTTTCCAGGGACCTGTAAGGACAGTGAGTTAATTGTCCTTGTGCTATATTGTGCTTAAAAAAAACATTTATTCTAGGGACAGAAAACTCTAGGTAGGGACAGTGTCAGTTTCTTTCACTCTGCAAGTCCTTGTTTCCAGGGACCTGTAAGGACAGTGAGTTAATTGTCCTTGTGCTATATTGTGATTAAAAAAAACATTTATTCTAGGGACAGAAAACTCTAGGTAGGGACAGTGTCAGTTTCTTTCACTCTGCAAGTCCTTGTTTCCAGGGACCTGTAAGGACAGTGAGTTAATTTTCCTTGTGCTATATTGTGATTAAAAAAAACATTTTTTCTAGGGACAGAAAACTGTAGGTAGGGAGAGTGTTTTTTTTCTTTCACTCTGCAAGTCCTTGTTTCCAGGGACCTGTAAGGACAGTGAGTTAATTGTCCTTGTGCTATATTGTGCTTAAAAAAACATTTATTCTAGGGACAGAAAACTCTAGGTAGGGACAGTGTCAGTTTCTTTCACTCTGCAAGTCCTTGTTTCCAGGGACCTGTAAGGACAGTGAGTTAATTGTCCTTGTGCTATATTGTGATTAAAAAAAACATTTATTCTAGGGACAGAAAACTCTAGGTAGGGACAGTGTCAGTTTCTTTCACTCTGCAAGTCCTTGTTTCCAGGGACCTGTAAGGACAGTGAGTTAATTTTCCTTGTGCTATATTGTGATTAAAAAAAACATTTTTTCTAGGGACAGAAAACTGTAGGTAGGGAGAGTGTTTTTTTTCTTTCACTCTGCAAGTCCTTGTTTCCAGGGACCTGTAAGGACAGTGAGTTAATTGTCCTTGTGCTATATTGTGCTTAAAAAAAACATTTATTCTAGGGACAGAAAACTCTAGGTAGGGACAGTGTCAGTTTCTTTCACTCTGCAAGTCCTTGTTTCCAGGGACCTGTAAGGACAGTGAGTTAATTTTCCTTGTGCTATATTGTGATTAAAAAAAACATTTATTCTAGGGACAGAAAACTCTAGGTAGGGAGAGTGTTTTTTTTCTTTCACTCTGCAAGTCCTTGTTTCCAGGGACCTGTAAGGACAGTGAGTTAATTGTCCTTGTGCTATATTGTGCTTAAAAAAAAACATTTATTCTAGGGACAGAAAACTCTAGGTAGGGACAGTGTCAGTTTCTTTCACTCTGCAAGTCCTTGTTTCCAGGGACCTGTAAGGACAGTGAGTTAATTGTCCTTGTGCTATATTGTGATTAAAAAAAACATTTATTCTAGGGACAGAAAACTCTAGGTAGGGACAGTGTCAGTTTCTTTCACTCTGCAAGTCCTTGTTTCCAGGGACCTGTAAGGACAGTGAGTTAATTTTCCTTGTGCTATATTGTGATTAAAAAAAACATTTTTTCTAGGGACAGAAAACTGTAGGTAGGGAGAGTGTTTTTTTTCTTTCACTCTGCAAGTCCTTGTTTCCAGGGACCTGTAAGGACAGTGAGTTAATTGTCCTTGTGCTATATTGTGCTTAAAAAAAACATTTATTCTAGGGACAGAAAACTCTAGGTAGGGACAGTGTCAGTTTCTTTCACTCTGCAAGTCCTTGTTTCCAGGGACCTGTAAGGACAGTGAGTTAATTTTCCTTGTGCTATATTGTGATTAAAAAAAACATTTATTCTAGGGACAGAAAACTCTAGGTAGGGACAGTGTCAGTTTCTTTCACTCTGCAAGTCCTTGTTTCCAGGGACCTGTAAGGACAGTGAGTTAATTTTCCTTGTGCTATATTGTGATTAAAAAAAACATTTATTCTAGGGACAGAAAACTCTAGGTAGGGACAGTGTCAGTTTCTTTCACTCTGCAAGTCCTTGTTTCCAGGGACCTGTAAGGACAGTGAGTTAATTTTCCTTGTGCTATATTGTGATTAAAAAAAACATTTATTCTAGGGACAGAAAACTCTAGGTAGGGACAGTGTCAGTTTCTTTCACTCTGCAAGTCCTTGTTTCCAGGGACCTGTAAGGACAGTGAGTTAATTGTCCTTGTGCTATATTGTGCTTAAAAAAAACATTTTTTCTAGGGACAGAAAACTCTAGGTAGGGAGAGTGTTTTTTTTTTTTCACTCTGCAAGTCCTTGTTTCCAGGGACCTGTAAGGACAGTGAGTTAATTGTCCTTGTGCTATATTGTGCTTAAAAAAAACATTTATTCTAGGGACAGAAAACTCTAGGTAGGGACAGTGTCAGTTTCTTTCACTCTGCAAGTCCTTGTTTCCAGGGACCTGTAAGGACAGTGAGTTAATTTTCCTTGTGCTATATTGTGATTAAAAAAAACATTTTTTCTAGGGACAGAAAACTGTAGGTAGGGAGAGTGTTTTTTTTCTTTCACTCTGCAAGTCCTTGTTTCCAGGGACCTGTAAGGACAGTGAGTTAATTGTCCTTGTGCTATATTGTGCTTAAAAAAAACATTTATTCTAGGGACAGAAAACTCTAGGTAGGGACAGTGTCAGTTTCTTTCACTCTGCAAGTCCTTGTTTCCAGGGACCTGTAAGGACAGTGAGTTAATTTTCCTTGTGCTATATTGTGATTAAAAAAAACATTTTTTCTAGGGACAGAAAACTGTAGGTAGGGAGAGTGTTTTTTTTCTTTCACTCTGCAAGTCCTTGTTTCCAGGGACCTGTAAGGACAGTGAGTTAATTTTCCTTGTGCTATATTGTGATTAAAAAAAACATTTTTTCTAGGGACAGAAAACTGTAGGTAGGGAGAGTGTTTTTTTTCTTTCACTCTGCAAGTCCTTGTTTCCAGGGACCTGTAAGGACAGTGAGTTAATTGTCCTTGTGCTATATTGTGCTTAAAAAAAACATTTTTTCTAGGGACAGAAAACTGTAGGTAGGGAGAGTGTTTTTTTTTTTTCACTCTGCAAGTCCTTGTTTCCAGGGACCTGTAAGGACAGTGAGTTAATTGTCCTTGTGCTATATTGTGCTTAAAAAAAACATTTATTCTAGGGACAGAAAACTCTAGGTAGGGACAGTGTCAGTTTCTTTCACTCTGCAAGTCCTTGTTTCCAGGGACCTGGAGAGACATTGAGTGAATTGTCCTTGTGCTATATTGTGATTAAAAAAAACATTTATTCTAGGGACAGAAAACTCTAGGTAGGGACAGTGTCAGTTTCTTTCACTGTGAAAGTCCTTGTTTCAAGGGACAGAGAAGGACACCTGAAGGTAGCCCTTATTGCTTTTTTCCCATCTCCCTGCAGGCCATCTATTAGAATGTCTGGAAGGCAAACAAGGAGAGGCAGACAGTCAGGAGGCAATAAAAGAGGGCAAGCAGGCTCTGTGTCTGGGGGCAACAGTGCTGGTCGTGGACGCGGTGCATTGTCATCAGCACATGGCCATGGGACACGCTTGTCCTTCTTTTCGGCAGCTGGACATGTTGAGCCACATCATGCCGAAGACTTGGTAGAGTGGATGACCAAGCCCTCCTCCTCCTCCTCATCCTCTCTCACCCAGGCTCAGGGTACTGGAAAAGCAGCTGCCAAAGCGTCGTCTTCCCTGGTATCAATGTCAGACAAATCATCAGTCACTCCTTCCCTAGACCCACCATGTCCTCCTCCTGAGGAGTCCCCCGAACTGTTTCAGCACAGTGTTGGGTACATGCTCCAGGAGGATGCCCAGCGTTTCGAAGGGTCTGATGATGAAACCCAGCTAGAGGAAGGCAGTAGCGTGAGAGCAGACAGAGGGGATGCTCAAGAAGGACACCAATCTGGCAGTCATGTTCCAGCAGCTGCAGCATACTGCCAGATTGGCTCCAGTGATGAGGAGGGAGGGGATGATGAGGTCAATGACTCCACGTGGGTGCCTAATAGGAGAGAGGAGGAGGAGGAGGATGAGGAGGAGGCACATCTCCAACGAGGCAGGATGCCCTTTGGTGGCCAGCGTAAGGGCAGTACACCGACGGAATCACACCGCAGAGCTCCGCCTGTGCAGGGCGCTGCCTCTGCCCGTCATTCAAAAAGTTCTTTGGTGTGGGCCTTTTTTGAGGCTAGTGCATCAGATCGCACAGCTGCTGTTTGCAACATATGTCTCAAGCGTATATCGCGTGGCCAAAACATCAGCCGCTTGGGTACCACATGCCTGACCAGACATATGTTGACCTGCCATGCAGCTCGTTGGCAAGCCTACCTCAAAGACCCACACCAAAGAACCAAGCGGACCTCTCCTTGCACCGCATCAGCTGGGATCTCCAACCCCACTATAACTTCAGTCCTCTCTGAAACATGCACTGAGAGGAATGAAGGTGTAGAATTAGGTGTGTCACAGCCAAGTACTTGCGCCCACTCTGCTAGCAGTACACCGACGTCCGATTCTAGCAGGCAAATTTCCCTGCCCCAGCTGCTGGACCGTCGAAAGAAGTTCACTCCCAGCCATCCACATGCCCAGCGGTTGAATGCTAGCTTGGCTAAATTGCTAGCGCTTCAACTGCTGCCTTTTCAGTTGGTAGACTCGGCCCCCTTCCGTGAGTTTGTGCAATGTGCGGTTCCTCAGTGGCAGGTTCCCAAACGCCACTTTTTCTCACGGAAGGCTATTCCGGCTCTCTACCGGCATGTGGAAGGCAATGTCTTGGCCTCGCTGGACAGGGCGGTCAGCGGTAAGGTGCATATTACCGCTGACTCATGGTCCAGCAGGCATGGACAGGGACGTTACCTTTCTTTCACGGCCCATTGGGTCACTCTTTTGGCAGCTGGGAAGGATTCAGGACAAGGTGCAGTAGTGTTGGAGGTTGTCCCACCGCCACGCCTCCAAAATGCTACTACTGGTTGTGACACACCTCTCTCCTCCACCCCCTCCTCTTCTTCTTCCTCCATGGCCTCTTCCTGTGGTTTGTCCTATGAACCAGCGGTGCTCCGTAGCCGTTCACGGGGCTACGCAAGTACGCAGGCAAAAAGATGCCATGCCGTGCTTGCGCTGGTGTGTTTGGGGGACAGAAGCCACACTGGGGCAGAGGTCCTGTCTGCTCTGCAGGGCCAGGCCGAGAGGTGGTTGACGCCACGCCAGCTTAAGCCAGGAATGGTGGTTTGCGACAATGGCACCAACCTCCTCTCCGCCCTCCGACAGGGACAACTGACCCATGTGCCCTGTGTGGCTCACGTCCTTAACCTGGTGGTGCAGCGCTTCTTGGGCAGGTACCCGGGCTTACAGGATGTCCTGAGGCAGGCCAGGAAAGTCTGTGTGCATTTCCGCAGATCTTATAATGCCAGTGCTCGCCTGGCTGAGCTGCAAAAGGAGTTGAACCTGCCCAAGAACCGCCTTATATGTGACATGCCCACCAGGTGGAACTCAACGTTGGCCATGCTGCAGCGGCTGCACACGCAGCAGAGGGCCATCAATGAGTACCTGTGCGACTACGGCACCAGGACAGGGTCAGGGGAGCTTGGTTTTTTTTCTCCACGCCAGTGGGGCATGATCAGGGATGCATGCACTGTCCTGGCACCATTTGAGGAGGCCACGAGGATGGTGAGCAGTGACAGTGCATGCATCAGTGACACTGTACCTCTTGTCCACCTGTTGGAGCACACGCTGCGTGGAATAATGGACAGGGCACTTGAGGCAGAACAGAGGCAGGAAGAGGAGGACTTCCTTGCCTCTCAAGGCCCCCTTTACCCAGACAGTGTTCCTTCTGTCCCACCCATCGCACAGGAAGAGGAGGAGGAGGAGGAGGAGGAGGAGGAGGAGGATTGTGTCAGCATGGAGGTGGAGGCTGGCACTCAGCATCATCAGCAGCAGTCTTTTAGGGATGATTTACAGTCCCAAGAAACCAGTGGACTTGTACGTGGCTGGGAGGAGGTGGCTGCGGATCATGTCGTCCTTAGTGACCCAGAGGACTCCGGAGCGAATGCCTCAGCAAACCTACGCTGCATGGCCTCCCTGATCCTGCAAAGTCTGCGGAAGGATCCTCGTATTCTTCGGATCAAGGAGAGGGACCATTACTGGCTGGCCACTCTCCTTGATCCACGGTACAAGGGTAAGGTTGCGGACCTTATGTTACCGTCGCAGAGGGAGCAGAGGATGAGACAACTCCGGGAGGCCTTGCAGAAAGGTCTGTGCAACGCGTTCCCAGAGACTGGGAGGTTGCAAACTCCTGGTCCTGGACAACGAGTTGCTGAGGCTTCGGCCAGTCAAAGAAGGAGCGGTGGGGAAGGTGGCCGTCTGACCGATGCGTTCAGACAATTCTTTAGTCCGCAGCCCCAAAGTATGATCGGTTCCAGCAACCATCGCCAGCGTCTGATAAACATGGTGCAGGAATATCTAGGGGCAAGGTCAGACTTGGACACCTTCCCCACCGAAAATCCTCTGGCTTACTGGGTCTTGAGGATGGATCACTGGCCAGAGCTTGCACAGTATGCAATTGAGCTACTGGCCTGTCCTGCATCCAGCGTTCTTTCGGAACGCACATTCAGTGCTGCTGGAGGATTTGTCACGGATCACAGGGTGCGCCTGTCCACCGACTCGGTTGATCGACTGACTTTCATCAAGATGAACCAGTCTTGGATCACCACCAGCTACCACACACCTGATGCTGATATAACAGACTAATTGATTTTAAAATGTCACATCCCTTCAAGACTGATGCTGATGCTGAGTGCCTGTGCTGTTATGTTGACTGGCTATCCTCCTCCTCCGAGTCCTCAATGATACGATTGATGATGATAGCTTGGAAGATCATTTTTGTTTATGGGTGCCGCCACCAGTGCCTAACGCCCAATTTTTCAGCCCCTGTTTAACAGGGGCGTGTAATTACAATTTTTGAAGCAATACTTTGCAACAGGGCTCATTGCTGTGCTCCAAGTACAGTATCTGTGAGGAGTTGCAGTGTTGTGCCACCAGTGCCTAAGGCCCAATTTTTCAGCCCCTGTTTAACAGGGGCGTGTCATTACAATTTTTGAAGCAATACTTTGCAACAGGGCTCATTGCTGTGCTCCAAGTACAGTATCTGTGAAGGGTTGCAGTGTTGTGCCACCAGTGCCTAAGGCCCAATTTTTCAGCCCCTGTTCAACAGGGGCATGTAATTACAATTCTTGATCTAATAATTCACAGCAGGGCCCATTGCTGCACCCACCAAGAGTAACTGTCAGGGCTTACAGTGTTGTGGCACCAGCACCACCATCAAAGGCCCAATTTTTACTACCACTGTTCAACAATTATATGTAATTAAAATTCCTGATATAATAGTTGACAGCAGGGCGTTCCAGCACCAACCAAGAGTAACTGTGAGTGCTTACAGTGTTGTGCCAACACCAACAACTAAGGGGCCTATTTCTGCAGAGTATATACGGCAGGTCCCTACTTTCAAACATCCAACTTACAAACGACTCCTACTTGCAAACGCAAGAAGACAACAGGAAGTGAGAGGAAATCTACCACTAGGAAGGAAAATTCTCTCCTGTAAGAATAAATATGGGAGAAAGGTGTCTCCTCTGTACTGATGCTTTATCAGCAATCCTTGTTTCAAGAAAAACACCACATTTCAAAAACAGTTGTCATTAGGACGGAAAGTGAGGTGAAATGTTCTGAACAGGGGCACAGACAGCAAAACAAATGTTACAGGGGTGATAACCCTTACCTATGTTTTCCAAAAAGTTTAAAAATAGATTTTTGGTCTGGAGCTACACTTCAACAATGTACCTGTTCAAAATTACAAACAGATTCTACATAAGAACAAACCTACAGTCCCTGTCTTGTATGCACCGCCTGTATACGGCTGTTCTGAGTATATAGGGCCTTTTTTATTTTATGTGCGGGGTTCCCCTTAATATCCATACAAGACCCAAAGGGGCTGGTAATGGGCTGGGGTAGGGGGGGGGTCATGGGGTAGCTATGCCATTTTTCTTAAAGATTTTCATCCATATTACCGGGACCAGACATTACATTAAAGCCGCAAGCAGTTTTAAATGGCTTTTTTTTCCTTTAGAAGTGTCATTTTGTGCAGGGACAGTTCTAAACACGGGAAACACGTGGCACTTCACAGGCATACTTTAGACACCCCCCAGGTACGATATTTAAAGGAATATTTGACTTTTTTTTTTTCACTTTATGCATCATTAAAATGACTGCTCCCGGAAAACGACCGTTTTTAAAACTTATTTTTGCATTGATACATGTCCCCTGGTGCAGAACCCGGGTTCCCAAACCCTTTTTAGGACAATAACATGCATAATAGTTTTTATAATTAGCACTTTAGAATTCGAACGTTCGCATCCATTGTATTTAATAGGGTTCTAATGTTCGTTCGAACTTTCGGTCCGTTCGCGGGTTCTGGTGCGAACCGAACCCGGGGATGTTCGGCTCATCACTACTCTCTATCATGGAGCAGAGTAGTAGTAGCGCCGCTATTCCTTCTGGTGAATTGGCAAGCACCAGCGGCCTAGTATAGCCTGGGCGTACATCCAGCACTGTAGTAACACTTGGTGACGTGGCGAGTCCCATAAGTGCAGTTCAAGCTGGCGAGCTGGCAAGCACAAGTAGTGTCCCGCTGCCACCAAGAAGACAAAGGCAGGCCCGTCGTGCCCATAGTGCCCTTCTTGCAGAATTCGCCTATCCTGATTGGGTCCCCACCACTTCTGCAGAACCCGTACTTCCCCCATTCACTGCCCAACCCGGTATTCAGGTGGAAACAGCTGATTTTATGCCAGTTGATTTTTATTCGCTGTTTTTCACGGAAGATCTCTATAGATCTATTGTGGACCAGAGTAATTTATATGCTGGTCAATTCATCGCCGCTAACCCCCCAGTTGCCTTCCATTGCCAAAGATTGGAAACCAATTACGGTTTCCGAATTTAAGACCTTTCTGGGCCTTTCCCTCAACATGGGCACACATAAATTCCCGTCATTGCGTGCTTATTGGTCCACGCACCCAATTGACCACATGCCCGTGTTCTCTGCCTCCATGCCCAGGAAACGATACAAGCAGACAATGAACTTTGTCGTCCACGTGGAGACCCTGAATACGACCGGCTCTATAAAATTCGGCCCCTCATAAACCACTTCAACGAACGTTTTGCAGCCTTGTTTATTCCCGATCAAGTTGTCTGCGTTGATGAGTCCCTGATTAAATTTTCTGGCCGCTTGTCTTTCAAGCAGTACCTTCCCAGCAAGCGTGCCAGATACGGGGTCAAGCTCTATAAGTTCTGTGACAGGGCAACAGGCTATGTATGGAGCTTTACGGTTTATGAGGGAAAAGACAGTCAGGTTGAGCTGGTCAACTGCCCGGATTACATAGGGAGCGCTGGCAAGATAGTGTGGAACTTGGTGTCACCCTTATGCGGAAAGGGGTACCACTTGTATGTGGACAATTATTACACGAGCGTGCCACTGTTTAGTCACTTGTTTGATCATCAGATTGGAGCATGTGGCACCGTGCGACCTAATCGCCGGGGCTTTCCCCAGCGGCTTGTAGATGCCCGTCTTAGGCTGGGGGAGAGAGCCTGCTTGAAGTGTAATAACTTGCTCGCTATGAAGTGGAGGGACAATAAGAATGTTTTCCTTCTTACCTCCCTTCATGCAGACACGACAGTCCAAATTCGTACGGCGACTGGTGTTGTGGAGAAACCCCTCTGTGTCCACGAATATAACAAAAATATGGGAGGGGTGGACCTCAACGACCAGTTGTTGGCGCCGTATCTAATTGACCGTAAGGCGAGACGCTGGTACAAAAAAGTGTCTCTATCCTTATTCCAATTGGCTTTGCTGAACGCTCATGTGCTATACAGAGCTTCAGGCGGGACTTTATCTCTTCTAAAATTCCAGAATGAGATAGTCACAGAACTCCTGTATCCAGGCGGTTCTGCACCTCACCATCCCCTACCAAATGCAGTAAGCCGGCTGCATGAGAGGCATTATCCGTATGCCCTCCCGAGTACCCCTACCCAACGAACCCCCCAAAAAAGATGTCGTGTCTGTAGCAAGCGCGGATTTAGGCGTGACACCCGTGTTTTTTGTCCACTCTGTCCTGACAAACCTGGTCTTTGCCTTGGTGAATGTTTTGAACGCTACCACTCAAAAGTGAAGTTTTAGCGTAGGGTACAGCATTTCACAGACTAGGACACACTTACACAGGGTCTCCCAAGATGCCATTACATTTTGAGAGACCCGAACCATTACAGTTGTTAAAGTTACAAAAAAAAGTGTAAAAAAGAAAAAAAAACGTAAAAGACAAAACACAAAAAAAATATAAAATAAAAAAACCAAAAATAATTGTTGTTTTATTGTTCTCTCTCTCTCTCTATTTTCTCTCTATTGTTCTGCTCTTTTTTACTGTATTCTATTCTGCAATGTTTTATCATGCTTGCTTTTCAGGTATGTAATTTTTTGTTTTCAGGTGCACCATTCAGCTGCAGCGCGGAATTATTTATCTTGACAGCAACAGCATTTGCTCCCACGATACATAAAGCCGTGACTCCAGTGCTGTAGGAGGTGATTTCACCACCACAGTTAAAAAAAAAGAGCATATATGCCGAAGCATGGGGGCAGCAGGGGCGGAGGAGCGATTTTACTCCTAATGCCGCGTACATACGGTCGAAATTCCGACGGAGGCTTGCCCGTGGAAAAGTCCGACCGTGTGTACGCGGCATAACTTTTTTGCGGGAGGATGCCCCCATGCTTCGGCATATATATATTTTAGGCACAGGTTGCGTTAAAAAAATGTTTTATTTTTTACTAGGTTTTGTTTTGGTATTTGCTTTGCAGGTATGGTATGGTAAGGTCTTACTGTTGTACTGTAATGTTACTTTGTTTTAATGTTAACCATCATTTGCTTAGCAGGTACGCCATTCAGTTGCAGCGCGGATCTATTTATCTTGACAGCAACAGTGTTTGCTCCCACGATACATAAAGCCGTGACTCCAACGCTGTAGGAGGTGATTTCACCATCACAGTTAAAAAAAAGAGCATATATGCCGAAGCATGGGGGCAGCAGGGGCAGAGGAGCGATTTTGCTCCTAATGCCGCGTATATACGGTCGAAATTCCGACGGAGGCTTGCCCGTGGAAAAGTCCGACCGTGTGTACGCGGCATAACTTTTTTGCGGTAGGATGCCCCAATGCTTCGGGATATATAAATGGTGCATGTATGCCCATCATTAGAAGTGGGTGGATGAAGGGAGGTATTCTAATTGTGGGCATACCCACCGATCAATCTCTTTTTTTCGTTCAGCCAACAGGCTGCATGAAAAAAAAGATTACAATACATGTCCAACAAGGACCAGCAACGTACTGGTATGTTGCTGGACTTTGAATGTTTATACCAGAATGATGCCTGCAGGTTTAGGTATCATCTTGGTATCATTCTTTTCAGCCAGTGGCTGGCTTTCATGTAAAAGCAATTCTAGCAGATAATTAGCCTCTAGACTGCTTTTACAAGCAGTGGGAGGGAATGTCCCCCCCCCCCGGGTATTAACAGCGCCATTGGGAAATTGGGAAAGCATTTTATCACACCGATCTTGGTGTGGTCAGATGCTTTGAGGGCAGAGGAAAGATCTAGGGTCTAACCCCCCAATTTTTTTCAAAAAAAGAGTACCTGTCACTACTTATTGCTATCATAGGGGATATTTACATTCCCTGAGATAACAATAAAAATGGTAAAAAAAAAAAATATGGAAGGAACAGTTTAAAAATAAAATAAAAAAGCAAAATAAATAATAAAAAAAAAGAAAAGCACCGCTGTCCCCCCCTGCTCTTGCGCAAAGGCGAACGCAAGCGTCGGCCTAGCGTCATATGTAAACAGCAATTGCATCATGCATGTGAGGTATCACCGCGAAGGTCAGATCGAGGGCAGTAATTTTAGCAGTAGACCTCCTCTGTAAATCTAACGTGGTAACCTGTAAAGGCTTTTAAATGCTTTTAAAAATGAATGTAGTTTGTCGCCGCTGCGCGTTTGTGCGCAATTTTAAAGCATGTCGTGTTTGGTATCCATGTACTCGGCCTAAGATCATCTTTTTTATTTCATCAAACATTTGGGCAATATAGTGTTTTTCCCCCAAAAAATGAGTTTGAAAAATCGCTGCGCAAATACTGTGTGAAAAAAAAAAATGCAACACCCACTATTTTAATCTGTAGGGCCTTTGCTTTAAAAAAATATATAATGTTTGGGGGTTCAACATAATTTTCTTGCAAAAAAAAAAAAAATTTCATGTAAACAAAAAGTGTCAGAAAGGGCTTTGTCTTCAAGTGGTTAGAAGAGTGGATGATGTGTGACATAAGCTTCCTAATGTTGTACATAAAATGCCAGAACAGTTCAAAACCCCCCCAAATGACCCCATTTTGGAAAGTAGACACCTCAAGCTATTTGCTGAGAGGCATGTTGAGCCCATTGAATATTTTTTTTTTTTTGTCCCAAGTGATTGAATAATAACAAAGAAAAAAAAAATGTACAAAAAGTTGTCACTAAATTATATATTGCTCAAACATGCCATGGTTACATGTGGAATTGCACCCCAAAATACATTCTGTTTATTCTCCTGAGTACGGGGATACCACATGTGTGAGACATTTTGGGAGCCTAGCCGCGTACAGGACCCCAAAAACCAAGCACCGCCTTCAGGATTTCTATGGGTGTAAATTTTTGATTTCACTCCTCACTGCCTATCACAGTTTCGGAGGCCATGGAATGCCCAGATGGCACAAACCCCCCCAAATGACCCCATTTTGGAAAGTAGACACCCCAAACTATTTGCTGAGAGGTATGTTGAGTATTTTGCAGATCTCGCTTTTTGTCACAAAGTTTTGAAAATTGAAAAAAAAAAAAAATGTCTTTCTTCATTTTCAAAAACAAATGAGAGCTGTAAAATACTCACCATGCCTCTCAGCAAATAGGTTGGGGTGTCTACTTTCCAAAATGCGGTCATTTGTGGGGGTTTTGGGCTATCTTGGCATTTTATGGCCTTCAAAACTGTGATAGGTAGTGAGGAGTGAAATCAAAAATTTGTGCCCTTAGAAATCCTGAAGGCGGTGCTTGGTTTTCAGGGCCCCGTACGCGGCTAGGCTCTCAAAAAGTCCCACACATGTGGTATCCCCGTACTCAGGAGAAGCAGAAAAATGTATTTTGGGGTGCAATTCCACATATAACCATGGCATGTTTGAGCAATAATAGGATTTTTTACTCACCGTAAAATCCTTTTCTCTGAGTCCATGGACCAACACAGCTTCTCTATTGACAAAGTGGGTATTATCCGTTAATTAGGAGTGACTAGGCAGAAAAACTTGTAAAAAGTGTTGCATCACACCTTTTACAGTACCGCCCAGGGGGCGGACCCTCTGGGTATACCCTCTCAGTCTGCACATCGCAGATCAGTTTGTCAAAAAGCAGTACAAACTTAAAGGGGTTGCTCCACCGGAAAAATTTTTTTTAAAGCCAGCAGCTACAGCTACAGCAGCTGCTGGCTTTTAATATTTGGACACTTACCTGTCCTGGAGTCCAGCGACGTCCGCAGCAGAGGACGAGCGACCGCTCGTCGCTCTGCTGCTCCCTCCGCCATCCTCGCTGAGGGAACCAGGAAGTGAAGCCCTGCGGCTTCATGCCCGGTTCCCTACGGCGCATGCGCGAGTCGCGCTGCGCCGTTCTGATTGGTGCTCCTGTGTTCTGGGAGCCGAGTGTCTCCCAGAACACCAAGGGAAGTCTGCGGGAAGTGACGTAACTCCCGCAGATTCCCGGAGACAGGACTCCCGGATGTGGGTGAAAATACCTGTCTTAGACAGGTATCTTCACCCCCCTCCCCCCTGAAAGGTGTCAATTGTGACACCGGAGGGGGGGAGGGTTCCAAATAGCAAAAGTTGCTATTTAGGGTGGAGCTCCACTTTAAAAGGAGGGGTGGGTGCTGTGTGGGTCCATGGACTCAGAGAAAAGGATTTTACGGTGAGTAAAAAATCCTATTTACTCTTTCGTCCATGGACCGACACAGCTTCTCTATTGACAAAGTGGGACGTCCCAAAGCAGTGTCAGAGAAAAAACGAGGGGTGGTAACAGCATAAAAACAAACTTCACCCCAAAACACAAAACAGCACTCCTCCAACGGAGGAGTTGCAACTCTAAACAGCCGCCTGCAAAACCTTGCGGCCGAAAGAGGCATCCGAAGATGCACCTACATCAACTTTGTAGAATTTTGTGAAAGTGTGAGCGGACGACCAAGTCGCCGCTTTACATAGTTGGGAAACAGACGCTTGATGTCGGAAAGCCCAAGAGGCACCTATTGCCCTGGTCGAATGCGCCGTGACAGGAAAGGGGGGCGCCTGACCCTTTAAGGCGTAAGCCTGGATTACTATCTGTCGGATCCACCTAGAGATGGTGGCCGATGAGACTGCTTGGCCCTTCTTGGGACCAGCCACCGAAACAAACAGTGAGTCTGACTTCCGGAACAGGGAAGTAGCAGATATGTATACTCTCAAAGCTCGGACAACGTCCAAGGAATGCAACGCCGACTCCTTAGGATTCGA
Source organism: Rana muscosa (assembly GCA_029206835.1). Lineage (NCBI taxonomy): Eukaryota > Metazoa > Chordata > Amphibia > Anura > Ranidae > Rana > Rana muscosa. The sequence continues at coordinate 297,145,083 of CM055117.1, forward strand.
CGGCTGAGGACACAAGGATGGAAGTACAATGTCTTCGTTGAGATGAAAAGCCGAAATGACTTTCGGAAGAAAGGAAGGCTGCAGCCGCAGCACCACCTTATCCTTGTGGAAAATCAAATAGGGAGCCTTGCAGGACAAGGCTGCCAGCTCAGAGACTCGTCTAACTGACGTAACAGCCACCAAAAAGACCACCTTCTGAGAAAGTGTCAACAGGGGAATATCTCTAATATTCTCAAACGGTGCCTTCTGAAGCACCGAGAGGACCAGGTTCAAGTCCCACGGAGGTAACGGGGGGCGGACCGGAGGGGCCACATGTCGAACTCCCTGCACAAATGTACTCACGAGAGAGTGAGTCGCCAGGGGTCGCTGAAAAAAGACAGCCAGGGCAGATATCTGTCCCTTAATCGTACTTAGGGCAAGCCTTTGGTCTACCCCATGCTGTAAAAACAGCAGGATTCTGGAAACCAAATAGGTACGCGGATGCCATTTCATTTCCTCACACATGGAGATGTAGGCCCTCCAAGTGCGGTGATAGACCTTCCTAGAGGACGGTTTCCGAGCACTTCTCATAGTAGAGATTACGGAGTCTGACAGGCCCCGATCTCTCAGTACCTGGTTCTCAACAGCCATGCCGTTAAAGCCAATGACTGTAAAGCAGGATGGAATATGGGACCTTGCGATAGCAGGTCCTTCCGTAGTGGTAGGCGCCAGGGGACGTCTGCTACCAGACGTACTAGATCGGCGTACCAAGGACGCTGAGGCCAATCTGGAGCGATTAGGATCATTGGAATTCCCTCTGCCTCCACTCTGTGGAGCAGAAGAGGAAGAAGTCTTAAGGGAGGGAAGGCATAGATTAGCCGATACTGACCCCACGATGCTACCAACGCGTCCGTTGCGTCTGCCCATGGGTCTCTTGACCGGGCCACAAACCTCAATACCTTCTGATTGAGTCGGGAAGCCAGAAGATCTATGTCTGGTGTGCCCCATCTTTGGCAGAGGAGTTGGAACACCTGCGGGTGTAAGGACCATTCTCCCTGGTCCAGCATCTGGCGGCTCAGGTAGTCCGCCTGCCAGTTTTCCACACCCGGAATGTACACGGCCGACAGTGCCGGTACGCTCCTCTCTGCCCACTTCAGGATGCGAGCGATCTCCGATGCTGCAGCTGAGCTTCTTGTTCCTCCTTGATGATTGACATATGCCACTGCTGTGGCGTTGTCTGAATGGATCCTGACTGGACGCCCTTGCAGTCTCTGAGACCATTTGAAGAGGCACAGCTTGATCGCCCGGATCTCCAGGACATTGATCGGCAGGACTTCCTCTGGGGTCCAGCGACCTTGCGCCGACTGGACACCCCAGACTCCCCCCCAACCTGTAAGGCTGGCATCCGTCGTGATCACTATCCAGTAAACCGGAAGAAATGACTTCCCGGCCATTAGAGCCGGTGCTGTCAGCCACCATACCAGGGATCTCCTGACTAGGTGGCTCACTCGGATTTGATAATCCAGAGATGAAGGGCATCTGTTCCATCTGGACAGAACTTCCTTCTGTAACACTCGAGTGTGGTATTGAGCATATGGGACCGCCTCGAAGGAGGCTACCATGAGGCCCAACACTTGCATGCAAAAACGGAGTGACGACCAATTCCTGGAAGTCAGCTGCCGTACTGCAGCCCGGAGGGTCTGCAACTTCTCCACAGGGAGGAATACCTTTGCCTCTGAGGAATCCAGAATCAACCCCAGGTACACTAGGCGTTGAGTGGGCACCAATACTGACTTTTGCGTGTTTAGTATCCAACCACAGTCTCGAAGAGTCTGACAGGTAATGGACACGCTTACCTCTAATTCTGAGCTTGAAGGGGCCTTCAGCAGAAGGTCGTCCAAGTAACCTGTGATAGCGATACCCCGCTGTCTTAGAAGTGCCAGAATCGGAGCGAGCACCTTGGTGAACGTCCTGGGTGCTGAGGCAAGGCCAAACGGGAGGGCCACAAACTGGTAGTGGTTCTTCCCGATAGCAAATCGCAGAAACCTCTGGTGTCTGGAGTATATGGGGACATGCAGGTATGCGTCCTTGATGTCCAAGGAGGCCAGAAAGTCCCCCGGATGGAGAGCCGTGACTACGGATCGAACCGACTCCATCCGAAATCTTTGTACCTTCACAAAGCAATTGAGGGCTCTGAGATCCAAGATTGGACGAACCCCCTCCTTCTTTGGCACAATGAACAGATTTGAGAAAAAAACCCTGACCCCGTTCCTGTTCTGGAACTGGAATAACTACCCCGCGTTCCAGTAGACCCTGGACCGCCCCCTACAGGGCCTCCCGACGGGTCGGTAGTAGCTGGAGATTGGAGGTGATGAATCTGTCTGGTGGACAAGAGAGAAATTCTATCTTGTAGCCTGAGGAGATTACTTTGCAAACCCACCTGTCGGAGACTAGAGCAGTCCACTGAGTCGCGAATTTGCGAAGACGTCCCCCCACCCGAGAGCTGGGTGGGGGCGGACCTTCATGTGGACGCAGATTTGTCCGCAGGCTTGTTGGGTCTGCGGGACCAAGGACGCTTTTGTCCTTGGGCAGGCGCTTTATCGGCCTGGGGTCTTTTCCCTGTCGCCTTAAGGGGGCGAAAAAACCGCTTACGTGCAGTAAAGGAGGGCCCTTGCCCTTGGCGTGGTCCCTTACCCTTGCTAGTTTGGGGAAGCAAAGTGCTTTTACCTCCTGTGGCATCCTTGATGATGTCATCCAGAGGAGCCCCAAAAAGTCTGTCACCCTTAAAAGGCAGATCCAATAGGGCTTTCTTGGAAGTCTGGTCCGCAGACCAGCCCTTTAGCCAGATCAGGCGGCGTATTGCTACTGCATAAACCGAAGCTCTTGACAGCAGGGGAATAGTATCCATGTCTGACTCGCAGACAAACTTAAGGCCCTGGACCAACTGGTCGGCCAAAGTTATCTCATTAGGAGGAGCATCTTGCTCCTTTAACCCCTGGAGTAGCAATTTTGCCCATTCAGTAAGTGTCTGAGACACTAGGGCCCCCGCCAATGCCGGGCGTACTGCCGAGCCTACCACTGAGTATAGGTAGCGAGCGAGTGCTTCAGCCTTCTTATCCACAGGGTCCTTGAAAACAGGAGCCCCTTCTACTGGAATAGTGGTGGCTCTATTAAGTCTGGACACCGAAGGGTCCACTATAGGGGGAGAGGTCCATATCTTCAGAAAACTCTCCTCAAAGGGGTACCGTACTGCAAACCTCTTTGGGGCTGTAAAGACCCTCAGTGGGTTCTCCCATTCCTTGTATAAGAGTTTGTCAAAATAAGACACACAAGGGAACACCTTAGCAGTGCGGGCAGGTTTACGAAACCCAAAGGGGACTGGAGTATCTGCTACTTCTTCAGTCCTTTCCAACTTTAGCGTATCCCGCACTGCAGTAATAAGGTCAGATACCAAAGCCGTCTCGCGTACTGACCTGGACTTGGAGTCCTCCTCACTGTCCGATTGGTCACGGTCTGCAGTCTCTGATGCATCAGAATCTGGGCCATGAGCCGTAGCTGGACCTGGTTCTGCATCAGAAATATCCCCAGAAGATTGCAGGGGACGGGGGCGTTTATTACCCCCTGTATTCCCGTGTGCTGCTTCCACCCTGGCAGCAAACGCCTCTAGGATTGCCGACATAGCGTCCATAGACACCTCAGGGACACCAGCTGCTAAATCTGGTGTTTCAGGGGAGAAGACATCTGGCTCAGATGCCATGCTGACCACACGCTGACACTCACAGGGCTCCAGGCAAGATATCAATAGGCCACCCTCCTGCACTGCAGAGATGCTGGGTTACCCAGAGGACTCACCACCCTGGATAGGTACTGCTATGCTGCGCCTGCGATGCTGTCCCCTTGCTGCTGTGTCAGTCTGCTTCTTTTATCAGCACTTCCTGTGTGAATTTTCGCGCCAGTGTAATGCACCCTAGAGGCCGGAGGCTCTCGCAAAATGGTTGCCAAAAACGTCTGTATGGAAGATAATGTGGGCTCTAAGAAAATGGCCGCCGACAGAAGATAGAGGTCAGGCAGCCATAGCCCACAAAAAGATGGCCGCCGAACGGCAATATCTGCATACAGGGTGGACAAACATGGCCGCCCATCACCTGATAGGGGCCAGTGGGTGTGGCCGAACCACAGGAAGATGGCCGCCAGGCAGTTACAAGAGGCCAAACTTGGCATGGACCACCTCAAAATGGCCGCCGACAGCATGGAGACACAGAAACACAGGTAAGCAAAAATGACATTTCTTTTAAATGTTAGTTACAGCCAGCCCCGCTCCAGTGGGACCCCCTAGGTGACCCCCAGCACCCAGCAACCTTTAGCTAGAAGCCCAGGGAGGAGGGAAAGGCAGGGAGAGCGGGAAGAAAGGGGCCACAACCACTTACTTGATCTCTCCAGGAATGTCCAGCTAAATCACCCAGCCGAGGCAGGGGAGTTTTACTTACCTATCCTGCATGTATTCTGCTGGAAGACATTCCAAACAGATCATCGTCCGCGCACGGAAGGTGACTGTTGGCCAGGCATGCTGTGATTGGACCCAGAAGGGACGATCATATGTATGCCCTGGAGCATGACGCTCACCGGACAGGCTGCTGCGACTCGGCCGTAAGGTCAGCCGAAGCTGAGCGGTCCGATGCAAGCCTTGGAGCGTAAGCTCACCGGCCAGGCTGCTGCGACTCGGCCGTAAGGTCAGCCGAAGCTGAGCGGTCCGATGCAGGCCCTGGAGCGTAGGCTCACCGGCCACCCATGGAGCGACGGACATGTCATGGAAAACCCAGCGCGTAGCTAGGGTCGGCACACGCTCGATGGCCGAAACTGGGGAGACTACAAGGATCGAGGATCCAGCCTGTCACCCAGTCGGCAGTTGATCGAAGATCGCAGGAAACAACAAATGTAGCAAAAAATAAATAAATATATATATATATCTTTTTTCCCCGGACCAATGGGCCCGAAGGGAGCCATGTCCTACTCCTTGCTAGACAGAAAAAAACTGATCTGCGATGTGCAGACTGAGAGGGTATACCCAGAGGGTCCGCCCCCTGGGCGGTACTGTAGAAGGTGTGATGCAACACTTTTTACAAATTTTTCTGCCTAGTCACTCCTAATTAACGGATAATACCCACTTTGTCAATAGAGAAGCTGTGTCGGTCCATGGACGAAAGAGTAATATCATTTAGTGACAACTTTTTGTACATTTTTTTTTTCTTTTTGTCATTATTCAATCACTTGGGACAAAAAAATATTCAATGGGCTCAACATGCCTCTCAGCAATTTCCTTGGGGTGTCTACTTTCCAAAATGGGGTCATTTTGGGGTGTTTTGTGCTATCTTAGCATTTTATGGCCTTCAAAACTGTGATAGGTAGTGAGGAGTGAAATCAAAAATGTATGCCCTTAGAAACCTTGAAGGCGGTGCTTGGATTTTGGGGTCCCGTACGCGGCTAGGCTCCCAAAAAGTCCCACACATGTGGTATCCCCGTACTCAGGAGAAGCAGCAGAATGTATTTTGGGGTGTAATTTCACCTATGCCCATGGCATGTGTGAGCAATATATCATTTAGTGACAACTTTGTGCAAAAAAAAAAAGTTTGTCATATTCCCGCAACTTGTGGCAAAATATAAAATATTCCATGGACTGAACATGCCTCTCAGTAAATTTCCTTGGGGTGTCTACTTTCCAAAATGGGGTCATTTTGGGGGGTTTTGTGCTATCTTGGCATTTTATGGCCTTCAAAACTGTGATAGGTAGTGAGGAGTGAAATCAAAAATTTGCGCCCTTAGAAATCCTGAAGGCGGTGCTTGGTTTCTGGCGTCCCGTACGTGGCTAGGCTCCTAAAAAGTCCCACACATGTGGTATCCCCATACTCAGGAGAAGCAGCAGAATGTATTTTGGGGTGCAATTCCACATATAACCATGGCATGTGTGAGCAATATATCATTTAGTGACAACTTTTTGTAATTATTTTTTTTTTTGTCATTATTCAATCACTTGGGACAAAAAAAAAAAAATATTCAATGGGCTCAACATGCCTCTCAGCAATTTCCTTGGGGTGTCTACTTTACAAAATGGGGTCATTTGGGGGGGTTTTGTACTGCCCTGCCATTTTAGCACCTCAAGAAATGAGATAGGCAGTCATAAATTTAAAGCTGTGTAAATTCCAGAAAATGTACCCTAGTTTGTAAACGCTATAACTTTTGCGCAAACCAATAAATATACGCTTATTGACATTTTTTTTACTAAAGACATGTGGCTGAATACATTTTGGCCTAAATGTATGACTAAAATTGAGTTTATTCAATTTTTTTTATAACAAAAAGTCGAAAATATCTTTTTTTTCAAAATTTTCGGTCTTTTTCCATTTATATCGCAAAAAATAAAAATCGCAGAGGCAATCAAATACCATTAAAAGAAAGCTCTATTTGTGGGAAGAAAAGGACGCAAATTTCGTTTGGGTACAACATTGCATGTCCGCACAATTTCCAGTTAAAGCAGCGCAGTGCAAAATTCTGAAAACACCTCTGGTCCTTTAGCTACCAAATGGTCCGGGGCTTAAGTGGTTAAACAAAACAGCCTCTCAGTATGTCATCCCGGTGTCTCACCCCTCTGGGACGACCCACAGGCCAAACTGTAAACGCCAACAAGGACTGCGCCTCCAAATCACCTTTTTAAAACAGGACAGACCATACTACACACACAAAGGAAAACAAGAATGATGTCCACCAGATTCCAACACAGAAAATACTGCACTACTCAATTCGCACCAAACATCAAAATCTGCCCCAAAGGCTGCGAAATTCCACCAGCAAGATAGCCAACGAATGCCACAGCACGGTCACATGGTATCACACCCAAAGGAAAGGTGGCTGCACCTTCCCCTATGGGATGACCCACAGGCTAAAGAGAAACTGCATCTCTCAAGATGGCCGACGAGCCGCATGGACACCATGGCCACCAAATGCAGTTTTTCCCAGCCAAAACCAGGATCTCTTCCCTAGAATCTTTCTCTACAAAGCCACACACCTGAGACATCACATGAGCACTTACAAACATTAAAACTTTTCGAAATGACCATCAAAATCCACTGAAAAATTTGCGTCTTGAGTCGGCTACACATTCTACAAGGCTCATGCAATCTCCACAAAGCCACACACCTGAGACACCACATGTACACTTACAAACATTTTAAGAACAATCTTCACACACTTTAGGATACTTCAACTCAGACGATTGGCCAACTAAAAAGCACATTCAAGAAATGTTAGTTACATGCGCAACATTAAAAACTACAACACTCTTTTCTCCAAGTTCATATCACCACACACACCGTATAATATTGCTTGTATGCTTTCTAAGAACATCAGGTTATCATGCCTCAGGGCGTAGCCCCAACACAAAACTCATGCATGCTATTTACAGAGAGTAACCAACTTTCACCATTGTAAAGGATAGCCATGCTGGCTCTCCTCCCACACTAAAGTACATGGCACACAGGGACCATCTTTAACAATGCAGCAGCAATGACTGGCTGCACAAGCTGCTCAATACATCGCACAAAGGTCACTTTTGCAAACAGCCATCTCTACACAAGTTCAATCTCACTCATGGGGACACGTGTCCTGCATCAGACAAACAACCCAATCACATACAGTCTCCATACAGCCCGCAGCTTCCCCACATAAACATCCAGGCACACGCAGGCATACCCACACAGGCACACACGATCAAATTCACAGGCATACGATTAAACTCCCAACAAAATCACACATACACATACCATCTCTTCCAGCCAGAATTATTTCAAAGAGACGAAAAATTTGTTCTTTTACAGAGCAGAGCCCCCCCACGCATCGGAACATAGATCCACTCTCCCCCATCTCGACCCGATGCCCAAGGAGGCCCCATCTATTCCTGGGTCCTGACTCGCCACGCTGTCGTGGCAAAGTTGGTTGTTTGCAGAGCACACAGCCATTTTGCCTTGTGCTAAATAAGCACACTTCGTCTCAATGATATAATGCATCTTAAGCTAAAATTCACTCACCATTCATTCGATTCCCATTCATTCAAATCAAGAGATATCATCACCAGACTATTAGGTTCATCTCGGCATCACAGCATTCACTGACTGCCGACGCCCTCACGGGCTCTTTTATTATCCAAAAGAACTCACCCACAGGAGGTGATTCGCTGCAGCATGTGACCTCCTCCATGGGAAGTCAAGACACAGGATGTGACCTCCCCCATAGGAAGTGATGTCACAGCACGTGGGCTCCACACAGCAAATGCCCATATATGGATTTGGCAACACAGGATGTGACAATACATGATAACCCTTCCAACAGGGATATTTAAATACATACAATATAATACCAATACAAAATAACACAATACAACAACATATTCAACAACATGATGGCTAAAGTCTTATGGGCATGTCCGGGCAGGGAAAGCGTGTATGCTCCCAGCAAACTAAGCCGTATTGCTTTAAAACATGGACGCTTTCCCTGACTCTGAAAACGCTCGCAAGCTCTCATATTACCGCTAATAGGAATCCTTATTCTATGCTATTTCATAGAATAACGCATGTTCAGATTATACTATTATTGCTTGTGCGTAGGGAGGCTATCTGCAGCCGTGCGCTACGAATCTTGACCATGCTGATCAGACACAGCCGAGACAAGAGCGCACACCTGCCTTTAACCAATGATGTCGTTGCAGAGCGAGCATACCCCTTCCTCAAGAATCGTCCATGCTAATGCACAGAGGGCCCCTCGTCGGCGGACATATCCCCACGCTGCAAACATCACACTCCAACCTCAAGACGTTTTCCACTACCAGACGAGATTCAACCAGCCTCAGACTGCCCCAGTCAGCCCTTTTTGAGCGGGTTGCGGAAGTACTAACACTGGGTGACACTATGACAATACATATTAAATACATCTTCATAAAATTTTCCACAACACTGCCCTGCATCACCGCTGTTCCACCCTCACTGTGCAGCCACGGGGAGCAGAGAGATTACATCATCTCTCACTACCTGCCCTCTCTCTGGTGACCCTGATGTAAGGAGGGGCTCTCTGGGAACCCTGATGTAAGGGGGCTCTCTGGGGGCCCTGATGTAAGGAGGAAGCTCTCTGGGGACCCTTATGTAAGGGGGAGGCTCTCTGGGGACCCTGATGTAAGGGGGAGGCTCTCTGGGGACCCTGATGTAAGGGGGAGGCTCTCTGGGGACCCTGATGTAAGGGGGAGGCTCTCTGGGGACCCTGATGTAAGGGGGGCTCTCTGGGTACCCTGATGTAAGGGGGAGGCTTTCTGGGGACCCTGATGTAAGAGGGAGGCTCTCTGGGGTCCCTGATGTAAGGGGGAGGCTCTCTGGGGTCCCTGATGTAAGGGGGAGGCTTTCTGGGGACCCTGATGTAAGGGTGGCTCTCTGGGGACCCTGATGTAATGGGGCTCTCTGGGGACCCTGTTGTAAGGGGGAGGCTCTATAGGGCCCTGATGTAAAGGGGGGCTCTCTAGGGATCCTGATGTAAGGGGCAGGCTCTCTGGGGACCCTGATGTAAGGGGGGCTCTCTGGGGACCCTGGTGTAAGGGGGCTCTCTGGGGACCCTGATGCAAGACTGAGGTACTCTGGAGATCCTGATGTTAGAGGGAGGCTCTCTGTGGACTCTGATGTAAGGGGTGCTCTCTGGGGAATCTGATGTAAGGGGGCTCTCTGGGGACCCTGTTGTAAGGGAGAGGCTCTATGGGGCCCTGATGTAAAGGGGGGCTCTCTAGGGATCCTGATGTAAGGGCAGGCTCTCTGAGGACCCTGATATAAGGGGGGCTCTCTGGGGACCCTGGTGTAATGGGGGCTCTCTAGGGACCCTGAAGACTGGGGCACTCTGGAGATCCTGATGTAAGAGGGAGGCTCTCTTGGGACCCTGATGTAAGGGGGGGCTCTCTGGGGACCCTGCTATAAGGGGAGGCTCTCTGGGGACCCTGATGCAAGTGGGGGCTCTCTGGGGACTCTGGTGTAAGGGGGGCTCTCTGGAGACTGTGATGTAAGGGGGACATTCTGGGGACCCTGATGTAAGGGGGGACTCTCTGGGGACTCTGATGTAAGGTAGGATCCCTGGGTATCCTTATGTAAGGAGGGGCTCTCTGGGAACCCTAATGCAAGACTGAGGCTCTCTGGGTACTCTGAGGTAAGGGGGCTCTCTGGGGATCTTGATGCAAAACTGAGGCTCTCTGTGGACATTGATGTAAGGAGAGGCTCTCTGGGGCCCCTGATGAAAGGGGGAGGCTCTCTGGGGACCCTGGTGTAAGGGGGGGCTCTCTGGGGACTCTGATGTAAGGGGGAGGCTCTCTGGGGAGCCTGATGCAAGACTGAGTCCCTATGGGGACTCTGATGTAAAGGGGGGGCTCTGTGTGGACCCTGATGCAAGACCGAGGCTCTCTCGGGACTCTGATTTAAGGGGGCTGTCTAGGGACTCTGATGTAAGGGGAGGCTTTTTTTGCGCAATAGTTTATATACCATTTTTGTGCGTGTTTGCAAAATAAAAGTGGGCCAGTCTGGATGAAGTCCAAGGCCAAATTTTTGTCCCAGTCCAGTCCTGGTCTCTACTCTACTAGAGTAGTAAAGGAGAAACCTTGAATAAAAGCATCGTCAGTCTGGGGAGAGGGCAGACTGACAAAGTGGACAGTTACAGCAACACACCTTTAGCATAAAGGTTTTATATAAATGAATAAAGCTGACCATTGTAAGCACCTCTGTTAGTGTTAAATGGCTTGTTTCAACTCTCTAACTTTCACTTTTGCTGGATAGCTTGGTCTGTTAAAGAAGGTTGAAAAAAACAGACTTACTTACTAGGTAAAAAAAAAAGGAAAAAAGCCAAAAAAAGAAAGAATGTAGCCATCACATCTGATGATTGGTAAGCTGCAATATATAGCATTTTTTGCTTTGAACAAAAGATTGGTGCTCTTATTGTGGGCATAACATTTCAAGGTGACCTCTGTTTTTTATTTTACTTTAATTTAATGCATTGCCATTTTAAAGAGAAAGTCACTGGAAACATGTTAAGCAACTCTTCTGCATCCATTTTCTGAGACCAGAAAATTAACTTAAAGTGGGGTAACACCCTGAAAAAAAAATTACACCAAAAATCTACAAATAAATGTAAAAAAAAAAAATGTAAAAAAAAAAATGTTTTACTTACCAGAAACAGAAATAGCGGTTGCTATGCGGAAGTCCCTAATCTGCCTCTTCATCCTCCGCAGTGGATCTTCTTCCTCGTCCTACACTCGGTGTCTTCTTGTGAATGGGGCACGCTGCCTTCTGGGAACTGTGTATCCCAGAGAGCAGCCGGCCCATTCACAAAGGGCCGCGCTGCTCGCGCATGCGCAGTAGGAAACGGCTTCACTGCCTGTTTCCCTTACTGAGGATGGCGGTCCGGGAGCTGCCAGGATCGAGCGATCGGCCTCGGGGAGGGCTGACATCGCAGGCAAGTAGGACAGGTAAGTGTCCTTAATAAAAATCAGCAGCTACAGTGTTTGTAGCTGCTGACTTTAAAAAAAAAAAAATCAGCCCCCCTCTGATGCCTGCCCAGGACCACCAGGATGCCGCAATGGACCACCAGGGAAGGCCACCACACTGGACCACCAGGTATGCCACCCTAGACCACTAGGGAAATGCCAATCTGTGCCCAGGCAGCTGCCAATCAGTGCCCAGGCAGCTGCCAATCAGTGGCAAACAAAAATGCTTACCAGTGCCAGGGCCACCAGCGATGCCTATCAGTGCAGTTTATCAGTGGAGCCTTTCAGTGCCCATCAGTGTCGCCTATCAGTGCCCACCAGTGCCGCCTATGAGTGCCCATCAGTGCCACCTATCAATGCCCATCAGTGCTGCATATCAATGTCACCCACCAATGCCGCCTATCATTGCCCAATCGTCAGTGCCACCTCATCGGTGCCATCTCATTGGTGCCACCTCATCAGTGCCTGTCAGTGCAGCTTATCAGTGGCCATCAGTGATGGAGGAAACATACTTATTTACAAAGAAACAAAGAAACTTTTTTTTTCAAAATTTTCGGTCTTTTTTTATTCGTTAAGCAAAATATAAAAAACGCAGAGGTGATCAAATACCACCAAAAAATAAGCTCTATTTGTTGGAACAAAAGGATAAATAATTTAGTTTGGGTACAGTGTAGCATGACCACGCAATTGTCATTTAAAAAGTGACAGCGCTGAAAGCTGAAAATTGGCTTGGGCAAGAAGGGTGGGAAGTGCCCGGTATCAGGGCTGTCTTTAAGGCAGGGCAAAAGGGGCAGCTGCCCTGGGCCCTGTCATTGTTGTGGGGCCCAAAGCAGCTGCCTCATACTTGCCAACTATCCTAGTTTAAATTCCCTTGTCCCTTGAAATTTTAGTCATGTGCTGTGTCCTGAATCGCAGTGTGAAGTGCTGCTACTAATGCTGCCCAGCTCTGCACTATTGTTGTGTACAGATGACTAACCTGCAGACCCTGTGTCATGTAAATAACCGTCATTCATATGTAAATAACAGGAGCATTCATATGTAAATAGCGGCTGCATTCATATGTAAATAACTGATGCCGGCAGCATTCATATGTAAATAAAGGCAGCATTTATATGTAAATAGCGGCTGCATTCATATGTAAATAACTGAGGCTGGCAGCATTCATATGTAAATAGGGGCTGCATTCATATGTAAATAACTGAGGCCGGCAGCATTCATATGCAAATAAAGGCAGCATTCATATGTATATCATGCCCCTCTGCAGTGAAGAGATGATATGCTGTAACCTCTAGCAACCAATCAGTGAGCCGTATTACTGTACAGTAATCTCTAGCAACCAATCAACAAGAAGAAATCATGTGCTGTAACCTCTAGCAACTAATCAGTAAGCCGTAATGTGTGCTGTAACCTCTGGCAACCAATCGCAATCACTGCCTGATCTGATCGAGTAAACTGATTTTAAGTCTAGCTGATATTTATTGTATATCTCAGAGCAGGTGGAGAGCAAAATTGCATGGGGGGGGGGGGGGCCCAAGAATTTTTTGCCCAGGGTCCAATCAACATTAAAGATGGCCCTGCCTGGTATTGAAGTGGTTAAAAATAACAAACATGTCATACCTACCTGCTCTGTGCAGTTAATTTGCACAGAGTAGCCCCAATCCTCCTCTTCCTGGGTCCCCCACTGGCGCACTTGGCCCCTTCCTCCTGGCTAGTGGCTGTGATTGACAGTAGCCCAAAACAATGGCTTCCGCTGCTGTCTCAGCCAATGAGGTGGGAGGGACCCAGGCAGTGGTGTCACCAGCTTTCATATTTGGGGGGGCACATGGGGGACAGGGACAAAAGTAGGGGGGCCAACTATAAAAATAATATATATATATATATACAGTATATATATATATATATATATATATATATATATATATATATATATACACACACACAAATACAGTGCCTTGAAAAAGTATTCATACCCCTTGAAATTTTCTACATTTTGTCATGTTACAACCAAAAATGTAAATGTATTTTATTGGGATTTTATGTGATAGACCAACACAAAGTGTCACATAATTGTGAAGTGGAAGGAAAATGATAAATGGTTTTCAAAATTGGCACCTGGGGCGGATCCTATATCCGGCACCCCCCCCCCCCCCCCAGGCGGAAAGGCAGCGCACTGTATGTCGACGTAAAGTGATGTTAGGGTAGTATACTGGCAGATTGGGATGATATAGTGCCAGGTTAGGGTGATATAGAGCCAGGTTAGGTGATATACAATAGTGCCAGGTTAGGTGATATACAGTAGTGCCAGGTTAGGTGATAGTGCCAAGTTAGGTAATATACAGTAGTGCCAGGTTAGGTGATAGTGCCAGGTTAGGTGGTATACAATAGTGCCAGGTTAGGTGGTAGTGGTAGGCTAGGTGGTAGTGCCAGGTTAGGTGATAGTGGCAGGTTAGGTGGTAGTGCCAGTTTAGGTGGTAGTTCCAGGTTAGGTTATAGTGCCAAGTTTGGTGATATACAATAGTGACAAATTAGGTGGTAGTGGCAGGCTGGGTAGGTGGTAGTGCCAGGTTAGGTGGTAGTGGCAGGCTATGTGGTAGTGCCAGGTTAGGTGATAGTGGCAGGCTAGAAGGTAGTGGCAGGTTAGGGTGGTAAGGCCAGGTTAGGTGGTAGTGGCATGCTAGGTGGTAGTGGCAGGCTAGGTAGTAGTGCCAGGTTAGGTGATAGTGGCAGGCTAGGTGGTAGTGGCAGGTTAGTTGGTATTGCCAGGCTAGGTGGTAGTGCCAGGTTAGGTGGTAGTGGCAGGCTAGGTGGTAATGCCAGGTTAGGTGGTAGTGCTAGGTTAGGTGGTAGTGGCAGGCAAGGTGGTAATGCCAGGCTAGGTGGTAGTTTCAGGTTAGGTGATAGTGCCCGGTTAGGTGATAGTGCCAGGTTAGGTGGTAGTGCCAGGTTAGGGGATAGTGTCAGGTTAGGGGATAGTGCCCAGTTAGGTGGTAGTGGCAGTGCGAGGTTAGGGTGGTAGTGCCAGGTTAGGGTGGTAGTGCCAGGTTAGGTGGTAGTGGCAGGCTAAGTAGTAGTGCCAGGCTAGGTGGTAGTGGCAGGTTAGGTGGTAATGGCAGACTAGGTGGTAATGCCAGGCTAGGTGGTAGTGCCAGGTTAGGTGGTAGTGCCAGAGTAAATTCATGACAACATGAATAGATAAGAGTCCTGTTCTCCTCTTCCTCCATCACCTGCACTAAAAGTATGAATCTATGACTGTCCCTGCTGCTTCAGAACCTCCTTCTCCCCCTCCCTGAAGTAAACATAAGGAAAAAAAAACTCACATGGGTGCTGGCAAGCTGAGGACTGATTCTGGCTTCTTCCTGGAACTGAAGTCAAAATGTGGCGGGTGGGAGGGGAAGAGGGAGGGGCTGCAGCATGAACAAAGCATTATTGGCTAAGAGTAGGGATGAGCTCGGTGTTCGAGTCGAACGCATGTTCGACTCGAACATCGGCTGTTCGCCTGTTCGGCGAAACCAGAACTTTGTGGGCCGTTCGTGCCAAATTCGTGTGACGCGAATGGCCCACAATATACTGCGCCATCGCAGTGCTCTGCCGGCGCTGTGATTGGCCAAGCATGCACTGTGACCCCGCATGCTTGGCCAATCACAGCGCCGGCAGCGAGGAGAGCCATAATTGGCCACAGGCAGGATGCCTGTGGCCAATTATAGCTCAGGGGGGTTTAGTACACGCCCCACACTATAAAAGGCCGCCAGCGCGGCGGCCTTGTGTAGTGTGTTGGCGTGCAGGGAGAGAGAAGGATAGGCAGGGACAGTGATATCTTTGATAAACCTTGTGCATTTACAGTGTGTTGGCGTGCAGGGAGAGAGAAGGATAGGTAGGTACAGTGTCAGTGATATTCTTTGATAAACCTTGTGCATTTACAGTGTGTTGGCGTGCAGGGAGAGAGAAGGATAGGCAGGGACAGTGTCAGTGATATTCTTTGCTAAACCTTGTGCATTTACACGCTGTTGGCGTGCAGGGAGAGAGAAGGATAGGCAGGGACAGTGTCAGTGATATTCTTTGCTAAACCTTGTGCATTTAGAGTGTGTTGGCGTGCAGGGAGAGAGAAGGATAGGCAGGGACAGTGTCAGTGATATTCTTTGCTAAACCTTGTGCATTTACAGTGTGTTGGCGTGCAGGGAGAGAGAAGGCTAGGCAGGGACAGTGTCAGTGTTATTCTTTGCTAAACCTCCTGCACAGTATACACCTGAAGCTACCCCTTATTGCTCGTGGTGTTGTTCTGTTGTGTAACACAGACAGGCATCTGCAAGCAGTTACAGTGGGTGTAGGTGCCCCCTGCACACTACCCCTTATTGCTCGTGGTGTTGTTCTGTTGTGTAACACAGACAGGCATCTGCAAATAGTTACAGTGGGTGTAGGTGCCTCCTGCACAGTATACACCTGAAGCTACCCCTTATTGCTCGTGGTGTTGTTCTGCTGTGTAACACAGACAGGCATCTGCAAGCAGTTACAGTGGGTGTAGGTGCCTCCTGCACAGTATACGCTACCCCTTATGCTCGTGGTGTTGTTCTGTTGTGTAACACAGACAGGCATCTGCAAGTAGTTACAGTGGGTGTAGGTGCCTCCTGCACAGTATACACCTGAAGCTACCCCTTATTGCTTGTGGTGTTGTTCTGTTGTGTAACACAGACAGGCATCTGCAAGCAGTTACAGTGGGTGTAGGTGCCTCCTGCACAGTATACGCTACCCCTTATTGCTCGTGGTGTTGTTCTGTTGTGTAACACAGACAGACATCTGCAAGCAGTTACAGTGGGTGTAGGTGCCTCCTGCACAGTAAACACCTGAAGCTACCCGGTATTGCTGGTGTATTTATTTTGGGTAACACTAACAGGCATCTGCAAGCAGTTACAGTGGGTGTAGGTGCCTCCTGCACAGTATAAACCTGAAGCTCCCCAGATTGCTGGTTTTCCCATCTCCCTGAAGGCCATTAGAATGTCTGGAAGGCCAGCAAGGAGAGGCAGACAGTAACGAGCCAATAAAAGAGGGCAAGCAGGCTCTGTGTCTGGGGGCAACAGTGCTGGTCGTGGACGCGGTGCATTGTCATCAGCACGGGGCCATGGGACACGCTTGTCCTTATTTTCGGCAGCTGGACATGTTGAGCCGCATCGTGACGAAGACTTGGTAGAGTGGATGACCAAGCCCTCCTCATCCTCCTCATCCTCTCTCACCCAGGCTCAGGGTACTGGCAAAGCAGCTGCCAATGCGTCCTCTTCCCTCGTATCAATGTCATCATCAGTCACTCCTTCCCTAGACCCACCATGTCCTCCTGAGGAGTCCCCCGAACTGTTTGAGCACAGTGTTGGGTACATGCTCCAGGAGGATGCCCAGCGTTTTGAAGGGTCTGATGATGATACCCAGCTAGAGGAAGGCAGTAGCGTGAGCGCAGAGAGAGGGGATGCTCAAGAAGGACAGCAATCTCGCAGTCATGTTCCAGCAGCTGCAGCATACTGCCAGGTTTGCTCCAGTGATCAAGAGGGAGAGGATGATGAGGTCACTGACTCCACATGGGTGACTGATAGGAGAGAGGAGGAGGAGGAGGATGAGGAGGAGGCACATCTCCAATGAGGCAGGATGCCCTCTGGGGGCCAGCGTTAGGGCAGCACACCGACTGAATCACACCGCAGAGCTCCGACTGTGCAGGGCGCTGCCTCTGCGCGTTATTCCAAAAGTTCTTTGGTGTGGGCCTTTTTTGAGTCGAGTGCATCAGATCGCACCGCTGCTATTTGCAACATATGTCTCAAGCGTATCTCGCGTGGCCAAAACATCAGCCGCTTGGGCACCACATGCTTGACCAGACATATGTTGACCTGCCATGCAGCTCGTTGGCAAGCGTACCTTAAAGACCCACACCACAGAACAAAGCGGACCTCTCCTTGCTCCTCATCAGCTGGGATCTCCAACCCCACTATACCTTCAGTCCTCTCTGAAACCTGCACTGACCGTCGACAGAAGTTCACTCCCAGCCATCCACATGCCCAGCGGTTAAATGCTGGCTTGGCTAAATTGCTGGCACTTCAACTGCTGCCTTTTCAGTTGGTAGACTCGGCCCCCTTCCGTGAGTTTGTGCAATGTGCGGTTCCTCAGTGGCAGGTTCCCAAACGCCACTTTTTCTCACGGAAGGCGATTCCGGCTCTCTACCGGCATGTGGAAGGCAACGTCCATGCCTCTCTGGACAGGGCGGTCAGCGGTAAGGTGCATATTACCGCTGACTCATGGTCCAGCAGGCATGGACAGGGACGTTATCTTTCTTTCACGGCCCATTGGGTCACTCTTTTGGCAGCTGGGAAGGATGCAGGACAAGGTGCAGTAGTGTTGGAGGTTGTTCCGCCACCACGCCTCCAAAATGCTACTACTGGTTGTGACACACCTCTCTCCTCCACCCCCTCCTCTTCTTCTTCCTCCATGGCCTTTTCCTGTGCTTTGTCCTCTGAACCAGCGGTGCTCCGTAGGCGTTCAAGGGGCTACGCAAGTACGCAGGCAAAAAGATGCCATGCTGTGCTTGCGCTGGTGTGGTTGGGGGACAGGAGCCACACTGAGGCAGAGGTTCTGTCAGCTCTGCAGGGGCAGGCCGAGAGGTGGTTGACACCACACCAGCTTAAGCCAGGAATGGTGGTTTGCGACAATGGCACTAACCTCCTCTCCGCCCTCCGACAGGGACAACTGACCCATGTGCCCTGTGTGGCTCACGTCCTTAACCTGGTGGTGCAGCGGTTCTTGGGCAAGTACCCAGGCTTACAGGATGTCCTGAGGCAGGCCAAGAAATTCTGTGTGCATTTCCGCAGATCATATAATGCCAGTGCTCGGCATTATATGAGCTGCAAAAGGAGTTGAACCTGCCCAAGAACCGCCTAATATGTGACATATTAAACGAAGAGTCAACCAGCGCAAATACCAATACCTAAAATAGCAGCTAAGCACTGAGGGTCAAACTTATCAAATCCCACAAAAGTATATAAAAACAGCAGTGCAGCGCAAACACGAATATAAACAATACTAGCAATAAAATAAAATAATGTCCATATGTAGAGAAATTAAATCTTCAAAGGTCAGATGAGAGAGACCACCAAGTGTCCAAAATCACGTTCCGATCCAGGATAGTGACACACATACACGCTTCTAGTCTCTCACGCCATCGCTACTGCTGTGCGGAACAGTTTGTTTGCTGTGGATCCCTTAGCACTGAGGAACAGTGCTGCATATTGTGAGTGTACCTTCTATATGTTACTTTTAAATAACTTTAAAACAGAGAGCACTAGATGTCTGTTTATTTTTTTTATATGAACCACGCTGGAGAAATCAAATCAAGTCTGTGTGTGCTGCACCGCCCCGATTGGGAGTCTCTGGTTATACCCCCCACAGTGGGAATTGCTTGATTGACCTGACTGATTCATTCAGGGGTCCATATGTTGAGGTGAGCGGCCACTGCTATCATTGGTGGAGGGTGTCACAGAATCACCAGAAAATTGTATTATCTTCACTTTTGGACACTTGGTGGTCTCTCTCATCTGACCTTTGAAGATTTCATTTCTCTACATATTGACATTATTTTATTTTATTGCTAGTATTGTTTATATTCGTGTTTGCGCTGCACTGCTGTTTTTATATGTGACATGCCCACCAGGTGGAACTCAATATTGGCCATGCTGCAGCAGCTGCACACGCAGCAGAGGGCGATCAATGAGTACCTGTGCGACTACGGCACCAGGACAGGGTTGGGGAGCTCGGTTTTTTTCACCACGCCAGTGGGGCATGATCAGGGATGCATGCACTGTCCTGGCACCATTTGAGGAGGCCACGAGGATGGTGAGCAGTGACAGTGCATGCATCAGTGACATTGTACGCCTTGTCCACCTGTTGGAGCATACGCTGCGTGGAATAATGGACAGGGCACTTGAGGCAGAACAGAGGCAGGAAGAGGAGGACTTCCTTGCCTCTCAAGGCCCCCTTTACCCAGACAGTGTTCCTTCTGTCCCACCCATCACACAGGAAGAGGAGGAGGATTGTGTCAGCATGGAGGTGGAGCCTGGCACTCAGCATCAACAGCAGCAGTCTTTTAGGGATGATTTACAGTCCCAAGAAACCCGTGGACTTGTACGTGGCTGGGAGGAGGTGACTGCGGATCATGTCGTCCTTAGTGACCCAGAGGACTCCGGACCAAATGCCCCAGCTAACCTACGCTGCATGGCCTCCCTGATCCTGCAAAGTCTGCGGAAGGATGCTCGTATTCTTCGGATCAAGGAGAGGGACCATTACTGGCTGGTCACTCTCCTTGATCCACGGTACAAGGGTAAGGTTGCGGACCTTATCTTGCCGTCGCAGAGGGAGCAGAGGATGAGACATCTCCGGGAGGCCTTGCAGAAAGGTCTGTGCAATGCGTTCCCAGAGACTAGGAGGTTACAAACTCCTGGTCCTGGACAACGAGTTGCTGAGGCTTCGGTCAGTAGCAGAAAGAGCGGTGGAGAAGGTGGCCGTCTGACTGATGTGTTC
Source organism: Rana muscosa (assembly GCA_029206835.1). Taxonomy (NCBI): domain Eukaryota; kingdom Metazoa; phylum Chordata; class Amphibia; order Anura; family Ranidae; genus Rana; species Rana muscosa. The sequence goes on from CM055117.1 coordinate 297,165,157, forward strand.
AGACAATTTTTTAGTCCGCAGCCCCAAGGTATGATCGGTTCCAGCAACCATCGCCAGCGTCTGATATACATGGTGCAGGAATACCTAGGGGCAAGGTCAGACTTGGACACCTTTCCCACCGAAAATCCTCTGGGTTACTGGGTCTTGAGGATGGATCACTGGCCAGAGCTTGCACAGTATGCAATTGAGCTACTGGCCTGTCCTGCATCCAGCGTTCTTTCGAAACGCACATTCAGTGCTGCTGGAGGCTTTGTCACCGATCACAGGGTGCGCCTGTCCACCGACTCGGTTGATCGACTGACCTTCATAAAGATGATTCAGTCTTGGATCACCACCAGCTACCAGGCACCTGAAGGTGATGTAACAGAATAATTTATTTTGAAATGTCACATCCCTTCAAGACTGACTATGCTGATGCTGAGTGACTGTTTTGTTATGTTGACTGACTATCCTCTTCCTCCTCAATGATCCTGATGATAGCTTGGAAGAACTTTTTTGTTTCTGGGTGCCGCCACCAGTGGCTAAGGCCCAATTTTTCAGCCCCTGTTTAACAGGGGCATGTAATTATAATTTTTTATGCAATGCTTTGCAGCAGGGCTTATTCCTGCACTCCAACTAGTGTATCTGGGAGAGGTTGCAGTGTCGTGGCACCAGCACCAGTGCCTAAGGCCCAATTTTTCAGCCCCTGTTTAACAGGGGCGTGTAATTACAATTGTTGATGCAATACTTTGCAACAGGGCTCATTGCTGTGCTCCAAGTACAGTATCTGTGAGGGGTTGCAGTGTTGTGGCATCAGCACCAGTGCCTAAGGCCCAATTTTTCAGCCCCTGTTTAACAGGGGCGTGTAATTACAATTCTTGATCTAGTAATTCACAGCAGGGCCCATTCCTGCGCACACCAAGAGTAACTGTGAGGGCTTACAGTGTTGTGGCAACACCACCACCACCAAAGGCCCAATTTTTCTGCCCCTGTTCAACAGGGGCATGCAATTACAATTTTTGATTTAATAATTCACAGCAGGGCCCATTCATGCGCCCACCAAGAGTAACTGTGAGGGCTTACAGTGTTGTAGCACCAGCACCACCACCAAAGGCCCAATTTTTCCTACCACTGTTCAACAATGGCATGTAATTACAATTCCTGATATAATAGTTCACAGTAGGGCGTTCCAGCGCCCACCAAGAGTAACTGTGAGGGCTCACAGTGTTGTGGCAACACCAACATCTAAGGGGCAAATTTCTGCAGAGTATATACGGCAGACCCCTACTTTCAAACATCCAACTTACAAACGACTCCTACTTGCAAACGGAAGGAGACCACAGGAAGTGAGAGGAAATCTACCCCTAGGAAGGGAAATTCTCTCCTGTAAGAGTTAATATGGGAAAAAGGTGTCTCCTCTCTACTGATGCTTTATCACCAATCCTTGTTTCAATAAAAAAAAACACTTTTCCAAAAACATTTGTCATTGGGAAAGTGAGGTGAAATTTTCTGAACAGGTGCACAGACAGCAAAACAAATGTTACAGGGGTGATAACCCTTCCCTATGTTCTCCAAAAAGCTTAAAAATAGATTTTTTGGCTGCAGCTACACTTAAAAATTTACCTGTTCCAAATTACAAACAGATTCTACTTAAGAACAAACCTACAGTCCCTGTCTTGTTTGCACCGCCTGTATACTGCTGTTCAGAGTATATAGGGTTTTAGGTATAGGGTTTTATTTTGGGTGCAGGGTTCCCCTTAATATCCATACAAGGCCCAAAGGGTCTGGTAATGGGCTGGGGTAGGGGGGTGATGGGGTAGCCATGCCATTTTTCTCACAGATTTTCATCCATATTGAAAGGACAAGACATGACATTAAAGCCGCAAGCAGTTTTAACCACTTAAGCCCCGGACCATTTGGTAGCTAGAGGACCAGAGGTGATTTCAGAATTTTGCACTGCGCTGCTTTAACTGTAAATTGTGCGGACATGCAATGTTGTACCCAAACGAAATTTGCGTCCTTTTCTTCCCACAAATAGAGCTTTCTTTTAATGGTATTTGATTGCCTCTGCGATTTTTTTTTTTTTGCGATATAAACGGAAATAGACCGAAAATTTTGAAAAAAAATGATATTTTCTACTTTTTGTTATAAGAAAAATCGAATAAACTCAATTTTAGTCATACATTTAGGCCAAAATGTATTCAGCCACATGTCTTTAGTAAAAAAAATGTCAATAAGCGTATATTTATTGGTTTGCGCAAAAGTTATAGCGTCTACAAACTAGGGTACATTTTCTGGAATTTACACAGCTTTTAGTTTATGACTGCCTATCTCATTTCTTGAGGTGCTAAAATGGCAGGGCAGTACAAAACCCCCCCAAATGACCCCATTTTGGAAAGTAGACATCCCAAGGAAATTGCTGAGAGGCATGTTGAGCCCATTGAATATTTTTTTTGTCTCAAGTGATTGAATAATGACAAAAAAAAAAAATTACAAAAAGTTGTCACTAAATGATATATTGCTCACACATGCCATGGTTATATGTGGAATTACACCCCAAAATACATTTTGCTGCTTCTCCTGAGTACGGGAATACCACATGTGTGGGACTTTTTAGGAGCCTAGCCGCGTACGGGACCCCGAAAACCAAGCACCGCCTTCAGGATTTCTAGGCACAAATTTTTGATTTCACTCCTCACTACCAGGGATGACCAGAACACCCCCCTGTTCTGTTCGCACCAGAACCTGCGAACAGACAAAATGTTCGTGTGAACTTTAGAACCCTATTAAATACAATGGACTTGAACGTTCGAAATCTAAAGTGCTAATTATAAAGGCTTATATGCAAGTTATTGTCCTAAAAAGTGTTTGGGGACCTGGGTCCTGCCCCAGGGGACATGTATCAATGCAAAAATAAGTTTTAAAAACGGCCGTTTTTTCAGGAGCAGTGATTTTAATAATGCTTAAAATTAAAAAATAAAAGTGAAATATTCCTTTAAATTTCGTACCTGGGGGGTGTGTATGATATGCATGTAAAGTGGCGCATGTTTCCCGTGCTTAGAACTGTCCCTGCACAAAGTGTCATTTTTGAAGGAAAAAAAGTCATTTAAAACTCACTCGCGGCTATTAATGAATTGTCGGCTTTTATCAATACATACAAAAGTCATTGATAAAAAAAATAAAAATAAAGCGTGGGGGTCCCCCAGAATTCAATTACCAGGCCCTTCAGGTCTGGAATGGATATTAAGGGGAACCCCGCCGCAAATTAAAAAAAAATGGCGTGGGGTTCCCCCTAAATATCCATACCAGGCCCTTCAGATCTGACATGGATTTTAAGGGGAACTCCACCCCAAATTTTTTTTTAAATGGCGTGGAGTCCCCCCAAAAATCCATACCAGACCCTTATCCGAGCACGCAACCTGGCCGGCCGCAGGGGAAAAGGGGGGGACGAGAGCGACCCCCCCTCCCTCCTGAACCATACCAGGCCACATGCCCTCAACATGGGGAGGATGTCCCCATGTTGATGGGGACAAGGGCCTCATCCCCACAACCCTTGCCCGGTGGTTGTGGGGGTCTGCGGGCGGGGGGCTTATCGGAATCTGGAAGACCCCTTTAACAAAGGGGACCCCCAGATCCAGGCCCCCCCCAATGTGAATTGGTAAGGGGTACATTGTACCCCTACCATTTCACGAAGAAAGCGTAAAAAAATGACAAAAAAAACACACAAACACCTTGAAAAAGTCCTTTATTAAAAAAATTTAAAAATAAATGGTCCAGCGGTGAAATCCAGTGTCCCGCGGCGATCCCGATGTCCAGCACTGTCCATCACTGGTTTTGCCTGAGCGGACCTGATGGGGAACTTCCTCCTCAGTGTTTTAAATGTATAGACCCGCCCCTTCTAAAGTTCCCCATCAGGTCCGCTCAGCGGACCAGATGCGGAACATGACAAGGGGCGGGTCTATACATGTAGTATCACAGTGAGAGAAGTTCCCCATCAGGTCCGCCCCCTCGGTATGTCGGACCCGCCTACGTCATTGGCCTGAGCGGGGAACTTCCTTCTCTGTGTAAATTTTATTTTTAAATAAAGGACTTTTTCAAGGTGTTTGTGTGTTTTTTTTGACATTTTTTTACGCTTTCTTCGTGAAATGGTAGGGGTACAATGTACCCCTTACCAATTCACATAGGGAGGGGGCTGGGATCTGGGGGTCCCCTTTGTTAAAGGGGTCTTCCAGATTCCGATAAGCCCCCCGTCCGCAGACCCCCACAACCACCGGGCAAGGGTTGTGGGGATGAGGCCCTTGTCCCCATCAACATGGGGACATCCTCCCCATGTTGAGGGCATGTGGCCTGGTACGGTTCAGGAGGGAGGGGGGGCCGCTCTCTCGTCCCCCCCTCTTCCCTTGCGGCCGGCCAGGTTGTGTGCTCGGATAAGGGTCTGGTATGGATTTTTGGGGGGACTCCACGCCATTTTTTTAAAATTTGGGGTGGAGTTCCCCTTAAAATCCATTCCAGATCTGAAGGGCCTGGTATGGATATTTGGGGGAACCCCACGCCATTTTTTTTTTAAATTTGCGGCGGGGTTCCCCTTAATATCCATTCCAGATCTGAAGGGCCTGGTAATTCAATTCTGGGGGACCCCCACGCTTTTTTTTTTTTCATCAATGACTTTTGTATGTATTGATAAAAGCCGACAATTCATTATTAGCCGCGAGTGAGTTTTAAATGACTTTTTTTCCTTCAAAAATGAAATTTTTTGCAGGGACAGTTCTAAACACTGGAAACATGCGCCACTTTACATGCATATCATACACACCCCCCAGGTACGAAATTTAAAGGGATATTTCACTTTTATTGTTTCACTTTAAGCATTAATAAAATCACTGCTCCTGAAAAAACGTCCGTTTTGAAAAAATTTTTTTGCATTGATACATGTCCCCTAGGGCAGAACCCGGGTCCCCAAACACTTTTTAGGACAATAACTTGCATATAAGCCTTTATAATTAGCACTTTAGATTTCTCCCATAGACTTTTCGAATTTGCCGCGAACACCCCAATTTGTTCGCTGTTCTGCGAACGGGAGAACAGGCAATGTTCGAGTCGAACATGAGTTCGACTCGAACTCGAAGCTCATCCCTACTCACTACCTATCACAGTTTTGAAGGCCATAAAATGCCAAAATAGCACAAACCCCCCCAAATGACCCCATTTTGGAAAGTAGACACCCCAAGCTATTTGCTGAGAGGCATGGTGAGTATTTTACAGCTCTCATTTGTTTTTGAAAATGAAGAAAGAAAATATATATATTTTTTTTTTTTCAAAACTTTGTGACAAAAAGCGAGATCTGCAAAATACTCACAATACCTCTCAGCAAATAGCTTGGGGTGTCTACTTTCCAAAATGGGGTCATTTGGGGGGTTTTGTGCCATCTGGGCATTCCATGGCCTCCGAAACTGTGATAGGCAGTGAGAAGTGAAATCAAAAATTTACACCCTTAGAAAGCCTGAAGGCGGTGCTTGGTTTTTGGGGTCCCGTACGCGGCTAGGCTCCCAAAAAGTCTCACATATGTGGTATCCCCGTACTCAGGAGAAGCAGCAGAATGTATTTTGGGGTGTAATTCCACATATGCCCATGGCATGTTTGAGCAATATATCATTTAGTGACAACTTTGTGCAAAAAAAATAAAAATAAAAAATTAATTGTCTTTTTTCCGCAACTTGTGTCAACATATAAAATATTCCATGGACTCGACATGCCTCTCAGTATATAGCTTGGGGTGTCTACTTTCCAAAATGGGGTCATTTGGGGGGGTTTTGAACTGTTCTGGCATTTTATACACAACATTAGGAAGCTTACATCCACTCTTCTAACCACTTGAAGACAAAGCCCTTTTTGACACTTTTTGTTTACATGAAAACATTATTTTTTTTTGCAAGAAAATTATGTTGAACCCCCAAACATTGTATATATTTTTAAAGCAAAGGCCCTACAGATTAAAATGGAGGGTGTTGCATTGTTTTTTTTCTACACAGTATTTGCGCAGCGATTTTTCAAACGCATTTTTTGGGGAAAAAATACACTTTTTTTAATTTTAATGCACTAAAACACACTATATTGCCCAAATGTTTGATGAAATAAAAAAGATGATCTTAGGCCGAGTACATAGATACCAAACACGACATGCTTTAAAATTTCGCACAAACGCGCATTGGCGACAAACTACATACATTTTTAAAAGCCTTTAAAAGCCTTTACAGGTTACCCCGTTAGATTTACAGAGGAGGTCTACCGCTAAAATTACTGCCCTCGATCTGACCTTCGCGGTGATACCTCACATGCATGGTGCAATTGCTGTTTACATATGACGCCAGACCGACGCTTGCGTTCGCCATTGGGCAAGAGCAGGGCAGGACAGGGGTGCTTTTTTTTTATTATTAATTTTGCTTTTTTTATTTTATTTTTAAATTGTTCCTTCCATATTTATTTATTTTTTTATCATTTTTATTGTTATCTCAGGGAATGTAAATATCCCCTATGATAGCAATAGGTAGTGACAGGTACTCTTTTTTGAAAAAAATGGGGTCTATTAGACCCTAGATCTTTCCTCTGCCCTCAAAGCATCTGACCACACCAAGATCGGTGTGATAAAATGCTTTCCCAATTTCCCAATGGCGCTTTTTATATCCGGGGGGGGGGACATTCCCTCCCACTGCTTGTAAAAGCAGTCCAGAGGCTAATTAGCCACTAGGATTGCTTTTACATGAAAGCCGGCCGCTGGCTGAAAAGAATGATACCAAGATGATACCTAAACCCGCAGGCATCATTCTGGTATAAACATTCAAAGTCCAGCAACATACCAGTACGTTACTGGTCCTTGTTGGACATGTATTGTAATCTTTTTTTTCATGCAGCCAGTTGGCTGAACGAAAAAAGAGGTTGATAGGTGGGTATGCCCACCATTAGAATACCGCCCTTCATCCACCCACTGCTAATGATGGGCATACATGCACCATTTATATATGCCGAAGCATGGGGGCATCCTCCCGCAAAAAAGTTATGCCGCACACACATGGTCGGACTTTTCCACGGGCAAGCCTCCGTCGAAATTTCGACCATATGTACACGGCATTAGGAGCAAAATCGCTCCTCCGCCCCTGCTGCCCCAATGCTTCGGCATATATGCTTTTTTTTTTTAACTGTGGTGGTGAAATCACCTCCTACAGCACTGGAGTCGCAGGGATCAGGCCTGTCTCTGCGAACGCTGCAGTTATGTGTGTTGTGTTTTGTAAGTGACAGTGATCGATCGATACTGCACTTGGGTGGCCTGGGCTGGACGGAGGGGCAAAACGCAGGTGCTAGCAGGTATCTGGGCTGATCCCGCTAACACTGCGTTTTTGGGAACCCTAAACTGCTGGGGACGCTAGTATAGATCTGATCAGATCAGATATTGATCTGATCAGATACTATACCACTAAGGGGGGTGTATGCTTCACGCGTGGGTGTTAGCGTTACTGGCACTAACCTGACGCTGCCTGGGGTGTGACGCAGACCCTCTCTGACGCTAAAACCTAATTGATATCACCCGCCGGGCGATCAGGGGGTTAAACCTTTATTGGGTTATATATACGGCGGGTGCCCTGACACTATAAAAAGCAAACTAACTAACCAGCGTCACCCGTAACACTTATATGGTGATCACTGGTGAAAGGGTTAACTAGGGGCAATTAGGGGGTTAAAACCTTTATTAGATAATATATGGGGGTACCTGACGCTATAAAAACCTGCGGCGAACCTAAAAAAAATTACTGGCTACCGATCTGCATCACCGACGCTAAGACAGCGATCAGAAAAATGATCGCTTAGCGACAGTGGTGATAGGGGGTGAAAGGGTTACCTGGGGGGCGATCAAGGGGGTTAAACCTTTATTAGATAATTTATGGGGGTACCTGACCCTATAAAAAACTTGGGCCGAACCTAAAAAAAATTACTGGCTACCGATCTGCATCACCGACACTAAGACAGCGATCAGAAAAACGATCGCTTAGCGACAGTGGTGATAGGGGGTGAAAGGGTTACCTGGGGGGCGATCAAGGGGGTTAAACCTTTATTAGATAATTTATGGGGGTACCTGACGCTATAAAAACCTGCGGCGAACCTAAAAAAAATTACTGGCTACCGATCTGCATCACCGACACTAAGACAGCGATCAGAAAATTGATCGCTTAGCGACAGTGGTGATAGGGGGTGAAAGGGTTACCTGGGGGGCGATCAAGGGGTTAAACCTTTATTCGATAATTTATGGGGGTACCTGACGCTATAAAAACCTGCGGCGAACCTAAAAAAAATTACTGGCTACCGATCTGCATCACCGACGCTAAGACAGCGATCAGAAAAATGATCGCTTAGCGACAGTCGTGATAGGGGGTGAAAGGGTTACCTGGGGGGCGATTAAAGGGATTAAACCTTTATTAGATAATTTATGGGGGTACCCGACGCTATAAAAACCTGCGGCGAACCTAAAAAAAATAACTGGCTACCGATCTGCATCACCGACGCTAAGACAGCGATCAGAAAAATGATCGCTTAGCGACAGTGGTGATAGGGGGTGAAAGGGTTACCTGGGGGGCGATCAAGGGGGTTAAACCTTTATTAGATAATTTATGGGGGTACCCGACGCTATAGAAACCTGCGGCGAACCTAAAAAAAATTACTGGCTACCGATCTGCATCACCGACGCTAAGACAGCGATCAGAAAAATTATCGCTTAGCGACGGCGGTGCTAGGGGGTGAAAGGGTTATCTGGGGGGTGATCAGGGGGTTAAACCTTTATTAGGGGGGGTTAGGGGGCTACACTGGACCTAAAACTAAATGTAGTGACACTTTTACAGTCACAAATGTCACTGATTGCAGTGATCAGTAAATAAATGGTCACTGCAATCAGTGACACTGTGACTGGGGGCTGGGGAGTGATCTGGGGGGGCCTGGGGGGCGATTTGTGTGCCTATGTGTCCTGGTGTCAGTGTAGTGTTAGTGTACTGACCTGTGTGTCTTCTCTTGTACGGCGCTCGGTATATGTGAGCGCCGCATGAGAGATGACATCACTTCCTCCTGCTTCCTCTGCCTGTGTAAACATTACACAGCAGAGGGAGCATTTCTATTCGCCGGGAGCGATCGCGGGGGAGTGGCCGGAATCGAATGGCCGCCCCCTCATGTCGGATCGCTCCCCAACGAATACCGACCGCTCACTGTATAGGAGGGGGGTCCGATCGGACCCCCCAACTGTACAAACGCAATCACTTACACTGTACGTGATTGTGCCTGTCGGTGCCATTCTGCCGACGTACATATACAGTGAGCGGTCGTTAAGTGGTTAAATGGCTTTATTTCCTTTACAAATGTCATTTTGTGCAGGGACAGTTCTAAACACGGGAAACACGTGCCACTTCACAGGCATACTATAGACACCCCCCAGGTACGATATTTAAAGGAATACTTCACTTTTTTTTCACTTTATGCATCATTAAAATGACTGCTCCATAAAAAACTGCGGTTTTTAAAACTTATTTTTGCATTGATACATGTCCCCTGGGGCAAGACCCGGGTCCCCAAACCCTTTTTAGGACAATAACATGCATATTAGCCGTTATAATTAGCACTTTAGATTTTGAACGTTCGCGTCCATTGTATTTAATAGGGTTCTAACGTTCGCGCAAACTTTCGGTCCGTTCGCAGGTTCTGGTGCGAACCGAACCGGGGGGTGTTCAGCTCATCCCTAGCTAAGAGATGAGATGCAAATACCCCCCCTCCTTTTGATGGTTGGAAGTCGGGACACAGACATCATCCAGGCCTGAATCTTACTGCTGTGCTGTGTGCACTTCTCCACACATTACAGGTTGGAGATGTTATTTTGCACACACAGGGGCAGGCTTAGAGAGGGAAGCGCTGCTGCTGGAGCTGGCTCTGCCTTCTGTCATTATGACAAGCAGGAGACCCAGACAGCAAAATATTCACATTACACAACAGGACAGGGAGCATGGCAATTGCATAGCGATGCCCTCTGTGTGTCTCTCCCTCCAAGAGCTGAGAGCCTACAGAGAATCGCTCTGTAATTGCTGTGACAATCATTTTAATTGGGGGGCACATGGGGGGGCACAGTATGATGTTCGGGGGGTTAGGGCCCCCTTTGTCCCCACCCTGGTGACGTCACTGGACCCAGGAGAGCCAAGGCTCTCATGCATATCGCTGGATCAGTATCAAGCTCAGGTAAGTTTTAGGAGGGGGCTGCTGCACACAGAAGTTTTTTTACCTTCATGCATCGAATGCATGAAGGTAAAAAACCTTGAGCCTTTACAACCACTTTAACCACTTAAGCCCCGGACCATTTGGTAGCTAGAGGACCAGAAGTGAATTCAGAATTTTGCACTGCGCTGCTTTAACTGTAAATTGTGCGGACATGCAATGTTGTACCCAAACGAAATTTGCGTCCTTTTCTTCCCACAAATAGAGCTTTCTTTTAATGGTATTTGATTGCCTCTGCGATTTTTATTTTTTGCGATATAAATGGAAAAAGACCGAAATTTTTTAAAAAAAATGATATTTTCTACTTTTTGTTATAAGAAAAATCGAATAAACTCAATTGTAGTCATACATTTAGGCCAAAATGTATTCAGCCACATGTTTTTAGTAAAAAAAATGTCAATAAGCGTATATTTATTGGTTTGCGCAAAAGTTATAGAGTTTACAAACTAGGGTACATTTTCTGAAATTTACACAGCTTTAAATTTATGACTGCCTATCTCATTTCTTGAGGTGCTAAAATGACAGGGCAGTACAAAACCCCCCCAAATGACCCCATTTTGGAAAGTAGACACCCCAAGGAAATTGCTGAGAGGCATGTTGAGCCCATTGAATTTTTTATTTTTTTGTCCCAAGTGATTGAATAATGACTAAAAAAAAAAAAAAATTACAAAAAGTTGTCACTAAATGATATATTGCTCACACATGCCATGGTTATATGTGGAATTTCACCCCAAAATACATTTTGCTGCTTCTCCTGAGTACGGGGATACCACATGTGTGGGACTTTTCGGGAGCCTAGCCGCGTACGGGACCCCGGAAACCAAGCACCGCCTTCAGGATTTCTAAGGGCGCAAATTTTTGATTTCACTCCTCACTACCTATCACAGTTTCGAAGGCCATAAAATGCCAAAATAGCACAAACCCCCCCCAAATGACCCCATTTTAGAAAGTAGACACCCCAAGGAAATTGCTGAGAGGCCTGTTGAGCCCATTGAATATAATTTTTTTTGTCCCAAGTGATTGAATAATGACAAAAAAAAAAAAAAAATTACAAAAAGTTGTCAGTAAATGATATATTGCTCACACATGCCATGGTTATATGTGGAATTACACCCCAAACTACATTTTTCTGCTTCTCCTGAGTACGGGGATACCACATGTGTGGGACTTTTTAGGAGCCTAGCCGCGTGCGGGACCCCGGAAACCAAGCACCGCCTTCAGGATTTCTAAGGGCGCAAATTTTTGATTTCACTCCTCACTACCTATCACAGTTTCGAAGGCCATAAAATGTCAAAATAGCACAAAACCCCCCCAAATGACCCCATTTTAGAAAGTAGACACCCCAAGGAAATTGCTGAGAGGCCTGTTGAGCCCATTGAATATAATTTTTTTTGTCCCAAGTGATTGAATAATGACAAAAAAAAAAAAAAATTACAAAAAGTTGTCACTAAATGATATATTGCTCACACATGCCATGGTTATATGTGGAATTACACCCCAAAATACATTTTTCTGCTTCTCCTGAGTACGGGGATACCACATGTGTGGGACTTTTTAGGAGCCTAGCCGCGTACGGGACCCCGAAAACCAAGCACCGCCTTCAGGATTTCTAGGCACAAATTTTTGATTTCACTCCTCACTACCTATCACAGTTTCGAAGGCCATAAAATGCCAAAATCGCACAAAACCCCCCCAAATGACCCCATTTTGGAATATAGACACCCCAAGCTATTTGCTGAGAGGAATGGCGAGTATTTGACAGCTCTCATTTGTTTTTGAAAATGAAGAAAGAAAATATATATATATATATATATTTTTTTTTTCAATTTTCAAAACTTTGTGACAAAAAGCGAGATCTGCAAAATACTCACAATACCTCTCAGCAAATAGCTTGGGGTGTCTACTTTCCAAAATGGGGTCATTTGGGGGGGTTTTGTGCTATCTGGGCATTCCATGGCCTCCGAAACTGTGATAGGCAGTGAGAAGTGAAATCAAAAATTTACACCCTTAGAAAGCCTGAAGGCGGTGCTTGGTTTTTGGGGTCCCGTACATGGCTAGGCTCCCAAAAAGTCTCACACATGTGGTATCCCCGTACTCAGGAGAAGCAACAGAATATATTTTGGGGTGTAATTCCACATATGCCCATGGCATGTTTGAGCAATATATCATTTAGTGACAACTTTGTGCAAAAAAAAAAAAATTGTTGTTTTTCCGCAACTTGTGTCAACATATAAAATATTCCATGGACTCGACATGCCTCTCAGTATATAGCTTGGGGTGTCTATTTTCCAAAATGGGGTCATTTGGGGGGGTTTTGAACTGTTCTGGCATTTTATACACAACATTAGGAAGCTTACATCCACTCTTCTAACCACTTGAAGACAAAGCCCTTTTTGACACTTTTTGTTTACATGAAAACATTTTTTTTTTGCAAGAAAATTATGTTGAACCCCCAAACATTATATATATTTTTAAAGCAAAGGCCCTACAGATTAAAATGGTGGGTGTTGCATTTTTTTTTCTACACAGTATTTGCGCAGCGATTTTTCAAACGCATTTTTTGGGTTAAAAAATACACTTTTTTTTATTTTAATGCACTAAAACACACTATATTGCCCAAATGTTTGATGAAATAAAAAAGATGATCTTAGGCCGAGTACATAGATACCAAACACGACATGCTTTAAAATTTCGCACAAACGCGCATTGGTGACAAACTACATACATTTTTAAAAGCCTTTAAAAGCCTTTACAGGTTACCCCAGTAGATTTACAGAGGAGGTCTACTGCTAAAATGATTGCCCTCGATCTGACCTTCGCGGTGATACCTCACATGCATGGTGCAATTGCTGTTTACATATGACGCCAGACTGACGCTTGCGTTCGCCATTGGGCAAGAGCAGGGCAGGACAGGGGTGCTTTTTTTTTTTTTTTTTTTTTTTTTTTTTTTTATTATTAATTTTGCTTTTTTATTTTATTTTTAAATTGTTCCTTCCAAGTATTTTTTTTTTTTATCATTTTTATTGTTATCTCAGGGAATGTAAATATCCCCTATGATAGCAATAGGTAGTGACAGGTACTCTTTTTTTGAAAAAACTGGGGTCTTCTAGACCCTAGATTTTTCCTCTGCCCTCAAAGCATCTGACCACACCAAGATCGGTGTGATAAAATGCTTTCCCAATGGCGCTTTTTATATCCGGGGGGGGGCATTCCCTCCCACTGCTTGTAAAAGCAGTCCAGAGGCTAATTAGCCGCTAGGATTGCTTTTACATGAAAGCCGGCCGCAGGCTGAAAAGAATGATACCAAGATGATACCTAAACCCGCAGGCATCATTCTGGTATAAACATTCAAAGTCCAGCAACATACCAGTACGTTGCTGGTCCTTGTTGGACATGTATTGTAATCTTTTTTTTCATGCAGCCTGTTGGCTGAACGAAAAAAGAGATTGATTGGTGGGTATGCCCACCATTAGAATACCGCCCTTCATCCACCCACTGCTAATGATGGGCATACATGCACCATTTATATATGCCGAAGCATGGGGGCATCCTCCCGCAAAAAAGTTATGCCGCACACACATGGTCGGACTTTTCCACGGGCAAGCCTCCGTCGGAATTTCGACCGTATGTACGCGGTATTAGGAGCAAAATCGCTCCTCCGCCCCTGCTGCCCCAATGCTTCGGCATATTTGCTTCTTTTTTTTAACTGTGGTGGTGAAATCACCTCCTACAGCACTGGAGTCGCAGGGATCAGGCCTGTATCTGCGAACGCTGCAGTTATGTGTGTTTTTGTTTTGTAAGTGACAGTGATCGATCGATACTGCACTTGGGTGGCCTGGGCTGGATGGAGGGGCAAAACGCAGGTGCCAGCAGGTATCTGGGCTGATCCCGCTAACACTGCGTTTTTGGGAACCCTAAACTGCTGGGGACGCTAGTATAGATCTGATCAGATCAGATATTGATCTGTTCAGATACTATACCACTAAGGGGGGTGTATGCTTTACTGGCACTAACCTGACGCTGCCTGGGGTGTGACTCAGACCCTCTCTGACGCTAAAACCTAATTGATATCACCCGCCGGGCGATCAGGGGGTTAAACCTTTATTGGGTTATATACACGGCGGGTGCCCTGACACTATAAAAAGCAAACTAACTAACCAGCGTCACCCGTAACACTTATATGGTGATCACTGGTGAAAGGGTTAACTAGGGGCAATCAGGGGGTTAAAACCTTTATTAGATAATATATGGGGGTACCTGACGCTATAAAAACCTGCGGCGAACCTAAAAAAAATTACCAGCTACCGATCTGCATCACCGACACTAAGACAGCGTTTAGAAAAACGATTGCTTAGCGACAGTGGTGATGGGGGTGAAAGGGTTACCTGGGGGGGCGATCAAGGGGGTTAAACCTTTATTAGATAATATATTGGGGTACCTGACGCTATAAAAACATGCGGCGAACCTAAAAAAAAATACTGGCTACGATCTGCATCACCGACACTAAGACAGCGTTTAGAAAAACAATTGCTTAGCGAATGTGGTGATAGGGGGTGAAAGGGTTACCTGGGGGGCGATCAAGGGGGTTAAACCTTTATTAGATAATATATTGGGGTACCTGACGCTATAAAAACATGCGGCGAACCTAAAAAAAATTACCGGCTACCGATCTGCATCACAGACACTAAGACAGCGTTTAGAAAAACGATCGCTTAGTGAGAGTGGTGATAGGGGGTGAAAGGGTTACCTGGGGGGCGATCAAGGGGGTTAAACCTTTATTAGATAATATATTGGGGTACCTGACGCTATAAAAACATGAGGCGAACCTAAAAAAAATTACTGGCTACGATCTGCATCACCGACACTAAGACAGCGTTTAGAAAAACAATTGCTTAGCGACAGTGGTGATAGGGGGTGAAAGGGTTACCTGGGGGCGATCAAGGGGGTTAAACCTTTATTAGATAATATATTGGGGTACCTGACGCTATAAAAACCTGCGGCGAACCTAAAAAAAATTACCGGCTACCGATCTGCATCACAGACACTAAGACAGCGTTTAGAAAAACGATCGCTTAGTGATAGTGGTGATAGGGGGTGAAAGGTTTACCTGGGGGGCGATCAAGGGGGTTAAACCTTTATTAGATAATATATTGGGGTACCTGACGCTATAAAAACCTGCGGCGAACCTAAAAAAAATTACTGGCTGCCGATCGGCATCACTGACGCTAAGACAGCGATCAGAAAAATGATCGCTAAGCGACAGTGGTGATAGGGGGTGAAAGGGTTATCTGGGGGGTGATCAGGGGGTTAAACCTTTATTAGGGGGGGTTAGGGGGCTACACTGGACCTAAGACTAAACTTTGGTGACACTTTTACAGTCACAAATGTCACTGATTGCAGTGATCACTAAATAAATGGTCACTGCAATCAGTGACACTGTGACTGGGGGGTGATCTGGGGGTGATCTGGGGTGTCTGGGGGGGCCTGGGGGGGGCGATTTATGTCCCTATGTGTCCTGGTGTCAGTGTAGTGTTGTGTGCACTGACCTGATGTCTTCTCTTGTACGGCGCTCGGTATATGTGAGCGCCGCACCAGAGATGACATCACTTCCTCCTGCTCCCTCTGTCTGACACAGACAGAGGGGGCATTTCCATTCGCCGGGAGCGATCGCGAGGGGGTGGCCAGAAACGAATGGCTGCCCCCTCATCCCGGAACGCTCCCGGACACTTAGCCACCGCTCACTGTACAGAAGGGGGGTCCGATTGGACCCCCCAACTGTACAAAGGCAATCACGTACACTCTACGTGATTGTGCCTGTCGGTGCCATTCTGCCGACGTATATATACAGTGAGCGGTCGTTAAGTGGTTAACTTTAAACATTTATAGTTGTCTGAGTGTCTCAAGAGCCTTGAAACCCAAGGTACTCAACGAGCAAATTCCAGCTTTAACAGTGAAAGATGAACCCTGACCTACCTCCTCCTTAAAATAGAACAGCCAGGGGTATTGGAATTCCTTAGCCTAGGCAACTCTGATGATCCTAAAAGTTAACATTTGGATGCAGTTTAGTATTTCCATGCTTATTATTAAAGCGTTTGTTACCCACCCACACTTTATATTCCTGATATGTGCCTGCTGTACCATGTACTGGTATGAAAACGTATCCTGTTCTCTATGTATTGCTCCTTTGTGTGAATCCCTGGTGTTCCTCCCAGTCTCCTTGCTTTCCTATTAAAAACTGACCACACTAAGCAGGAGAACACAGCGTGGTCAGTTCTCTAGCTATGCTGGGAACTCAGTGTACTCTCCTCCAATGATCAGACTTGTCCTGACATGCCCCCGCTGCACAGCCATTCAGTGGGAAGCTCAGTGTGCTACTGTTTCTACTCCCCCAGCTTTTATGCAGCTGAGAACAGAGGGAATGTGATCACTTATAAAAAAGGGAAAAACAAGTATTTCTAATGTTTTTTTATATCTATATGTAGCGCTACCCCCAGTTAAGAGAGCCGCTGATTAGATTTTTCGGGCCCTGAGTACAGCTCCACCAACCCCCGGCAATCTTGTATAGTCCCCTGTGGCACAGTTAGTCTAGGGATGTTTTCTATCGTAATCTACACCTGGTAATTTACACACTTTAACCTCAGATTAAGTGCAAACACTATGAGTAATGACAACACAGTGATAGCAAATGGCAAGGTATAACAGCTTTACTTTAGGTTAAAAGGGCATGGATTAAAACATAACATAAAACTGGCTTACAGAGCCCTGCAGCAATAGATGTAATATATGTATGGCAATAGCACAGCGCGGTAATCCACCACGTGCAGCTATTGCTATCTACGCGCCCTATGGCGCACTAAACAATATTCTATCTCCCCTCCCTAGTCAGGCCTGACATGGAATCAAACTCAGTCTTGTGAATAAAGATTTCTTTGCATACAAACTTGAAATGGTGGTGCACGTTCAGGAACAGAATTGTAATCCACAAAGTAGGTAGTCATAAGGAACACTATGCTATACCTTTAACTCTGTCCTGCAACCGGTCTCCAGCGGAAACAGCAAATAAATGAACGGTGGGCCAAGGCAGTCTATAGGCCTAAACACAATACAACTGATTGGATTGAGCAGGTGTTCGCTCACCACTCCGGGCGCGATCCAGTCCGGGACTTCCACCTGCTGTGTCTCCACACACAGTGACAGCGTCCGCGACGATCGGGTCTCCGATCCAACTGATGTCCGCAGCAAACAAAGTCAGGTGCCACCCAGGCTCCGCAGCGGGATGGAAGGCTCTACGGAAGTTGCGCAAGGCCCCAGGCTTCAGGCCTTGCACTGCAGCAGATCCGCACAGGAAGAAGCTGTTGCTAGCAGCGCGGTGTCCAAAGAGGCCGAGCTCCGCCTCGCCCTCTTCTTAAATAGTCTCTCCCATGAGTCTCTGCGGTGGCAACACTGCACCCTGGGTGTCAAACAGGACTCTGGGAGATGTAGTTCCAAGAGTCTTAAAGGAGACCCCGCTACATATACAACATTTTTCTGCCTTTCATTTCTTTTTTTAAACTGAATAGGTTGTTTTACAAGGTCACGGTGATCGTTTACAATCACTTTAAAGAATATGTCAACCCAACATTTCATATTCCTGATATGTGCCTGATGTACCATGTACTTGTATGAAAAAGTATCCCGTTCTCTTTGCATTGCTTCCTTTGTGAGAAATACCTGATGATTCTGCCAGTCCCTCTGCTTTGCTATTAAAAACTGACTACACTAAGCAGGAAAACAGAGTGGTCTGTTTCCTGGCTGTACTGGAAACTTATCCTGCTCTCCTCCCATGAGGCTATTTACTTGGAAGACCAGTGTACTGCTGTTACTCCCCCCACCCCCCACCACCACTCTCAGCTCCAAATGCAACTGAGAACAGAAGGCATGTAATAACTCATAGAAACAGAAAAAATAATATTTATAATGTTATATATATATTGAGTTGGCCCACCATATGCAGCTATAACAGCTTCAACTCTTCTGGGAAGGCTGTCCACAAGGTTAAGGAGTGTGTCTTTGGGAATGTTTGACCATTATTCCAGAAGCGCATTTGTGAGGTCAGGTACTGATGTGGACGAAAAGACCTGGCTCACAGTCTCTGCTCTAATTCATCCCAAAGGTGTTCTATCAGATTGAGGTGCAGGCCAGTCAAGATCCTCCACTCCAAACTCGCTCATCCATGTATTTATGGACCTTGCTTTGTGCACTGGTCCAAATCATTTGGTGGAGGGGGGATTATGGTGTGGCGTTGTTTTTCAGAGGTTGGGCCTGGCCTCTTAGTTGCAGTGAAGGGAACTCTTAAGGCATCAGCATACCAAGACATTTTGGACAATTTCATGCTCCCAAATTTGTGGGAACAGTTTGGGGATGACCCCTTCCTGTTCCAACATGACTGCGCACCAGTGCACAAACAAGTTCCAGAAAGACATGGATGAGCGAGTTTGGGGTGGAGGAACTTTAATGGCCTGCACAGAGTCCTGACCTCAACCAGATAGAACACTTTTGGGATGAATAAGAGCTAAGAATGCAAGCAAAGCCTTCTCGTCCACATCAGTGCCTGACCTCACTTCTGGAAGAATGGTCAAAAGTTCCCATAGACACACTCCTAAACCTTGTGGACAGCCTTCCCAGAAGAGTTGAAGCTGATATAGCTGCAAAGGGTGGGCCAACTCAATATTGAACCCTACGGACTAAGATTGGGATGCCATTAAAGTTCATGTGTGGGTAAAGGCAGACGTACCAATACTTTTGGTATATATATATATATATATATATATATACACAAATATTTTGCCTATCATTTCAATTTTAAACTGATGGGGTTGTTTTACTAGGTGAGGGTTTACATATACAGTGGAACCTCGGATTGCGAGTGTAGCGCCCCTTCCAATATTTGGGGACGCTAGGTGGAAATTTAAGGGTACTCTGAGCCAGTAGTTGGGCTCAGACCAATTGTTAAGTTCTTTAATGCTTCTGCTCTGGGTGTGATACTGCCTGCTGTAGTGTTCTCTGTTGCCTGTAGGTGGCACTGTCACTGCCAGCATAGGTGAACCAGTGAGGGGTATCACAGCACCATGGGTGTCCTCTCTTGGCAGCCGTGCAGTGGGTGTAGTCGGCCTGCTGTGCATGCTGGGAGGAGGTACATAAGGGGTAGACGCTATTGGGGCTGAGAAGAGTTCCAGGGGACCCATTGGTCCTGGGTGTGTGCCTCGTGGCCTGTATGGCACGAGGCACACACGTGTGTTCGGGCCTCGGGCACCTTCAGCCCGAGGCTGCTTCGCTTCATGGTAGGCCCAGCTCCGCTGGCTGGGGCCTACACTTCAGAGAGAGATCCCAGGCTGCCCACTTCTAGGGGGCCCAACTTTAGGAAAGGAGACCAGGGGAGGATCAGTCCCTGAGGAGACTAGCGATGGTACTGCTGTCTCGGGAAGAGGCCTGGAAACTCGCCTAAAGAGGGATCCATCTTCAAAGATACAAATATTCAAGTATTGTTTGGCTGGGAGGACCGGGACTTAAATTCTGTGGCAGAGGATTCTCCAATCTCATTCTTAGATACTCAGGAAAGGAAAAGATTGATTTGTGCTACATCCTGGCTGCTAGGACCGCTCTCATAGGAACTATCCGGGTGAGCAATACCCACTCAGGCTTGAGTGGTGATTAAAGATTGACACTGAGCTTTAAGTGTTGCGTGCCTGAACTTTTCCCTACTTCTCTCAACTTCGTACTCTCTCTCTTCAAGTATAACTGAAAGATAAAGAATAAAACCTTACTGATTAGGTTTTACTCCTGTGTGGACATTGGCCTTATTCCAAGAGATTTTTACCTAGACCGCGGAGAGAAGGGATCCACTCTAGAGAGGTATTGCTACAGACCCAAACAAAACCAGCCGGTCCCTTAAATGGGGGTAAGTGCTACACGTGGGGGCTCGAGTCCGGGATTTGTGTCTGCCTCTTGCACGAGTGGATTGTTTCTATGTGATTGAAAAGTCGGCCATTGGAGGAGTTGGACTGTGTTACTGAACTTCGAGCGAGAGAAGAAAAATGGGTTAAGGGGCACAGAACTGTGGTTTTTCCAACTGCGTAGTTCGTGGGCGTGTCCAGAAAAAGAAAAGCCTGCGAGCTACGTGCAGGAAGAGGAAAAGGGGAGGAGTCCCCGCCACCCGTGAGTTACACGTGGGTGTACTGGTGCCAAGAGACAGAGAGAGTTGGATCAAGTGAGAGTGAGCAACATGTCTGCATTCCCATGTACCTCAGCTTTATCGGGACCCCGGATGTTCTCTATGCCTTCTACTATGGACATTGCTCAACTCACAGCCCCGCTCACGGATACAGGGATCCGGCTCAAACCCCGGGGCCGCTTCGCTTTGTACACCTGCTGAGATGCGGAGGCCCTGGGCATGCCTTGTCCCAAATGCCATGGACTGGCCGTGCAACTGCGCCCGTTTGGAAGATGTTCAGCTTTGAGGTGGACCAGCCCACTGAATCACCCCGGGTCTACCGGGTGAATTGTGTCACGGGCATTGTCACTTCAGAGGAGGACGCCTATGCTCCTACAGCTGAGCCCACGCGCATCGCCTCTCCTACTGCGAGTGTCTCAAGGAAGGATGCCCCTGAGACTGCAGAGCTATCAGCGGACACCGCAGCGGACGCTGCCTCTGCCACTACTGAAGTTCATGTCCCGCCAGCGAAACGAAAGGGGGGATATGTTAAGGCCTCCCATGGCCGTGGTCGAAGCCTGCCCCAGCGCCTACCAGAATCGGACCTCGAGAGCGGGAGGATGCCCGAGAAGTCCACAACAGGTGACGGTAAGAAGGCTGGGAAAAATGTGTCCAAATCTACCCGAAATTACCTGCCTCCTGAGGAGTATGACACCTCAGACCTGGACTCATCATCCAATGTGGGGGATGATGTTGAAATAGATGAGATCTTTCTCAAGAAGGGATGGGACAATGTAAAGACATATTTGTGCTAATAATCCGCGCTAATTGGACTCTATTAGGCTGCTGACCCCCCCTTTGTTATGTAATCAGCCGCAGGACTGGTTACTGTAGTAAATGTGTAGGAGAGATTAAGGTAATTGGCGCTGCCTTGCAATCTGGAGAATTCTATCTCCCTTCTATAAAAAGGTTGGATATGTATTCCCTCCCTCGGTCCACCCTGGGTTGGAGGTCTGCTCCCTTCCCTCCCTTTCCTTGTTCAGTGGATACAGATTACTTATTTTACCTTCACGATTGTTAGAGACATTATGTTATTGTGATATGCACTATACTTATGCACTTTATTTTTGTCACTTTGTCACTTAGTGTGTGGGTTTAGTATTATTACACATTAGCGCAAAATCCCCCCCCCCCCCCCCATTTTTTGTGTCTTGGGTTACCTGGGAGAGGAGAGTGCAGGAACACTACGCCAAGCTCTCCCCTCTTGTGTATAAGAGGGTTGAGCTAAGTTAGTTGATTTACCTCCCGGGTCTGTCCACTGCATACGAAGCCTCAGTTGTTCCCTGGAAACGTGTCTGCCAATAATAGAGCCCCACACCAATCGAAAGTCCAACACTCCTTTATTTCTCGTACAATACGGTGAACACAATCAGTTAAACTTCCAATAACAGACGAACATGGGGGTTTGGGAACGAGTAGGCCCAGGCACAACTGAACTCTCCTATTCCTTTTTCCTAGCGAATAGGCCTGGCGCACGGTCTCTGCCACCGACCGTGTGTTTTGGTCGCTGCCACCGACCGGATGAACTGTTGAGGCCCCTGCCACAGGCCTAATAGCAGGCCTCTGCCACTGACCTGATTGAAATAGCTGGACCGCTGCCACCGGTCATTGAACGTGGACTGAACTTCCTCTTTGAACTTGGCCCCTGTTCAGGAAAGATATCCCTCCGGGCAGTCTCCAGAGGTTTACCCGGCACTGGCAATCTGCTGCACCAGGTCTTCGAGTGAGTCCCTCCTCCGGTCCCTTACGCCTCTGGTACTGGGCCCCAGGCCTCCGGCTGAGTACCTCACCCCAGACTGAAGGTGTCTGGGATGAAACACGAACTCCAAGTGTCCAGGCCTAGGCCGCCTGGACACTGACCGCAACCACAGCCCTCAGGCTGAAGGTGCCCGGGACTCCCACCTCGTGGCGAAGATGTCCGCCCCCTTTATACCCCCTCCCA
This sequence comes from Rana muscosa, assembly GCA_029206835.1. Classification (NCBI taxonomy): domain Eukaryota; kingdom Metazoa; phylum Chordata; class Amphibia; order Anura; family Ranidae; genus Rana; species Rana muscosa. The sequence goes on from CM055117.1 coordinate 297,187,623, forward strand.
GCAAGCACGGCGGGTTCCCCGGCCCGCCGTACAACCGCTGCGAGAGGTCACAAAGGGTATGGCACTGCAGCGATGGTTCAACCCCGGCCCAAAGTGACAGCGCCACCTGCTGGGCCGCAGGGAACTATGCATCACTGGTGTCCTCACCAGTTTAAAAAGTACATACCCGGGGAGCCGACTGAGGAGGACGTGCAGACATTGAGCTCCACAACTGCACCCTCAATCTATAGCCATCCTCGCTCCTAATCCACTGGAAATTGCTCCAACTCTTCCCCTGTCGTTCCTGAGGATTCCATACCTGCAACCCAGCCTGAATTGTGACTCCGGGCCGGCCGTGCGGCAACTACCAGGCCTGCTCTACACAGCCCAGGCCCGACGCCATCTTGGGGCCCACGAAGCCTCCACCGCCTCCCGGAGGGTCTCCGGATACCCCACGGACATTCTACATCTCCATCCAGGCTTGGATGGAGGTGTTTGACTCTTAGGGAACCCCCTCGGTCTTCTTTTCGGCCCGTGGTCGGCTCCGGGGCCTGGCCGCCATCTTGCGGCCTGCGGGAACAGCAGCATCCTCCGGCCTAAAGTGCTGCGGTCGGCGGAGTGTGCGGCGGGCGGATCGGCCGCAAGTGTGTCTGCACTGGTCTGGTCTACATACCTGAGGGATCCCGGGACGTTCGGCCTGACACACCCGCGGTGGCCAGTTCTAGGAAAGTCCGCGGCTTCGGCCTACTCCTGGAAGTCGGCGGCCATCTTGCTGCTCCCAATACACCCAGAGCAACATCCAGCACAAAGCACCATCTCGCACGGGGTAAGCAGGGCGGGGGCAGAGTAAAAGGCACCAGAAGTAGGCTGATCCCTCCCCAGCTGGCAGTCAGAAAGGAGCACTCGGTGGGAGCCCTGACCCCATAGGTTCGAGGGGCGGCCATCTTGCTATACTCGACCATAGGACTGCTGGGTCCCCCCTTGCCCGTTTAAAACCGCTTTGCCCTACCCATCAAGGTCTGATTACTCTGGTGTACGGGGCGGCTGGGCCTCCACCTCATTCATCTGGCCCTCCCCGTAACCCTCCAGTCACAGACTAGCAAGCAGTGTAGTGGCCATCTTGCTCCACCCGGACTCCGTGCTCCCCCTTGCCACTAGCCTTGCTCTGCCCCCTCCTCAGCCGCCAGTGCTGCCCAGGCTGCCGTACCGCTGTCCTGTAACGCAAACACCGGCACTCCCCTGCGCCTGCTCCAAGACGTCAGTAGCAGCAAAGCAAGCGTCTATTCCCATGTACGACACGGGTCGCACTTTCTGTTCTTCCACTCCACCTATGGGGATGCGTGGCTGAGGATGGACGGCTGAAGACATGTACTGCTGAGCATTGTGCTCTCCCGACGACCGCAGGCCGCGTTCCCAACCAATCACGCCCAATCTGCTGATGGCGGCTTCCAGCTCTACCTCTACTGATTCCGCTGCACTGCAACCAGGTAATATCCAACGGTACCTGCTACGCACAGCCTCACAGGACTCCCGTACAGGGAAAGACAGGGCTTCATCAGCCCGAACTCCAGGCAAACCAACACCTCCTCCCCCGGCTGCAGCAGCTTTCTCTGTCGGTGGGACCGGCCCAGGTGTACACCCGACCCCTCCGATGGATCCCGCTACTCTTAGCGTGAACACGGCCTCAGCAGAGATGCTCTCCCAGGGCTCCACATCCGCTGCCGTACTTTCTGCTTTCCGAGCTGACTTTGATTCCTGGGCTTCCAAAATGGAAACTTCTCTCCATGTTGAACTGAATGCCCTCAAACAACAGGTTTCCGCGTCGGAGGTCACGGTTTCTGCTATGGCCACCACCCAGGAGGACCATTCAGCCCGCATAAAGGCGCTTGAAAATGCATCTACGGCTCACCTCTCCCATCTACGGCAACACCAGCTCCGGATAGAAGATAGTGAGAACCGGAGCCGCAGGAACAACATCCGGCTGCAGGGGGTCCCGGAGGCTACATCAGGTGCCGATCTCAAACCCACTGTCATCACTATCCTCAATCTGGTCCTGGGCAGGGAAGTTACATCTCCCATTGAATTGGACAGAGTGCATAGAGTGGGAGGCATGGGGGGTGACCGCAGGGACCGCCCTCGTGACGTACTTTGCCGGGTTTTCTACTATACCTTGAAGGAAGAAATTTTGCGCAAGGCCTGGCGCCTGGGGCCACTGGACTTTCACGGATCACCTATACACCTCTACCCGGACCTCTCCCACAACACGCTGTACATGCGGCGAGCGGTCCGTCCTCTGCTGGACTTGATTCGCCAAGTAGGCGCCACGTACACTTGGGGCCACCCCTTCAGCATCAAAGTGACCCGAGAAGATAACCACAAATTTGTGCTGTCAGACCCGGACCAGCTTCCTGCCTTCTTCCTGTTCCTGGACCGGGACCCTATTGTCATCCCGAACTGGTTGGACCCCCCAGATGACCGTCAGCGGCTACCGGGCCCTCCTCTACAGCGTCGAGGACGCCCACAGTCTAGATCGGTACCTTCCGGTCCTAGAGTACGGCGAGCCACGTCACCAGAAGACTGATCCAGACTCTGTCGTCCGAGACCTGAAATGGTTCTTTTTTGATATGTCCTTTAGTCCACCAGGTGACTACAGTTCCTTTATGAGACTCCGGCCAGGTTTGCCTACTGTTTTCTCTATTTTGTTTTGTACTCACGGTTTTACTTGCGTATCCACCCCGCTGACTCTTGCTCACTTTGTTATCTAAGTGCTGCTGACGGTTTAGTTGTCTCGCTTGGCACGGAGAATGTTTCCTTGCCCTCAGCTGGTGCGGTTGTGCTTGCGGGGGCTTTGGAAAGGCGGTCGGTGGTGTTGATATGTTCTTTCACGGCATTGGCTCTACTGGCTGGCTTGGTGTTTCCCGGGCATAGCCCTTTGGCTTGTCCGGGGACCTCCGGGTCTTCCCTCGGGCTCTGGACATCTATGTCCCTGGAGCTTGGGACTGACTGGCCTTATCACTGACACCTTCTGTGCGTTTACACAGATATCTGAGCTAAGCCGTGACAACTATCATAGTTAATGCTGCTATAAATGTAGTAATTGGTGCTTCCAAACCTCGCATGCTTACGCGGGAATACCTGTGCCTTTATTCTGTCACCAGATTGTGTACACCTTGTTCTACGTTGATGTTATTTTTCTATGTAATTTTAGACTGTTTATTACACTCCAGCGTACCAATGGTATTAGTCTGACACTCTGCCCTTTAGTGACTAGGCAGTTGAGCATTAGATGCCATGGTCATTGGGTGTGTTACACTTACAGTTATGTTATATATGCCTGTTAGGTTGTCGGGATCACAACTCAGCTGTTCTAACCCCGTTCTCTCCCCCTAAATAGGATTGGCACAGTTAGTGCCTACTACGTGATATTTCACGAAGTGTTACGTTTTTACGCACACTTTAGTATTCTTGAGCCGCCTTCCCCAGGTGCTCTCTACGTTCAATCTCTCCCCCGCCTCGCTCTACCTTCTCTCTTCCTCCCCTGTTGTGTTTCCCCCCTTTTTTTCTTCCCCGCTTTTCTTTTTTTTCTTCTTCTCTCTCTCCTTCCCCCCCTCCCCCCCCCATCGCTCCATCATGGCCCACACAGTGACCTCTCACCCTAGGTTACAATTCTGTTCCTACAATGTCAATGGGCTCAATATTGCCTCCAAAAGAGGACAAATCCTGTATCAAATGCACAAACGCCAAGTCAATGTGCTTCTTCTCCAAGAGACACATTTTCACTCTGCCTCCACCCCTTCCTGTTCCAACAGATACTTCAACAGGTGGTTCCACAGCACTAGCCCAACCCAGAAAGCCAAGGGAGTGTCTGTGGCCTTCCATAAGACGCTCCCTATAGAGGTGCTTGACCATCTCTCGGACCCCCAGGGGAGGTATGTTTTTGTGAAATTCGTGTTATGGGGTACCAAATTTACAGTAGCTAACATTTACCTTCCTAATGTTAATCAAGTATCGGCCGCGTTACAATACATGAGGATTTTGTCAGGATTCAGGGAGGGTAAGCTCATATTGGGGGGAGATTTTAACACCCCTCTTGAACCACTTTTAGATTCCTCCACCTCGCGATCGTGTATCTCCTTCCCCAAACTGAGGGCTCTGAAACGGGCATTCTACGATCTGCGTCTGGTGGACGTTTGGAGAGTGCTGTACCCCACGGTCCGTAACTATACCCACTTCTCCCATGTTCATCACACCTATAGTCGCATAGACTACCTAATGAGTGACCATAGCTGCCTGGACTGGTCCCCGGAATGCACCATAGACCCAATGGTCTGGTCTGACCATTCTCCTATACACATGACATTCTCGCTCCCTTCCACTCCGATTAGGGAATGGTCATGGCGCTTGAACGATTCGCTGCTTACGAACCCGGAATGTGTGACAAGGGTTTCAGATACAATCTCTAACTTTTTTGCGGACCACGCTTTGGATACGACATTGTTGCCCTTTCAATGGGAGGCACTTAAGGCTGTCCTACGTGGTACCTTTATTCAAATGGGTACGCGTCTTAAAAAGGAGCGCTCAGCCGCCATAGAGGCAGCAAATAAAACGCTTAGAAACTTAGAAACTGAGCACAAACGATCCCCGACAGTGACAATGCTGGCGGACGTTTCTAGGGCACGATCACAACTTAGAGAACTTTATGAAGCCTCTGCACGTACATATGCAGATAAGCTCACTTTCCATCAATATAAGTTTCGAGATAAATGTGGTAGGCCACTGGCTCGCTCCCTGCACCCAAAAACAACCTCCGCCTTTGTGCCTCATATTCGGGGGGCACAGGGGGAAATGGTATCCTCACCCACTAAGATGGCGGGGGAATTCAGGGACTTTTATCAGTCCCTGTACAATATCCCTAAGACTCAAGGGACAAGTTCCCCTTCCTCCGGGGTGGAGGACCAGATGTCATATGTATTGGAAACCGCGCTCCCTACGTTAGACGATGACGTCATCGCTGATCTGGAAACCTCAATCACAGAAGACGAAGTCACCAAAGCCATAGCGGGTACACCGAGTGGAAAGAGCCCGGGCCCAGACGGCTTTACTCCTAAGTTCTACAAACTTTTTGCCGCCCTCCTCACGCCCTTTCTAACTAAGGTGTTCAACTCTTTGTCGGAGGGTTCAGTGTTCCCTCCACAAACACTTGAGGCTCACATATCCCTCATCCCAAAGCCAGGCAAAGACCCCACTCTTTGTGCAAGCTATAGGCCGATCTCCTTGATTGGGGTCGATTTGAAAGTCTTTGCTAAAATCCTAGCCAATAGATTACAACCATTGTTGCCTGGAATAATACACCTAGACCAGGTCGGCTTTGTGAGTGGCCGTGAGGCTAGGGACAATACCCTGAAGACCCTTCTTTTAACCAACTATGCCCGGTCCCACGATATCCCACTATGCCTCTTAACAGTCGATGCCGAGAAGGCATTCGACCGAGTAGACTGGCAGTTCCTTCGACTATCCCTGCAGCAAATAGGCGTGGGAACCAATATGATGGCGAGAATAATGTCCCTTTACTCCTCTCCATATGCTAGGATTAGACTAAATGGCTCGCTATCTCCAGCCTTCTCTGTATCTAACGGGACGCGACAGGGATGCCCACTGTCCCCCCTCCTCTACGTTCTCACTATGGAACACCTAGCTATTGCTCTACGTAACAATTCTTCTATCCAAGGCATAACAGTCGGTCCCACACATACTAAACTTGCCCTCTTTGCAGATGATCTGCTCCTGTTCGTGACACACCCTCACACATCCTTGCCCTTGGTATTGCAGGAGTTTCGGAAATTTGGAGAAGTTAGCAACTTCAAGGTCAACTACAATAAATCGGAAATCCTCAACATATCTCTGCCTACGTCGGCCCTGCGAAGACTATCGTCTTCTTTCCCCTTCAAAACTGGTTCCTCCTCCATAAGGTATCTCGGAATTCAAATACCGGCGGATGCTTCCCAACTTTTTTCCTTGAACTTTGCCCCCCTACTTCTTAGGACCCAGGCAGATTTAATCAATTATGCGTCCAAACAGCTCTCATGGCTAGGTAGAGTGAACGCCCTGAAAATGGATGTTCTCCCTAGGTTCCTGTATTTGTTTCAGACCATCCCTATTCACATACCTAATTCGTACTTTAAGAAAATACGCCAACTGTTTTCCAAATTTATTTGGAATGCGGCCCGTCCCAGGATACGGTATGAAACACTTTCTCTTCCAAAGGCTCGGGGGGGGCTGGAGCCCCAGATGCCTCCCTATACCATAAAGCAGCGGTGCTCACCCGCATACTAGATTGGTTCCATCATTCTTCAACCAAGCTTTGGGTTCAGTTGGAAAGCCACATGAGCCCAATTGAGCTCTCCGCTCTCCCCTGGACCTTGCCTACGGTACGGGGGGGTTCGGGCCCTCTTAATGACCTTACCCATCAAACGATCCAGATTTGGGATCGCATGCTGTCCAGAAGGGGCTTATCAAACCGCATGGGGCCTATGACTCCCTTCTTTGGGACCCCGGCCTTTCCGCCAGCTATGTCGGTAGCAAGATTCGGACCATGGCGAAGAGAGGATCATAGGCGACTTGCCCAGGTCCTTCGTGCAGGCCCCACTTTGAGGTCAGATACCTCTACCGGTCTGACCTCCCGTCACCCCATGCAGTGGCTTCGGAGGCAACAGACTGCCTCCTACATCCGGACTTTCCCATCTATTACAGACATTCTTGCTGAACCGACGGGATTCGAGGAACTGCTCCTGCAGGTGGAACCTCCAACGCATGTTGTATCGCAACTATACTCCCTTCTGCTCGATGTTTACTCCCCTGGCCTCCCACCGTTTACGGTGGCCTGGGAGACAGACCTCCGTCACACTATCTCCCCTATTGACTGGCAGAAATGTTTTACCCTGACGCACAAATTGTCCATAGCCACCAAGACCCAGGAGAAGGGGTTTAAACTGTTAACAAGATGGTACAGATGTCCATCAACTCTTCACCACTTCAATCCGGAGGTGTCGGATGCCTGCTGGCGGTGCCTCGGCTCCCGGGGAACCATGCTCCACATCTGGTGGGAGTGCCCTCCTGTGCGGAAGTACTGGCAGCGGATTTTCACACTCTACTGCAAATTGATGGCGACCTCTATCCACCCTTCACCTGAGGTGGCTCTCTTGTCTATTATCCCAGGATCATTTAAATCCATCAGAAATGATGTCTTGCGACACTTTCTGGCGGCGGTCAGGGTAGTGATTCCCCGTCATTGGAGAACGGCAACCATGCCTTCCCTGGGGGATTGGGCTGTTGAGGTGGACCGCATTAGGGACCTTGAGCGCCTGGTGGCAGAGGAAAATGACAAAAGTGAACAGTTCTCTCTCACATGGACTTCGTGGTCCGTGTTTCGGTACTCCTCGGAGTTTATCTCTTGGGCGGAGTGTGCCCTGGACGAGACCACTCTCGGACCTTGATGGAGTGATTCTGATCCCTGTCCCCTATCTGTGTACCCCTACTATTTGCCCCTGACTCTGACTCTTTCTCTTCTCTCTACACATAAATACACCTCTAAGAACCCAGTAGGATAACGTACCAGGGCTTCAATTTACCTACTACCTACAACCCGTTGAGTGACCCTACTTCATACTCTCCAAATAGGTTTGTGTATACCTTCATCTGATGGTACTTAGCCCTGCTCTGTTCTGACACACATGATGCCTGTTGAGGATGTAGCCTATTAATGTTTGTAATGTTTAAGACAATGTATGTCTTTTTCTGTTGTTTCATTGCATAAACAAATAAAATAAGATTGAATTAAAAAGTACATACCCGCTACATATATATATATATATATAAAATTTAAATAATAAACAAGAAGCGAATAACAAGCAACACTAGAAAAAAAATGGTCATGTAACAATATAAAAGAAGCCCCTTTAGACTGATACTAGATATCGAGAAGGAAAACATCCAACCGCAGCCAAAATATAATATATTTTTTTTTTTTTTTTTTTATAAATTCTTTATTTTTCATATAGTTCACACTACAGTTCATCACATTCTTACAATGTTTCATTATAACATCCTTAATATTACATCTACCTATATATATTTTATTGCCTCTTGAAAACCTCATTAATTCAGTGTGAATTCTCTTTTTCTTTCCCCCCATGCCCTATCAAAATAGAACACACAACATAATAAAAATAAAATTAAAAAATTTCCTCTTCCCCCTCCCCCCGCCCACCCTCTCCCTCCTCTCTCGTTCGAACATCTTACCCTTTTACACCTCTATTCTTGGCCCCTCCCTATACACCAAGTAAGGGGCCCATGTCTTCTGGTACCTCCCATCTTGATCTTTAATCGCCAAAGTAAGATTCTCCATTTGTTGGATCTCTGCTACTCTAGCCAGCCATTGTGCTCTAGAAGGGGGACTATCCCTTTTCCACAGGACAGGAATACATGCTCTCACTGCTGTAAGAAGGTGTCTCAACAGGGAATTTTTTATATTTTTCCGCTGATATCGGAATGTCAAATAACAAAAAGGCTGCTGGTCTGTCCCCTAGGCACACTCCTGTTATTGTTTTAATGGATTCAGCAACCATTCTCCAGAACTCCTTTATTTTCGCACATTCCCAGAAAATATGTAGTATGGTGCCTTCTGCTTCATGGCACCTCCAACAGACGTCTGACATTTGGGGGTATATCCGGTGTAGTACTGTCGGTGTTCTGTTCCACCTAATAAGAATTTTATATCCCCCCTCCTGATATCTACTCGCTACTGATGACTTTTGCTTAAATAGCAAAATTCTGTCCCTCTGCTCTTGAGAGAATGATACGCCTAGATCCCTTTCCAATTCATGGAGGAAAGTAAGTTCTTGTGGTGCTTCTAATTCAGTTAATGTAGCATAAAAATATGACGAGTGTCTCATTGATTCCCCTTTCAGGCATATCTGTTCAAACCCTGTTAGAGCCCTGACTTTTGCATATATGTTTGATTTAGATCGTATAAAGGCATCTAATTGCATCATCCTACGAAAGTCTAAATCTGATGCTATCTCTCTTTCAATCTCTCTTTTTGTCATTAAACGATTCTCTGTTGAGAAGTGGATAACCCTACTGATACCCCTTTTACGTATTGCTCCGAATCTAGAGTCTGTTAGCCCTGGCCCAAACGCCGATGTACCTAAGATCGGGGTCAACGGACTGGGGTATGTCGATATATTTGTTTTTTAAAATATCTTTTTAGTTGTGCGTAGAGTTTCGCCTATCGTCAGATGTTTCCTTACTTCCGGCAGGACATCTGCTTCTGGTATCCAAACCAGGCCCTCCAAAGGAATATCTATCGTTGCCTGTTCCATTTGTATCCAGGGTTTTGTCCTATTTAGCCCGCACCACTCCACCACTCTAACCAAATGTGAGGCTTCCTGATATCTTATTGGGTCCGGGAACCCAATACCTCCTTTTCCCTTAGGAAGTGATAGAATAGTTCTGCGTACTCTTGCTGGCTTCCTGGCCCATATAAACTTTAGAAACCTTGATCTAAGATCGCTCAAAAAACTTGGAGGGATCTTAATTGGCAGGGCCTGTAATATATACATAAGCCTTGGCATCACGTTCATCTTTATAATATTTGTCCTACCAAACCATGTAAAGATTTCTTTATCCCATCTCAGGAAGTCCCGTTTAATCTGTCTTGCCAATGGTGCATAGTTAAGCTCAAATAGCTTATTCAAATTTTTGGGTATTTTAGTCCCTAAGTAACTTATATGGGATTCTTTCCATATAAAGTCAAATTGTGTGGTTATCAGGTGAAAAGGGGTGCATTTATTTCTATCCCCATCGCCTCAGATTTCCAGTAATTTAAAATATTTCATTTTATAGAAATGGAAATGCTTGAGGATATAAAGTGATGGCAGACCTCTTCAATGTGAACACAGACAGAAATAAGAACATCTTTTATTGCTGTCGGTGCCATCATGTCCCATTTCTTGTATGGGTGTCATGTAGGGCTGCAACGGATCGGCGGTGATCCGTGATCCGAACGGGTCACCCTGTTCGGATCGGATCACCACTCGATCCGCGGAGCGACCCGGCGGCGGCGGCTGCCTTGTGCACGCTGACGTCATCACCCCTCGCTGCTCGTGGATCTGAACTGGCCGGCAGGAGAGACTAAAGTAAGTGGGGAGATGCCCATTACAGTGGGGAGATTGTGGATATTACTGGGGGAGATTGTGGATATTACAGGGGGAGATTGTGGATATTACAGGGGGAGATTGTGGATATTACAGGGGGAGATTGTGGATATTACAGGGGGAGATTGTGGATATTACAGGGGGAGATTGTGGATATTACTGGGGGAGATTGTGGATATTACAAGGGGAGATTGTGGATATTAAAGGGGGAGATTGTGGATATTACTGGGGGAGATTGTGGATATTACAGGGGGAGATTGTGGATATTACAGGGGGAGATTGTGGATATTACTGGGGGAGATTGTGGATATTACAAGGGGAGATTGTGGATATTAAAGGGGGAGATTGTGGATATTACAGGGGGAGATTGTGGATATTACAGGGGGAGATTGTGGATATTACAGGGGGAGATTGTGGATATTACTGGGGGAGATTGTGGATATTACAGTGGGGGGGATGACGTGGATATTAGTAATTTTTTATTTTTTTTGCCGATCCGAAAATGATCCGATCCGTGGCTCTGATCCGAGGATCGATCCGATCCGTGAGTTTTTTGATCCGTTGCACCCCTAGTGTCATGGGGAAAGATGTGAATGAAAATCTCCACAATGAGGACACAAACATCAGTACAAATGTTGCATTGTAAGTAATATTTAAATAAGTGGCTAATTGTTTTGCTGCAAGAGTACATGCAATGTTATCATATACATTTTGCTTATTTTACTGCAATTATAATTCCCAGAGTTGGGTGCTACCCATGCTCAAAAAAAATTAAAGTACCCAGGACGTGTCATGTAGCCCCCCACCCACCCCCTTCTTTGCCATTTGGTAGCAATTCCTGGGAATTGCTGTGTAAATACAGCAGCTATTAAAAAACTAATCATGTTAATGTAGACTGTACACTAGTTCAGTGTTTATAAACACTGTTCCATCGCAATTCAGAGATACAAAGTTACTGCATTAATACTTTTATATTTACTATGTTTTATTCATCTGTAAGTCAAAGGGGTGTGCTTCAACCGCATATCTCAATAAAGGGGTACCTGACAAGTTTAAAAGGTGTGGGGTGGCTGGATAGACAACAACTCAACCACATCAGATTAACTGCCTCCTGGTGAATGGTTGACTTATGTGGCGGGTAGTGAGGCTTGTGTAAGCCTGGATGGGAACTTATAACTTCCTTTAATACTACTGTAGGAGGATATTATTCTGCATATAATGAATGTATATTGTGTATACCCTCCCCCCTCTCATTTTCCCCTTTACTATGATTTCTATATGGAAGGATTTATGATGTCTGCTATTATTTGGTATGGGAGCTGCATTGTACACTGGTGCTGGGAACTGTAGTGCTGAAGGTTTACTATGTTCTAAGTTTGTATAGGTCTTTGTCTATGTTAAAAACCTTTAATAAAAATAATTTACAAAAAAAAGGGTTGTGCTTCAATCCATATATAATGTCAGTTGAAGCAACCTGACTTATAATTTGTTTTACTAAACGTTGTTCCAACTTTCCTAAAGGGCATTTTTTTAAAATTTTCACATACATTTTAAAATTTGCATTTTCTTGCTAGAAAATTACTTTCAACCCCCCAAAATTACATATATGTCTGAAAGCAGAGCCCCTGAAGAATAAAGTGGTGACTGATGCAGTTTTTTTTATGCTCAACAATATTTGCTCAGTCATTTATCAAATGTAAATGTTCAGTAAAAAGTGCACACAAACACAATATAATACCCACATTTTTTAGTAAAATATTAAATCTGATGATACACTGAGTAAACAGATGCCAAACAAGCCAAGATTTCAAATTGCACACACCTGTGAAATGGTGACAAACTATAATACCTAAAATTGTCCATAGGCAACGCTTTAAATGCTTTTACAGGTTATCAGTTTGAAGTTAAACATGCGCTATGGCACTAGAATTATTTCTCTCACTCTGGCGTTTGTGACGATACTACACGTGTAGTGCAATTATCATTTACATACGTGTGCCAAACTTATGTGCATGTTTGTATTTGCATGTGATCTCAGGGGGATGTGTTTTTTTTTCAAACTTTGTATTATTTATTTACTTTTTTACACTTGGATTTTTTTTCCATTTAACTTTATTGCTATCACAAAGAGGGGAACAAGCCGCCTTGTGATAGTTTTGGGTAGTGACAGGTACTCTTTATGGAGACATCACGGGTCTGCCGTCCAAGGCAGCTGATCAAACACACATCATGTTTGGATCAGATACCTCTCTGGGTGTAATGGCCAGGGAACGGCAGCTCTGAAACCGGAAGCAACAAAATCCTTGTCACTTCCAGCATCAATCGTCACAGAGGTGATCAGAGACTTCTTGGTGGAACAGGAGATCAGCGGCAGGCAGCGGCAGGAGAGGGGTTCCAAATGCTGTAAATATGATCATTATTTGCAGATAAGTCGATTGCAGATTTAAAAAAAGAGACATGGATGCAGTTGCAGCCATGATTTTGGTATATTGACTTGCTGCCCAGGATGTTTTTTTTTACATACCCTGGTCAGCTAAAATGTAATCTTATGCAGTCACCATATCTAAGTACTGGTAACCTGAAATATAGTCAACTTTTTGGGGGGGTTTAGTTATACTTTAAAGAGGTAGTAAACTCTGTACTACCACTTGTACCTACAGGTAAGCCTATAATGAGGCTTACCTGTAGGTACTGTAAATATCTCCTAAACTTGCACAGTTTAGGAGATATTCAGAGTGCATGCAGCTGATGACATCATTGGCGCATGCACTCTGAAGGTCCGCTTTCAGAGCCCGTGTTGGAAACAGCGGCTACGGCATGCATGCACTGGAGTGACGTCATCGCGGCTCCAGTTAATCACATCGCTGGAGCTTGCGAACCCAGAAGACAGACAGGGGGAACATGTCAGCCCTCTCAGGGGTGACTTTACAGCGCTGGAGGGCTTTGTTCCAAGGTAAATGTTTCATAATCTACAAGTATGCAATGCATACAAGCACATTATGCCATTGCCTTGCAGTTTTTTTTTTTCCGTTTTTTTTTTAACTTCAGCAGTTTACACCAGTTTTAAGTGATTCCCTTTATTGACTATCTCAAGTTTATATAGACTCAAGCTTTCACAACCTTTCCTAGGTCTCTTCCTCAGGTTTTATACAATAGTAATGTCTCCCCTGCACTCTTTCTGAGCTTTCCGAAGATAAAGTCCATGGTTAGCTCCCAGCACAGCAGCCTGTTAGTTCTCAGAGAAGATTACTGTTTGGAGAAGAGATCAGGTGTATTCGTAAGTCGCTCACCATCCTAAAGTACATTTTGGTCCCAGGCTCACAGGAGGAGCAGTAGAGCCTGGGAACCACAGAGTTGGGGGGGGGGGGGTTATTAGAGCAAGACCCAAACTTCCATTGCCAGTAGAAGTGATTGGCCAGATTATTCTACATAAAAGCCAGGACCCTGGTGATAAAATGTAATTTGGTTGTAAATAATGTAGAATGCAATCAGCGCACATATGACTAAAATAAAAAACAATGCAGCTGGACACCAACAGGTAGATCACACAATAACCAAACAAGACATGTAAAAAATAACAGTGCAGCGCAACAAATGTCCATATATAGATGAACTGAGATGGTACGTAAAAAAATTTCATGCAGTAAATGACTTGTCCATCCAAAATAAGGAAAACCTGCTTACCGAAGAAGATGGACCTATTGAGTGAACAAAAGGTCAAATGCACTTGTTTCCATCATGAGGGGAAGAAGATCTCCAATGAAAAGGATCCAGCAATGTAGTAGGCTCAGCATCAGGTAAGGATATAATGAAGAAAAAAAAGGGGGGTACGGAGACACTCTAAGCGTAGAAGCCGGTCATAAGAGGGAATATGTGACTCTCCTTTACCACTGGAGGATCGACAACACTCGGGGCTAAAACATCCCTGAGTGTGGGTGCCCTTCTATAAATGAACCTGGGACGAGATGGTATAATGGCTCCCATTATTCTATCTTTTTTCAGAATGTCCCAGTGCTTCATGATGATTTTTTCAAATTTTTTGTGTTGAATATTATAATCCAAAATGATTCTAAGTTCAGTGTTAGCTGGATTGGGTGGCATCTTAGATCGGGAGCCTGCCACTAAAGATGTTCTATCAATGTTGCCAACTTTTTGGATTTCACTGAAAATATCATCTTTTTTGTATCCTTTTTGTATAAATCGATCAGCAAGAAGATCAGATTGCGCAAGATAGTCGGCCCCAGACGTACAATTTCGCCTCAGCCGAATGAATTGGCCTCTGGGTATGTTACATAGCCATGTTTTGTGATGGCAACTATCAAGAGGTATATACCCATTTCTATCTGTCTGTTTAAAGTGATTTTTGGTTTTAACCACTTAAGCCCCGGACCATTTCGGGCCATTAGGACCAGGCCTGTTTTTGGGATTCGGCACTGCGCTGCTTTAACTGTAAATTGTGCGGACATGCAATGTTGTACCCAAATGAAATTTGCGTCCTTTTCTTCCCACAAATAGAGCTTTCTTTTAATGGTATTTGATTGCCTCTGCGATTTTTATTTTTTGCGATATAAACAGAAAAAGACCGAAAATTTTGAAAAAAAATGATATTTTCTACTTTTTGTTATAAGAAAAATCGAATAAACTCAATTTTAGTCATACATTTAGGCCAAAATGTATTCAGCCACATGTCTTTAGTAAAAAAAATGTCAATAAGCGTATATTTATTGGTTTGCGCAAAAGTTATAGCGTTTACAAACTAGGGTACATTTTCTGAAATTTACACAGCTTTAAATTTATGACTGCCTATCTCATTTCTTGAGGTGCTAAAATGGCAGGGCAGTACAAAACCCCCCCGAAATGACCCCATTTTGGAAAGTAGACACCCCAAGGAAATTGCTGAGAGGCATGTTGAGCCCATTGAATATTTTTTTTTTGTCCCAAGTGATTGAATAATGACAAAAAAAAAAAAAAAATTACAAAAAGTTGTCACTAAATGATATATTGCTCACACATGCCATGGTTATATGTGGAATTGCACCCCAAAATACATTCTGCTGCTTCTCCTGAGTACGGGGATACCACATGTGTGGGACTTTTTAGGAGCCTAGCCACGTACGGGACCCCGGAAACCAAGCACCGCCTTCAGGATTTCTAAGGGCGCAAATTTTTGATTTCACTCCTCACTACCTATCACAGTTTCGAAGGCCATAAAATGCCAAAATAGCACAAAACCCCCCCAAATGACCCCATTTTGGAAAGTAGACACCCAAAGCTATTTACTGAGAGGCATGTTCAGTCCATGGAATATTTTATATTTTGCCACAAGTTGCGGGAATATGACAAACTTTTTTTTTTTTGCACAAAGTTGTCACTAAATGATATATTGCTCACACATGCCATGGGCATATGTGAAATTGCACCCCAAAATACATTCTGCTGCTTCTCCTGAGTACAGGGATACCACATGTGTGGGACTTTTTGGGAGCCTAGCCGCGTACGGGACCCCAAAAACCAAGCACCGCCTTCAAGGTTTCTAAGGGCATAAATTTTTGATTTCACTCCTCACTACCTATCACAGTTTTGAAGGCCATAAAATGCCAAGATGGCACAAAACCCCCCCAAATGACCCCATTTTGGAAAGTAGACACCCCAAGCTATTTGCTGAGAGGCATGTTGACCCTATTGAATATTTTTTTTTTTTGTCCCAAATGATTGAATAATGACAAAAAGAAAAAAAAATTTACAAAAAGTTGTCACTAAATGATATATTGCTCACACATGCCATGGTTATATGTGGAATTGCACCCCAAAATACATTCTGCTGCTTTTCCTGAGTACAGGGATACCACATGTGTGGGACTTTTTGGGAGCCTAGCCGCGTACAGGGCCCCAAAAACCAAGCACTGCGAACGCTGCAGTTATGTGTGTTGTGTTTGGTAAGTGACAGTGATCGATCGATACTGCACTTGGGTGGGCTGGGCTGGGCTGGGCTGGGCGGAGGGGCTAAACGCAGGCGCTAGCAGGTATCTGGGCTGATCCCGCTAACACTGCGTTTTTGGGAACCCTAAACCGCTGGGGATGCTAGTATAGATCTGATCAGATCTGATCAGATACTATACCACTAAGGGGGGTGTATGCTTTGCGCGTGGGTGTTAGCGTTACTGTCACTAACCTAACACTGCCTGGGGCGACGCAGACCCTCTCTGGCGCTAAAACCTAATTGATCTCACCCGCCGGGCGATCAGGGGGGTTAAACCTTTATTGGGTTATATACGGCGGGTGCCCTGATGCTATAAAAAGCAAACTAATCAACCAGCGTCACCCGTAACCTTTATATGGTGATCACTGGTGAAAGGGTTAACTAGGGGCAATCAGGGGGTTAAAACCTTTATTAGGTTAAATATGGGGGTACCTGACACTATATAAAAACCTGACGGGTAGCCTAAATAACTTACTGGCTAACCAGTGACACCAGTGACGCTTATACGGCGATCACTGGTGAAAGGGTTAACTCTAGGGGCAATCAGGGGGTTAAAATAATATATGGGGGTACCTGAC
This sequence comes from Rana muscosa, assembly GCA_029206835.1. Classification (NCBI taxonomy): domain Eukaryota; kingdom Metazoa; phylum Chordata; class Amphibia; order Anura; family Ranidae; genus Rana; species Rana muscosa. Next base: position 297,204,374 of record CM055117.1, read on the forward strand.
ACTAATAAAAACCTGCGGCGAACCTAAAAAAAAATAACTGCCTATCTAAAACACCAGCGACACGAATACAGCGATCGGAAAAACAATCGCTTAGTGACGCTGAAGTTAGGGGGTGAAAGGGTTACCTGGGGGGTGATCAAGGGGTTAAACCTTTATTAGGGGGGGGGGGGTTAGGGGGCTACCCTGGACCTAAAGGGGCCTAATCCTAACTGCCCTGCAACTTTTTACAATCACAGATGACACTAAATGCAGTGATCAGTAAAATAAATGATCACTGCAATCAGTGACACTGTGATTGGGGGCTTTGGGGTGACCTGGGGGGTGATCTGGGGGTGACTGGGGGGTGATTTGTGTGCCTATGTGTACCTACGTGTCAGTGGACTGTTGGTGCACTAACCTGCTTCTTCTCTGCTCGGCGCCGGGAACGAAAAGACCGCGGCGAGGGAGATGACATCACTTCCTCCAGCCTTGTTTACATCACATGGCGGAGGAAGCATTTTCATTGGCCGGGAGCGATCGCGAGGGGGGGGGCGGAATCGAGCGGCCGCCCCCTCATGCCTGATCGCTCCCGAACACTTAACGGCCGCTCACTGCAGTGAAGGGGGGTCCGGATGGACCCCCCAACTGCACAAAGGCGATCACGTAGATCTACGTGATTCTGCCTGTCCGTGCCATTCTGCCGACGTAAATCGGCGGTGGGCGGTCGTTAAGTGGTTAAAGACTTGCCCCTCCTTGAAAATTTCCAGGTCTAAAAATGTTCATCGTTTACTGTTTCTTTTCATATTACTTATGAACTTTTGTGCCAGCCGCTGCACGCACACTATTGTCACCCAGCGGGCCTGTCAGTGTCTGAGTAAGCTGCCACACCACACATACTCCCCTGGGAGAGCTGCATGTGCTACTCATATACACTTTGGGATCTTGTTACAGCACCACAGCATTTAGTGGTCCTGTTTTTTGTGTATATACATCTGTTTTATGTTATGTCTTTGGACTATTAAAAGCAGTCTACACTTAAGCCTCGTACACACGGCCGAGATTCTCGTCGAAAAAAACATGTAGTTTTTTTCGACGAGATTCTTGGACAAGAAACTTGTCCCGGCCGAGTGTACACACGCTCGATTCAAAGAACCCGCGGTTCTTTGAATGGAGCGTACGCGGTGACGTCATTGACTACGACGAGCATGCGCTCGTCACATTCGATGCTGTCGCCGCCATCTTGGTATACCCTACCTATGCCTAGGAAGCTACCGCGCATGCGTCAAATTCATTTCGAACATGCGCGGGCTTCCCGGCGGACAGGTAAGTGTACACACACTCACTTTTCTCGTCGAGAAACATGCCGACGAGAATCTCGATGAGAAAATAGAGAGCAGGTTCTCTATTTTCTCGTCGAGATTACTTGTCGGGTTTTCTTGACGAGAAACCATACACACGAACGAATTTCTCGGCAAGACATCTCTGCCAGCAAGTTTCTTGCTGGTTCTTGCCGAGAAACTCGGTCGTGTGTACGAGGCCTAAGAGTGTCTCCATACCCCCCTTTTTTTTTTCTTCATTATATCCTTACCTGATGCTGAGCCTACTACATTGCTGGATCCTTTTCATTGGAGATCTTCTTCCCCTCATGGTGGAAACAAGTGCATTTGACCTTTTGTTCACTCAATAGGTCCATCTTCTCCGGTAAGCAGGTTTTCCTTATTTTGGATGGACAAGTCATTTACTGCATGAAGATTTTTTTACGTACCATCTCAGTTCATCTATATATGGACATTTGTTGCGCTGCACTGTTATTTTTTACAATGTGGTTGTAAACCCTTGCATTTACTCAGTGACGTGACTGGCCTCAGAGAAGAGCGCTTCCAAGTTTACGTAATTCGTTCACCATCCTAAAGTACTTTTTGGTCCTGGGCTTACAGGAGGAGTGGTAGAGCCTGGGAACCACAGAGGTGGGGGGGGGGGGGTTAATTGGGGGAAAACTCAAATTTCTGATGCCTGTGATCGTGCAGCTTTACAGCTACCCATATTAGTTCTACTTAAAAGCCAGGATCCTGGTGATAAAATGTAAAGTGGTTGTAAACCCTTGCATTTACTTAGTGAAGTGACTAGCCTCAGGTGATAGACAATGATGAAACAAATCCTCCTACATACATTGTACCCGTTTATCTGCCAACCCCTCTTCTCTATAGTCTTCTAAAACACACAGATCAAAGAGTATTTCTCAGCTCTAGAAAGCAGGGTGCAGGGATCTAAGGTCACACACACTGCAGAGCTAGAGCACAGAACTCAGTGAAATCTGATAGATGATTGGGGGGCAACAGGCTCACAGAGAAGGCAGATAATCTCCCAGGAGCCTTTCCAGTGACTCATGCAGATAATGGAGGGATATTTGTTGACCTGTTTCTAAAAATGGCTTTTGTGCTAAACCTCTAAATGCAATAGAGGTTACTGACCTGAAATGAACATGCAAATCAGGATAGTCATAACTCCTGATTTGCACACTTTGTCTGTATTTTTGACGCAGTATTGAAGTCACAGGACCAGCTTGCACTTGTACACAGCTAGCATATTCAGAACCAGAGATGACAGCAGTGTTTTCTTCTCAGTTTCATGGTAGCTAGCATATTTGTTCCATTCCAAATTGCAAGTGTAATTGGTAAGGGTTTACTTTTTTACAATAATTCAGGATGATGGATTTGTTTACTACATGTACAACGTAGGTACATCTGTGTTGACTGTAATAAATATACAATAAATAAAAATTCTGTAATTGTCGTGGTTGTTTTCCACTGATTGATGAGGGTAGCACTGTCATAAAACTGTTACCATTTATTTCCAGTCAATCTGAGGAATGTTGAGGAGTGACGTCAGATGAGAGATTGTGCATTTTTCTAAGCAAATTAGTCATTATTAAATGGGTGTGAAATAAGGAGGCTGCTGTACCTTTAGACCATAATTATTTTACAGACAAATATGAAATTCTTGTTTAGGGTACTTTTAAGCAAAGACTTGTACTGTGTTAGCTGTCAATTAATGCAGAATGTTTGGAGCTTAAACTATATATTTTAGTGGCCAACCTAAGTGTAGCGCCCTGTTCCTATTGAATAGGGGCTATGTGGTAAATTTAGTGTTATCTGAGCTGTAAATAGCTCAGAGGGATTTTACTTCTGTTCCAATTTGGCTGTGTTGTGCGCATTTCTCACTGTTGCCAGTAGGTGTCACTGTCACCACAAGCCAGTGTAAGAAAAACAGCAAGCTGAAGTGCATTGACTATTTCTTTCCCCAGAAACAGCCCAATTAGGAGGTTCTTCGCCGATGGGCATGCTGGGAAAGGAGTATTTAAGGGACAGACGCCATGATTATTTCTCTCTGCCTCATGGCTCTTCAGGCCTGAGGCTGTGCTCACAGTCTCTCTCTGACCTCATGGCCCTCCTGGCCTAAGGTATGTGACAATTGTTCTGCTCTACCTCGGGGCCAGCTGGCTCGAGGCAGTGTTGCTGCAGGTAGGCCCAGAAGTCTGTCTGGGGCCTACTTAACTGAAGGTGGTCCTGTGCTGTCTTGCCTGCGCGGAAGAAGCCACTCAAACTGAGAAGATTCCAGGGGGGACCCTTACTGGAGAGAACTGGGCTGAAGGCTGGTTTCTCAGGAAGGGCCTGGTGACTCGTTTGGAGGATGCACCCAAGTTAACCTACCTCACATTACTGCCGGATGGCTTAAAGGGCCTGGTACTGTGCAGCTGTTCTATAACTAACTGACTACTGGCTAAAAAATCCCTTGGCAGAGGATTATCCACGAGTTCCACCTATCGCTAAGTCTGTGGCAGAGACTTGTCCAAGCTTCATACCGGCTGCTAGGTCGGTGTGAGAGGCCTATCTGGTTGTCGCAAGATCCAGAGACAGAAAGCTGTTTGTCCTCTGGATCCAAGAACCTCATCAGTGATCTGCAAACAAGGTATGTGAACTTCCCCTAACCCTCTATCCTTCTACCACTGCAAGTTTGTTTAATAAAGCATTGGAAAAAAGACTGAAGTGACTGGCACTCACATCTATCTAAAACTTTCTAACATAGACTCTTAGTTCTGGGACGGTGAAAAGTGGGGTAACAGCAGGACCAAAAATATTCAGCAGCCCTCTAGGGGGGATCGCTACATAAGGTATTAACCCTTCCACTACCAGTGACATATACCACACATCACTGCATTGACAGTTTAAAGCAAGCTTGTGGCTGCAATAGCAGTCCTCAATTTGTTTTAAAGTGATTGTAAACCTCAGATTTGAAAATTAAACAAAGCACATCTCTCTATAGTTTGTACTAGCCTGAATCCACAGCACTGAATTTGGCTCTTTTTCTGATCTCCTATCCCTCCATTATCTGTATGAGTCACTGAAAAGGCTCCTGGGAGATGATCTGCCTTCTCTATGAGCCTGTTGGGGTGGGGGGGGGTCCCTTCCCTCCCCTCCAATCATCTATCAGATTTCACTGAGTCCTATGATCTAGCTCTGCAGTGTGTGTGACCTTAGATCCCTGCACCCTGCTTTCTAGAGCTGAGAAATAGTCTTTTATCTGTGTGTTTTAGAAGACTATAGAGATAAGGAGGTAGCAGATAAACGGGTACAATGAATGTAGGAGGATTTGTTTCTTCATTGTCTATCACCTGAGGCTAGTCACTTTACTAAGTATGTGCAAGGGTTTACAACCACTTTACATTTTATCACCAGGATCCTGGCTTTTAAGTAGAACTGATATGGGTAGCTGTAAAGCTGCATGAACATTTCTACAGGCAGCAGAAATTTGAGTTTTCCCCCAATCGACCCCCCCCCACCTCTGTGGTTTCCAGGCTCTACCGCTCCTCCTGTGAGCCCGGGACCAAAAAGTACTTTAGGATGGTAAGTGAATAAAGTAAACTTGGAAGCACTCTTCTCTGAGGCCAGTCACGTCACTGAGTAAATGCAAGGGTTTACAACCACGTTGCACTTTATCACCAGGGTCCTGGCTTTTATGTAGAACTAATCTGGATGGCTGTAAAGCTGTAATTATTTCTAATGGCAGTGGAAGTTTGAGTCTTCCCCTAATGGACCCCCCCCCCACCGCCACCTCTGTGGTTCCCAGGCACTACCGCTCCTCTTGTGAGCCTGGGACCAAAAAGTACTTTAGGATGGTGAACAAATTACGTATCCACCTGATCTTTCCTCCAAACAGTAAACTTGGAAGCGCTCTTTTCTGAGAACTAACAGGCTGCTGTGTTGGGAGCTAACTATGGAACTTTATCCTCGGAAAGCTCAGGCAGAGTGCAGGGGAGACACTACTATTGTATAAAGCCTGAGGAAGAGACCTAGGGAAGGTTGTGAAAGCTTGCATCTATATAAACTTGAGATAGTCAATAAAGGGTATCACTTAAAGCTGTTGTAAACCGCCGATGTTAAAAAAAAAAAAGAAAACCTGCAAGGCAATGGCATAATGTGCTAGTATGTATCGCATACTAGCACATTATGAAATATTTACCTTGGAACGAAGCTGTAAAGTCACCGCTGAGAGGGCTGACATGTTCCCCCTGCCTTCTGGGTTTGCGAGCGCCGGCTATGTGATTGGCTGAAGCCGCAATGACGTAATTCCAGTGCATGCGCACGGGAGCCGCTGTTTCCAACACGGGCTCTGAAGAAGAGCACTGTAAGCCGGACCTTCATAGCGCATGCACTGATGATGTCATCAACTGCATGCACTCTGAATATCTCCTAAACTGTGCAAGTTTAGGAGATAGTCACAGTACCTACAGTTAAGTCTTATTATAGGCTTACCTGTGGGTACAAGTGGTAGTACAGAGTTTACCACTTTAAAGCATATCTAAACCCCCCAAAAAAGTTTGCATGTTCATTCCAGGTCAGTAACCTATATCGCATTTAGAGGTTTGGCACAAAAGCCATTTTTAGAAACAGGTCAACAATGGTGGCTCCCATATTTGTCTATGGTTTACTTCAATTTTCACACCTTCAGGAATATGGTCTGGTTAACTAATACAAGACAGATCAAATAGCTTTTCATGCTGATAATAATTACTATTAGATACATTATTATTGGGAACAGATGGAGATATCTCTACATATACCTCACTGCAGATATCTTATCAAAAAACCCATAGTTCAACAGGTTAAGCAGGTGTAAACTGCCAGACAGTAAGCAACTAAAAATGCCCTCTGACCCCTTCAGCTTAGCGTTTGTGTTACACAACTCAGACGAATTTGATTAAAAGTGTGACGTTTACTAAGATCATGACCATTTTACATTGCTTTGTGAAACTGGTGTGACAGTGCTAGGCTCTGCCACTGTGTGAGAATAGGCAAAAACGACACAGAATTTGCAGTAAGGAAAAGCAAGAAGCTCCAGAGTGGAGAAGACTGGCTTGTGAGCGTTCTTTGGGTTTTCTAATCTCAGATCGGGGTCTATAGATTGAAGGCTTCAAAGTATTTTGGGTGGAATGACACCTTCAATTCTGTGGGGGCTGTTGGTCATAAGAGAGTGTTATTGAGACAACAAGCTGCAGTATAAGCCTCTGCAGCTGCTGGGCCAAGGGCCTGGAGAAGATTGCCTAAGGATTACATTTGCTGGAGGGCACTGCACTGAGGTCCTGGGTCTAGAGAAGGATTTAGTTAATTTCCCTCACGTAGGATCTATCTGTCGATGCTGGGTGGGCGACCGATAGTTGTGTGAGTGCTATAAGGAAACTTAGTGCCAGAAGTGGTTTTAAGGACTGCTGTGGTGGGGTCCTAGATACACTGGCCATCCCTGCTACCTCTAGAAAAGCTGCTTTTGGAAGATTAGAGAGAGATTTGTCCTCCTAGTGTTGTTACTAATCATTTTGCAGTATCTTGTGACCCTAAACCTTGTTAAAGTTCTTAAGCAATAAATTCTAAAATTACTTCCCCTAGACCAGTGGTTCTCAACCTTTCTAGTGCCGTGACCCCTTGATAAAATTTCCCAAGTTGTGGGGACCCCTTAACAGTAAAAAAAAATTCATAGTGTGGGTTGTCAGCACCCAAGGCAAGACAGATAATTAGCGCCCCTAACCCACGGACATTTAGCGCTCCCTGAGTCCCTTCCACTCGTACAGTATTAAAACCCCTTATGGTACATTTTAGGATGTACCACTCTCTGTCTTTGTTCTTTCCTTCCCTTTTATCTCTCTCTATCCTAATTTTTTGTTCCCCCCCCATCCCTCTCTCTAGCCATCTTTCTTGTTTCTTTCTCTTTTCTCTTTCTCTCCCTTTTTCTTTGTTCCTCCCCCTCTTTTCCTCTCCCTTCCATGTATTCTCTATTTTTATTCCTTCTCTTACTCCTTGGTGGGGGTGGGGGGGAGTTCTGATCAGCCAACTTAGGTGCTCTTGATCAAGGTCATCTGCTGATCTGAGAACTGTAGTGGGGACTTTTAATGGCAACTATAATAACAGGTAGTGTTACTCACTGTGTCTCCGACTTTGTGGTGTCTCGTAGCAGTGACACCTATGCCGAAATCAGGCGATAGGGTCTCCTTCAGCCTCTCCCACTTCACATTCCTCACCAGTCAGCTGACCTCTAGTCTCTGCTCCCCAGACATGCCATGAACTGAATGGACGGCTGCGAAGAGACTGAGTGGGTGACCGCGGGCTCCAGGAAGAGCCCAGCTGGGCGGCCACAGGCTCCAGGGACAGCCCTGCTGGGTGGCCGCAAAAAGGCTGGGAGAGCGGTGTGGAATTCAGGAACAGCCCAGGATTCGGTGACTCCTGGCAAATCATCATTCGACCCCCAGGTTGAGAACCACTGCCCTAGACTGAGCCTTAATTGTCGGTGTGCATAAGACGATTGTCAGCATCTGTACTATTTGGGAAAACCTGGGCATATTCTCAGCGGCCCTTCTGGGGGTAAGCGCTACACAGGTATTTTCTCCTGCCACACAGAGCTGTGCTGTGTGAGAGAACTGTGTAAATATCAGGACTGGATGGATAGAAATACAAATCATATGGCAGGTAAAATAGCTCTTACATACTGTATATATTTCATCTGCATATTTAACTGCTTGCCCCAAATTTAACTTTAAGGAGAATACATCCTTGAATTACTTTTTTCAAAATAGAAATTCAGCAATTAATTTACATGTTTACTTTCTAAATGTAAAACTCTAAAGAACAACAGGACTTTAGGTAACAGTTATTACACCTTAATAAAGATGTTGCACATTGATGACGAAAAACGTAGGAAGAGACTTCCGGGTGGCGTCATATCCTCTACTTGGAGCGCATGGTGGCCATATTGGATGTGACATTTCCTGTTTTTTTTTAAGGGTTATTGATGTAATTTATACATCCCTTACATTTAATATATAATAAAAGTGGTAATTCACTATGTGAGCTCCCCCTCCCTCTCCTTTAATGCATTAGATGCTTATGTTCTGAGACATACTAACAGGTTTGTAAGGTACATAAGTAACCCAGAGTAATAAGATGGCTCTAAACATCGAAGCCTGTGGTCTTAATGAGCACATTTGACTAATTTGGTAAAAGAAGCGGTCTTATCCATCTGGTGAGCCTAGTGTGTTATTGGGGCACCAAGGGCCTGTTTGAAAAATCACAAGTGGAGCACACAATTTTGAAACATGCAACTGATATATTTTAGAGTGGCACAGATCACGATTTACAGTTTGGACATTAACAATACTGCTTGATTATATGTTGAATTACTGTATCATATATATTTTTATGTTTGGTGTTATATGCACATTATTCCCTATTGCGGACATAATGCTATTCCCAACAGAAATGTTTGCTCCAAAAGGAATCCATTATTTTGGTTAGGGTCTTAAAGCAGAACTTCAGGTTTTTATAGTAGGTAGAAACTGGAACTTTTGTCTTTTAGGAAAACAATTCTTCTGAAGCATGAACATCCATGAACCTGGTGCCCTCTCAACATGCTTTGTACAGTGTTTTTAGTCTCCTTTTCAGTATCTTGTGTGTTGCCTGTTGTAGAATCATGTGCATGTACTCCTTACAATATGATGCCACTTCATCAGTCCCATTAATATTATATTATCTTTAGCTACATGCTAACTGTAGTCTGTTCCTGTTTTAATGAACACCTTGCAGGCAAAAAAAAACATAAAAAGATAATGTCTTCAAGTCCAGTGACAGTTTTCTTTTCCAGCTCCTGCTGGAGAATTTCATACCGGCATGTGCATTTACCCATAGACAAGTCCATCAATGAAGAGGTTTGCACATTCCTACCACTTTACAGCCAAAAGTTCCATTATTCTTCATAACTAGCTGAACAGCCTTAGTTGGTCTTCTACGTGAAGACTACCTGAGTGATTTGAGGTTTTATAAGATGTCGGTTACAACTCTTAGAGCCTTGCAAGACATCTTTTTCCTCATCCATCTCTCCTTCTACTGCATCAACCCTTTTCTTTCCTTTTATCTCTTTCTTTTCCAAAACACTGAGTATGAAGGAAGTTTGGAAGTAGTAGTGGATAAACTTTGATGGATGGAAGTCTTGTATGCAGCGATTTCTCTGTGGAAAAAGAAAGAAAATTAAAATATACCAAATTACTATTTTTTTATTTTTCAATCAACAGAGCGAATAATGTCAGCCATGGTTGTATCTCACACTCCGTAAGAGTCTGTAAGAAATATGTTGTGTTTTCCAATTCACTCTGATTAGTTATTGATAAGAGTCATTAGGAAATACTTTGGAAATCTTTCTGAGTCAAGTAATTGTGTGTAGCATTTGGTGTACAGCCACAGTGCAGGCTTTGTTTAGTTTCTATCAGCAAAACTGAAGTCCTTGAAATCCTTTCTAAAGGAATTTAATTTCATATTTGTTTATGCATCTTATCTCTGCAATTTTTATAGAGCCAATTTGTGGCATTTTGCCATTCTACTGCTTGTAAACTGGGAAGGTACAGAAGGTAAAAGTTAAGCTTTAGGTGAGGCAGCATGGGTAAACAAAAGCAGGCGACTTATTATGTAACTTGTCTTGCTAGTCATTTTGTAAAAATCTTATTGAAGGAATGGTCATCAAATTCATCAAAACCTAGTATAGAGCAGACAGAACAATAAAAATGAGTGCTGTAGTTAACTGGCTATGTTTGTATCGTCCTTTACCATCCACATTACTTTTTGCCTTATTAACCACTTAAGCCCAGGACCATTTTGTTGCTAAAGAACCAGGCCCCTTTTTGGGATTCGGCACTGCGTCGCTTTAACTGACAATTGCGCGGTCATGCGACGTGGCTCCCAAACAAAATTGACGTCCTTTTTTCCCCACAAATAGAGCTTTCTTTTGGTGGTATTTGATCACCTCTGCGTTTTTTATTTTTTGCGCTATAAACAAAAATAGAGTGACAATTTTGAAAAAAAATCTATATTTTTTACTTTTTGCTATATTAAAAATATCCCCAAAAAATATATTAAAAAAAAAATGTTTTCCTCAGTTTAGGCCGATACGTATTCTTCTACATATTTTTGGTAAAAAAAATCACAATAAGCATTTATTGATTGGTTTGCGCAAAAGTTATAGCGTCTACAAAATAGGGAATAGTTTTATGGCATTTTTATTAATATTTTTTTTTTTTTTACTAGTAATGGCGGCGATCAGCGATTTTTATCGTGACTGCGACATTATGGCGGACACATCGGACACTTTTGACACTATTTTGGACCATTGTCATTTTTACAGCGATCAGTGCTATAAAAATGCACTGATTACTGTGAAAATTACACTGGCAGTGAAGAGGTTAACCTGTAGGGGGCGCTAAAGGGGTTAAGTGTGACCTAATGTGTGATTCTAACTGTAGGGGGGCGTGACTTGGCGTGTGATGTCACTGATCGTCGTTCCCTATGACAGGGAACAGACGATCAGTGACAGTCTCACTAGGAAGCATGGGGAGAGGTTTGTTTACACTTACCTCTCCCCCCGTTCCGCGCGCGACCCACAGCTGTGCATATTAAAGGGGATGTACCTGTACGCCAATATGCCCAGCCGTGCCATTCTGTGCCCAGGCGTGCGGCGGTCGGCAAGTGGTTAAACATAGCTAAATACAACTGTTAGTTAATTTGGAAAACAGCTTAGAACCAGCAGCATTCCCAAAGATGCACTAAAACAAGGCAAAATGTAAAGTGCCCCTTCCTCTCGCAGTTAGCCTTGTGATCTTTGAAGGTTTTCTTGGTGCCCGAGAATATTTCTGTTACTGTAAAACATATCAAACCCTCTCTAGAATTGTTATGATCCTTGTTTGTCATGAAGTTCTACATCCATGCAGGAGATCAGATATTTACCAAAGCAACCACGGACCACTCCTCACTTATGCTGACTATTGTGGTGGGCACTACAGGTGAATATCAACTATGGCCTATGAGTCCTTTATGGTTATCTGATCCACAAATCAATATTCAATGTTTAGGTGATATATAGGGATATTAGATGGGACCCTTTCAAGGCCACAGTGCATGGCTCTTTTTCTAAGGGGTTAGTGTGGGGTTAATGTGTTTCAGAAGCTCTCAAAACTTAAAATTATTCAAGTAGAATCTAAACCTGTGCAGAATTTGAATATACAAACTTCCCATCTCCTCAAACTTTTCAGATGTGGAAATACAGCTCCAGGAAGTATGACCTGATCTTACAGTGACGAACTAAAAAAACTTTTGTACTAAAGTAAGAGACTGCATCAATTTCGGGACAAGCATAATAAACTGATCACATTATAGATACGTTTGTTTTCTTTTAAATATTTTTAATATAAGGAGCCCATTATACCCCCTGTGAGGGGGTTAACTCGGTAGCGGGTGTGTGTGACCCCCTGGTTGGGCTCCCCACACAAAAACAGGGCCAGCAGACGGAGGTTGTGGTTTTCAAAATCAAAAGGTGCGGTTTATTTCTCTATGTACAGTGACAAAAACACAGCAAAGCCAAAAAGAAACAAACAAAATAAATCCTGGTCAGTTTGACCTCTGACTAAACATGCAGGTTTCCTAAACTAACAACTGGGATCAGCCTGGTGCTGTCCTAGTCCCTAAGTCCCTGGTTTAGTAAAAGTCCAAACAAATAGCCACACAGGCTTTGCCTCACCGCACAGGGGTTCACTCTCCCTAGACAGTCCACACAGGTCTGGTTCCAGGCATGAGCTAACATCTAATGAAGCTGGGAGTTCTTATAGAGGCCTAAATGAGCTGACAAGCTTCAGCTGGTCTCATCAACTCCCTGTCTCACGACGCCCAGCACTCTCCCTAGAGGTATGAGTCATTCATGAGCCCACTAGCCTCAGCTGGGCTTCATCAACTCCCTAGTTGTATAAGTCGGCATAAAGCCTGAATCTGGGAGAAATATATCTACCCCCCTGGATGCAACCAGGTGACTTTACCTTCCTGCTGTCACATACCCCCCCTCTTGTTTTAACCTTGGGGTTGGAACACCAGCAATCAGGCATTCATGTACTCGAGACAAAGCATCCACATTCCCCATTTGAACGCCAGGGCGATGCTTTACTGTGAAGTTGAATTCCTGTAGGGCCAGGAACCACCTATTCACTCTTCTATTTGTCTCCTTGTTTTGAGCCATCCACTTTAACGGAGCGTGATCCGTAACCATGTCAAAGTGCCTACCTAGCAGATAGTACCGAAGGGAATCTAGAGCCCACTTCACCGCTAAACACTCCTTTTCAACCGTGGCGTAATTTACCTCATGGGACTTCAACTTCCTGCTGAGGTAAATGACTGGGTGCTCTTCCCCGTTCCAGACCTGGGACAATACTGCTCCTAACCCCACATCTGACGCATCACTTTGTACGACAAAGTCTTTAGAGAAGTCGGGTGAGTACAACACTGGCTGGCTACATAAGGCTTGTTTCAAGAATTGGAATGCTGCCTCAGCCTCGGGGGTCCATTTAATCATGACCGACCCTTTCCCTTTCGTCAGGTTGGTTAGGGGCACAGCCTTAGAAGCAAAGTGGGGAATGAAGCGCCGATAATAACCCGCGATTCCCAGAAAGGCTCGTACCTGCTTCTTGCTGTTGGGACGTGGCCAACTCTGGATGGCCTCGACTTTGTTGAGTTGGGGTTTTATTACTCCCCTGCCAATGGTGTACCCAAGATATTTGGCCTCCTCCTGCCCAATGGTACACTTCTTGGGGTTAGCCGTAAACCCCGCTTCCCGGATAGAGTCTAGGACTGCTTGCACTTTTGGCAGATGTGATGCCCAATCTGTGCTATGGACAATTACGTCATCCAGGTAAGCCGCAGCATACTTCCGATGGGGCCTCAGTATCTGGTCCATTTTCCGCTGGAATGTGGCCGGCGCATTCTGTAACCCGAACGGCATTCTCTTATATTGGAACGCCCCGTCTGGGGTTACAAATGCGGTTTTCTCTTTGGCCGACTTGGCCAGGGGAATTTGCCAATACCCTTTTGTGAGGTCAAGAGTCGTCATGTATCGGGCTGTTCCCAGCCGGTCGATCAACTCATCTATACGTGGCATGGGGTAGGTGTCAAATTTTGTAACTTTGTTCAACTGACGAAAATCGTTACAAAATCGCCAGCTCCCATCCGGTTTAGGCACCAACACAATGGGACTAGACCAATCACTTTGGGACTCCTCTATCACCCCTAAGTTCAGCATTTTCTGTACTTCCTCCCGTATTGCCTCCCGTCGGGCCTCTGGGATCCGATAGGGTTTTAACTTCACCCTTTCACCGGGCGGGGTAATAATATCATGCTCTACCCCAGATGTTTGTCCCGGCAGCTCAGAGAACACCTCCTTGTTGCGAAGCACAAACTCCTTAACCTCCTGTTGTTGGGGTTGTGACAAGGTGGCTGCTATTCCAACCTCCGGAATCACGCAACCAGTTTGAGCTGGTGACCAAGTTTCTGCGACTAGGGACTCTCTATCCCTCCAGGCTTTCAACAGATTAACGTGATATATCTGTTCGGGCTTTCGCCTTCCTGGTTGTCTGACCTTGTAATTCACTTCGCTCACTTTTTCCATTATCTCGTAGGGGCCTTGCCATTTGGCAAGGAATTTACTTTCAACCGTAGGGACAAGTACCAATATCCTATCCCCCGGGGAAAAGGTACGGGTCTTTGCTCCACGGTTGTACACTCTCTGCTGTGCCAACTGCGCTTGGGCCAAATGTTCCTTCACGATGGGCATTACCTGTGCAATTCGATCTTGCATCAGGGCGACATGCTCAATCACACTCCTGTGGGGAGAACTCTCACTTTCCCAAGTTTCCTTGGCAATATCCAACAGCCCTCTTGGGTGTCTCCCATACAGTAACTCAAAGGGGGAGAATCCCGTAGAGGATTGGGGCACCTCCCTAATAGCAAACATCAAATAAGGAAGTAGACAGTCCCAATCCTTTCCATCTCTATCCACCACTTTCTTCAACATTTGTTTTAGGGTTTTGTTGAATCTTTCAACCAGCCCATCGGTTTGGGGGTGATACACAGATGTACGCAATTGCGTCACTTTGAGCAATTTACACAGCTCTTTCATAACCCGGGACATAAAGGGTGTACCTTGGTCCGTAAGCAGTTCTTTACAAATACCCACCCGGCTAAAAACAAGAGATAGCTCTTTGGCTATGGTTTTGGCCGAGGTATTTCTGAGAGGGATCGCTTCTGGATAACGGGTGGCATAGTCCATTATAACCAATATGTACTGGTGCCCCCTAGCGGACTTGATTATAGGACCTACCAAATCCATTGCGATTCTCTCAAACGGGACCTCAATGATGGGTAGAGGGACCAGCGGGCTACGGAAATGTGGCATCGGGGCCGACCTCTGACACACAGGGCAGGAGGAACAATAATTTTCTATGTCCTTCATCACCCCAGGCCAATAGAATCTCTGTAATACCCTCTCTCGGGTTTTCTCTGTCCCCAAATGACCTCCAAGAATGTGCCCATGGGCCAACTCCAACACCAACTTCCTGTAAGGTTTGGGCACCACCAGCTGCTCAACGGTTTCTTCTGCCCTTTTTGCCACCCGATACAGTAGGTCCTTCTCTACGCTGAAGTATGGGTAAGTGCAGGTATTATCTGGGTTCACTAACTCGCCATCTATTTCCACTACGTTTTCCCGTGCCTTTATTAGGGCGGGGTCTTTTAACTGTTCTGTGGCAAAATTTTCCCTGTGAACCTCCAGATCAGAAAACTCCACAGACGGTAGGTTTTCGTCTGAGGAGGTGGGCTCCTCTCCAGTTTCTTGAGTCTCCCCTGCAAATACTGACAAGGGAAATTCTGGAGAGTCCTCACCACTCTCAGAGGAGTTCTGGCTATCACATTCCTGGTACATAGGGGCACCAGTGGGGGGCTCAGGATCATCCCACAGTTCCCAGAACTT
This sequence comes from Rana muscosa, assembly GCA_029206835.1. NCBI lineage: Eukaryota > Metazoa > Chordata > Amphibia > Anura > Ranidae > Rana > Rana muscosa. Next base: position 297,219,728 of record CM055117.1, read on the forward strand.
CGGAAAATCCCTTCCCACAATGGCGTCATGCGGTAACTGAGATACTAAGCCCACTGGATGAGAGAGGGTACCTTTGGGGGTCTCGAAACACACTGTAGTCACTGGATACTCTCGGGTGTCCCCATGCACACAAATAACAGCTACCTTGCTATTCCCAGAGACCTCTGTTTTAACTAATTCAGCCTTTATCAGGGTCACAAGGCTACCTGAATCCAGTAATACCACAACATTTCTACCATTAATACACATTTTGCATAAATGTTTCTCAGTTCCTCGAATGGCAGTGCATGCGACTGTCGCACACAGCGACTGACGTCTGCCCGTCAGAAAGTCACACTGCATGGGTTCCTCCACAACCGGGCAATTGGCTGCAATATGTCCCGCTTGCCGGCAGCGGTAGCAAACGATCCTTCTTGCGGCCTCTTGAGCCGCTGATTTCCCAGGCTGTTCTCGCCAAACTTGGGGTAGAGCTCCCACCCTCTCACTCTCTCCACCCTCACCCCTTGGAATCCTCTTATCCGCCCCTGGGGATGGTCTGGTCTTAGGGTGGAAAGTCCGAGTGTCTCTGGAAGAGGCCGTCAGGTTCTCTGTAGCCAAGTATTTCTCTACACGATCCACAAGACCACCGGCCGTCTCTGGGTCTCCATGGCTTACCCACTTTTGGATGGCAGTAGGAAGAGCTCTCAAAAACCGATCCATTACAACACGTTCCACAATCTCTGGTGCAGACAAAGTCTCTGGCTGTAGCCACTTCCTGCTCAGGTGAATGAGATCATACATTTGAGACCTGGGGGGTTTTCCAAGCTGGAAAGTCCAGTTATGCACACGCTGAGCCCGGACAGCCAGGGTGACACCCAGCCTTGCCAATATTTCAGCTTTTAGCATCACATAGTCTTTTGCTTGGTCAGGCTCTAGGTCATAGTAAGCCTTCTGCGATTCACCAGTTAACAGAGGAGCCACCAGTCCAGCCCACTGCTCCTCAGGCCACTTTTCTCTTTCAGCAGTCCTTTCAAATGTGGTCAAAAATACCTCTGGATCATCCTCTCCAGTCATTTTTGTCAATAAACGACTCACCCCAAAGGACGCGGTATTAGTGGGACGGCTTTCCTCACTGGTCTGCGGACGTTGCTGCATTACTGCTTCCACTTGTTGTAGTCTCTGCTCTTGCTTCTGTAACAGGTCTATGAAGCGGGCCTCAGATTGCTGCTGGGCTTGTTGATGAGCTTGCTGCTGGGCTGCAAGGCTCCTTTGCAAACCTGCATTTGTCTGCTGTTGATTGGCATTTGCTAGAGCCAGCTGTTTCAGTATCTCCTCCATGCTGGCTTAAAAAAAACTGCCACTGGTTCTCCACCAACTGTGAGGGGGTTAACTCGGTAGCGGGTGTGTGTGACCCCCTGGTTGGGCTCCCCACACAAAAACAGGGCCAGCAGACGGAGGTTGTGGTTTTCAAAATCAAAAGGTGCGGTTTATTTCTCTATGTACAGTGACAAAAACACAGCAAAGCCAAAAAGAAACAAACAAAATAAATCCTGGTCAGTTTGACCTCTGACTAAACATGCAGGTTTCCTAAACTAACAACTGGGATCAGCCTGGTGCTGTCCTAGTCCCTAAGTCCCTGGTTTAGTAAAAGTCCAAACAAATAGCCACACAGGCTTTGCCTCACCGCACAGGGGTTCACTCTCCCTAGACAGTCCACACAGGTCTGGTTCCAGGCATGAGCTAACATCTAATGAAGCTGGGAGTTCTTATAGAGGCCTAAATGAGCTGACAAGCTTCAGCTGGTCTCATCAACTCCCTGTCTCACGACGCCCAGCACTCTCCCTAGAGGTATGAGTCATTCATGAGCCCACTAGCCTCAGCTGGGCTTCATCAACTCCCTAGTTGTATAAGTCGGCATAAAGCCTGAATCTGGGAGAAATATATCTACCCCCCTGGATGCAACCAGGTGACTTTACCTTCCTGCTGTCACACCCCGTAGAACAAGATGACTTCCCAACAGCAAAAAATAGCCCTTGATGCCCCATGTATCCTCAGTGGATTGCCACCGCAATAGCTACTTTTCCCTGCAACAAAATTCTGGATCTGACTAGACCCCCCAATAAAGTGGTAATCAATTCAGCGATTGTCTAATTCCTCACCTTTTAACAATGTTCAATCATGCCTTCAAGAAGAGATGTATTCCTCCATTACTAACTGGAGCACTCATTGTTTCTATAATGTTATTCCTTTACACACCTTTCCCTTTTTAACATTTGCCTTATTAACTCTGACAATAACATTTTTGCTCTAGTCCTGTGAGTGAATGAGGAAGTAGCGGATATCATAAAATCTGATCATAAATCTGAGGAGACTTTTTAGCAGTTTAAGCACTTTACATGCTACTGCTACACACATCCTTATTGGGCTCCATGGTCATAATGACATTGTATACCTACAGAGTCTTCAACTCTGAAGAATGGCCATACATACAGGAAGTCCTGGCTAAATTTGATTTTAAAGACTCCTTTTTTACAATAGGTTAAACCCCTATATCATAATCCCAAAACATTTCTGAAAAGATTTCTCTTTGAATATTTTATTGTATTTTGTAAGATGCAATGAATTACAATAAATCATCATTGTAACTGAAAAGATTTCAAAACATGTATGTGGACGATATGGTAATTTATTTGGCTGACCCCCAATAATATTTTGATAGAATGTTATTCTTAGAAGGTTTTGGACTTTTTCTGGTTTTCATGTAAACTGGAGGAAGTCTACGGTGTATATCATTTTGATAGACCTCTCTGCTCTACCTCTAATTAGAGACCCATGCTCACTCAAGCAAGTAATAAACTGTATCTAGGTATAGTCATACAAAATCCACTAAACTACTAGATTATCAAATATTCCTAATCCCTTGATAACAATTAAATATTGTACCCAAACATGATCAAGACTTTCTTTGAGCCTCATGGGACATGCAAATATATTTTCAAATTAAATTTTCAACCCACTTTCTGTATTAATTCACAAGCTCACAGATATACAGTCCAAACACTTCACCCTATGCTGTTTTGTGTAGAATAACCCTTCCTCCCATAAAATCTCACTTGACACTTTGTAACTACCCCTATCTAAAAGATGACCAGTCCTGCCCAACCTGCAAGCATACTACTTTGCGTTCCAATTTTTGAATGTGTGACAGTTCTTCTAATAACTCTGCGCACAACTACTGAAGCTGCACTTTTGTGCAATTATATGCACAAGAAACACCTTGCCACCATCACAAGCACAGGGTTAATAAAGGTATCTCTCAAAATTCTAAACATATCCAGAGTTCAATTATTGCATTCAGATACCGCACATTCTCCAAAAATCCCAACACCCCACTATGGCACAACCCACAGTTAACAGAGTCCTTTAAACTCCAACACATTAAGGTATCAAATATCTCCACTACCCATACATTAATGGTTATTTTAAATATTTTAAAGACATTCAAAATGATTATAATATGATTGTTTTAAGAAACGCCTGGATTCTTACCTAAATTCACATAATATAACTGGGTACTAATATTTATAGGTAAAGTTGATCCAGGAAATATTCAATTGAATCTTGGGGGGGGGGGGGTTTGGTCAGGAAGGAATTTTTTCCCCACGCTGGAGCAAATCGGACCATGTTTTAATTGCGTTTTTTTTTTGCCTTCCTCTGGATCAAGTGTGGGTATTGGATAGTGTATATGTTTTTTTTCCTCTGTTGGTTGAACTGGATAAGCTTGCTTTAGACATCTGCAAATATGTCTAAATTACAAAGTCTGTTACTCAACCCAGTACACCAAAAAGTGATCTCAACATACCATTCCCGTATTATATGCCACAACTAAATGACTTGCTCTAACCAAAGAGCAATGGCAAACCAATTTTCCCTCTTTCAGAGGAAGCCTGGAAGGATATTCTAGGCTCATGTATTACTTCAGTTTTATCTTCTAAAGATGACCTGATTCAGCTTAAATATTTCCATTCTGTATAGTACACACCTTTAAAATTATTCAGAATGGTCAAATTGGATGGATTCTTCTGTTTGGTCTGGGAATGCCTTTCGGGCTGCAATTACGGTACTTATTTAAATGCTGACCTTTTTTCTTATCAAAATTTTGCAATCCAATCTGGTCTTTATCGTGATCCTTTGTAAACTTTGCTACAAAATTACTTCTGTGCCTCCTTTTTTTCTATGCAAAGAAAATCAAAGTCCTAAACTAGAAGAGCTCTGAGTGCCTGAAAAAGATTATTGACCAAGTGCTTCCTTTTTATAAATTACCCGATGCAGCAAGAGGATTACCACAAAAAGTAAAAAATAGATTTCCCTGGCTAGACACACAAAACACCATAGCCCTGATTCTGATTGCAGCAGTATATAAAAATCACCCATGCATATGTAGCAGGATGCATGTTTAACTACTTAAAGACCGCCTACCGCAGATAAATTGCATCAGGACGGCTCTATTGCACGAAAGGACATACCTGTACGTCGTTTTGTGCAATAGACAGCTAGGTTGCGCTGATTGGCCAGAGGGGGACGCGATGTCCACCGGGACCTGACGATCGTTCCCCAGAGAGGCAGAATGGCGATCTGCCTATGTAAATAAGGCAGATCGCTGTTCTGACAGGGGAGAACACAGTGATCTTGTGTTCCTGCTAACAGGAACATGGATCTCTGTGTTCACCCAGTCAGTCCATCCACCACACATTAAGAAAGCACCTCCTCAGGACACACTTAACCCTTTGATCACCCCTGGTGTTAACCCCTTCCCTGCCAGCATGATTAGTACAGAAACAGTGCATATTTTTAGCACTGATCACTGTAATAATGTCACTGGTTCCCAAAAAAGTGTCAAGTGTCAGTTAAGTGTCTGATTTGTTGCAGTCATGCTAAAAAACGCTGATCGCTGCCATTACTAGTAAAAATAAATAAAAAATAAACATGCCATAAAAAATATCCCATAGTTTGTAGACGAGATAACTTTTGCAGAAACCAATCAATATACACGTATTGGAACTTTCTTTACCAAAAATTTGTAGCAGAATACATATTGGCCTAAATTGATGAAGAAATTTGATTTTTTTTATTGGATATGTTTTATAGCAGAAATTAAAAAATATATATTTTTTTTAAAAATTGACACTCTTTTTTTTGTTTATAGCGCAAAAAATAAAAACCACAGAGGTGAATAAAGACCACCAAAAGAAAGCTCTATTTGTGGGAAAGAAAAAACATGAATTTTTTTTGGGTACAGCATCGCACGACCGTGCAATTGTCAGTTAGAGTAACGCAGTGACGTATCGCAAAAAATTGCCTTGTCATGAAGGAGGTAAAACCTCCAGGGGCTGTGTGGTTAAGAAAGAGTCGACAACAAAATTATACTAATCACTGGATTTATTGTTTACTTACTCAATAGGTTACATGGTATTATGAAAAAAAAAAAAACAATCTGCATGAGGTGCTATTAATTTAAGTACTTACAATATACTTTTTGGTCATTTCCTTTTCTGGAATGTAAAAATATGCCCTATTTTTGTGCTGTTTTATTTTATATGTACTGCATAAAGATAGGACATCTGTTGTTTCTGTGTCAAAACTAATAAATCATACCTTAAAAAAAACAAAAAAAAAAACACATCTTTTATGTGACAGTAAAGTTTCAATTAGAATGGAAAAGTTGTTTGCTTCTATTTGAGTGCCAAAATGCATCTTAAACGCTGTGAGTATGTGTGATAAGAGTTTATTAGAGGATTTCTGCAAGCTGGCACTGGCAGGCACTAAACATAGAAAGCATATTTTATAAACTAATGGAATACTGAACAGATCTCTGAAAAGAGTTTAATAAGAGATGGCGACCAATATAATAGTGTAAGAGCCAAAGTAGCTCCTACATCTCCTACATGAATGATCTGCCCAGGGGCACATGAAACACTTCTAGAGTGTGATACTAGTAAAATATTTTTTGTACTGGTTCTCTTTGTAGATAACTTTCCATATCAGCTGTAAAGTGGTAATGGGAACATTTTCTCCGTCTCACTTTTTCATGAAGTGGGCGGATGATATATGTTTTGCAAATGATTCCTGAAGCCGAAACTCGAATACTTTGGCCACCTAATGCGAAGACAGGACTCATTGTAAAAGACCCTGATGCTGGGAAACATGGAAGGAAAAAGGAGAAGAGAAGGACAGAAAACAAGATGGATAGATAGCAGTATTGAAACAATGAACATGAAGTTAAGCAAGCTCTGGAAGGCAGTGGAGGACAGAAAAGCCTGCCGGGCTATGGTCAATGAGGTCACCAAGAGTCGGACACGACTAAATGACTGAACAACAACAAATGATTCCTAACAACGGAGAAAGTCTAAACAGAACACTAGTTCTTCAGGGATCAATCATTCAAAAAGACAAGCCAAAGTAGGTTCTCTGGTAGTATTTGCTGAAATGTGATAAACTTCCAGCACACTTGCAATTAAAGCCCTGTACACACGATCGGTTTTACCGATGAAAACAGTCCGATGGACTTTTTTCATCTGACAAACCGATCGTGTATGGGCCCCATTGGTGTTAAAAAATAGAACATGTTTTAAATTTATCCGATGGGAAAAAAAAACCATAGCAAATTACTATCATCTGTGGGGAACTCCATCGGATAAAAAACCCACGCATGCTCAGACGCATGCTCAGAAGCATAGAACTTCCTTTGTCTTGGCTCGTCGGAGTGTTTTACATCACGGCGTTTGAGGCGATCGGTTTTTTGACTGATGGTGTGTAGGCAAGACTGATGGAAGTTAGCCTCATCGGATTTCCGATGGAAAAATTCATCAGTTTAAAATCCATAGGAAATCCGATCGTGTGTACAGGGCTTTACAGTTACTACAGTTATTTTTAGATTGTAAGCTCCATCGAGCAGGGCCCTCTGATTCCCCCTGTATTGAATTGTATTGTAACTGTACCTTTTTCCCTAACGTTGTAAAGTGCTGTGCAAACTGTTTGTGCTATATAAATCCTATATAATAATAATAATTTTACATACAATATATACATTTATGTTGTTAATAAGGGTTACCTCAGTAAAAGCAAAAGAGGGACTTGAGATCTTTTTGTGCTTTGTAAGTTATTTGTTGGTAATTTTCCTTCTTTGCCTTTTTGTTTTTTGGCAACTGTGTTCCTAAAAAAAAACAAAAAAACAGAATCTTTATTGGTAAGAGGTTCATGAAAAGCAGATGACTTTCATCTCAAAGGTGCTGTCAGCTGTTATTGCCATTACTGTATATTATTGGCTTGTATCTAGTAGTGTACAGCTGTAGCGGATGTGGCTGAAATGGGAGCCATGTGCTAGGATGGCACTGCCATTCGACCATGTAAATAGTAGAGTACCAGTGCTTGCTGGTGAATTAGTCAATCCATGACTACATTTTTTTCCTGTGACCTCTATTGCTATCTGGACTTCTTGGCACCAGAGCAAAAAAAAATCACTAACAGTATCAGAAGCCCCTTTGTCTCTCATATGTCTGTTTGACGTAATACAGACCCAGTCATCTAGTTACTCACTTTTAGTGTCAAAGAGCTAAGAGATAAAATGTTGTCAAAGTGGTGTATTTCTTTGTGGCATACCAGTGACTGGGTTAAACACAAGGTTGTTTTTATTGTTTTATTACATGTTTTATTGAAGCAATACAAGGCATCTAGCATTTGATCACTTTTCATTGGTACCACCCATGCCCTAGGCTATAGCCAGATTCTTAGTAATAATAAAAAGATATCCAGGATAATAGAAGATAAAGCTAGACAATATATTGCCGTGAAACTGTGGTAAAGACAAACTTTTGGAGACCTCTTCTTGTATGTTCTCTAATACAATGGCCAACATTGTCAAGGGCCCCTGTGCAAGAAGAATTTTGAAAGCTCCCTAGTGCACACTTATTCATTTTGGATAGATAGGTAGATATCCTGAACTCTCTCATGATCTAATATGCAACTAAGATCAGGCAAAGAACACCACCTCCGTCAACACCCAGTCCCTTCCTGGCCCACACAGTATGGGCCCCTAACTCCCACAGGATCCTTGTGCAGCTGAAGAATCTGCAAAAACTGTATCTCCATCCCTGTTTTCTAAGCTTTTTGGCTCCTTTAAAAAAAAAAAAAAAAACCCCTAGATGTATGAATGAAAGTCCATGGCACAATTTTTACAATTCTTAGTTTATAAGTGCAGACACAAAATTGTACTGTAAATGGTCTACAAGTAGGAAAAACTAAAATCTAATTAGAAAGATACTTATACCCTTAAGCAGTAATATAAGGCATTAGAATGGTTCTAGAATATAAAATAATCAGTACATATTAAGTAAAATAACTAATTAAACAAATAATATGTTAATAACATAAAAATATATTTGAAAAATAATAGAGAAGAAAAAAAATCTCAGCTGGATGAGAAGTAATGGTAAGGCTTGCCATATAGGCCACCCGGATAGTCTTACAACTAAGATACACTTTACAACAACAGCAATACATACCAGCTGGTTCCTTTTTTTAAAGTATATGTATAGCCAACCTTTTTCACGTTTTGTATGAAGTAGGAAATTATTAATACCCCTATGTTTTATCTTTTGTTACCAGAACAAAAGGTGAGGGTGAATCTTTCGATGGGGACACTTCTAGTAACTACTGACTAGGAGGAGAATCCTTCTCACTTTGTATAAATTTCCTCTCACTTTCTGTTGCAAAATCAACACCAAGGGACTCTAACAGCAAACATAAAATTGACAGGTTTTAACTCTTCTCTACACTTTCACAATTACAAAATCTTTATAATTTTGCATTTCTAATACCTGGTATTTAAACACTTTATTTTGGGGGTCTTAGTTTAGTGGGTAAGGAACAACCTTATCTACTCACGTTGCTTAAAGTGTAACCATTTTGAAAACTGCAGTCATTACTGTTGCTAAAATTTTCTGCGTTCTAGTATAAAGTTTATCACAGTCAGGTAGGAGTTAAGGTGCCTGTTATGTAACTGTTTGGTGACATAGTAACACAGGTAAAAAGGATTTATGGTACAATTAGAACATTTCTTTCATTTAACATTAACAGATCGTTAAACAGATACTGTGTTCATCTGGATTTTTATTCCAGGGCCAGGCTGTAAACAACTCACCTCTGCCAATACATATACAGTATATATGTGGTTCTTCAACATAATCTTAGTCTGCTACCCAAACAATAGCATATTCTCCATACACCTGTCATTTGATATATAAAATGCATGTCTGCACTCACCATGATTCATTATAACAAAAGCTGTCACAGATCCTGTCCTTTATATCCTCACACACGCATCTTGCTAATGCTTTCCTCTTACATCTTCTAGGATTTCCTAAGCCGTATGGGATTGTTTGCCTATTATAACATAAGGCAGGCATGATTATTATAAAGGATCTGAAAAACTGAAATATAGCAGTTAGGTAAATTATTATTCATTTTTCTTAGACATCTCAGGGTGTATGGACAAACATGGTCATCAAGCAAAGTTAGCTGTTTAAAAGAAATGTATGTCTATGATGACTTTTTTTAAACAAAAGAATGGGCATAGGGCTTCTAAGCAATTATCATAGACTTGGGAAGTTGTGTTAATCTAACATGCCTTGCTTAGGCCTTACAGAGGGTGGTAAGTTGCTTAGAGGTTGGTAGAAGTTACTGCAAGGAATCCAGTGCAGGGATTTTGAAACAGAGAAGAAACAGCAAATGTACTGTGTGCATCCATGCCTTCCAATTATTACCTATCATCGTAACTCTTAGATTGTCAGCCCCACCATTACATGTAGGGTTCTGTTTATAAAAATTCTACATAACCATTTGTTCAGCAAATCTGCATGTACATTCATTCAATATGAATTGGGTAAAAACAAATGTTCTTTAAAATTTAACCCCAAAATTTGCCCTTAACCACTACCTTAACCTTAACCAAATGCTTAAAGTTATTTCACAGTCCCTAGCGTTACTGTTATGCCTTGTACACACGATCGGATTTCCGATGGAATAAAATCTGATGGAATTTTCTGTCGGAATTCCGATGACGCTGACTTCCATCAGTCTTGCATACACACTGTCAGACTAAATTCCGACTGTCCAAAATGCAGTGACGTAAAACACTACGACAAGCCAAGAAAAATGAAGTTCAATGCTTCCGAGCATGCGTCGACTTGATTCTGAGCATGCGTGGATTTTTCTCCATGAATTCCACACAGACGATCGGAATTTCCCATCGGATTTTTTTCCATCGGAAAAATTTAAAACATGTTCTATTTTTTTTACTCCAATGGAAAAAAAGTCAGATGGGACCCACACACGATCGGAATTTCCGATGAAACAAGTCCATCGGATTTTATTCCATCGGAAATCTGATCGTGTGTACAAGGCATTAGATTTGCGAGTAAAATCTATCAAATAGAGACATCGAAAGTGATGAAACCTGACAGAATCCAAGACAAACCAACTCACAATCCATATCTTGACTGCATCGAAATGCCTGAGAGTGCTACATTGGAAACATATACTTCCCCACCCTCACAAAAGGATCTCTTCACTCTTATTGGGGAGATCCAATCAATGAAGCATCTATTGCCAAACTACACTAGACCCTGGAAATGAATGATTCTATATGGTAATCATGGAACCTCATTAAATGATTACCTTGTAATATAATCTATTCAGTTTAAAAGAGAAATGAAAGGCAAAACATTTGTGTAAAAATATAAAAAAACATTATAAATACTTTTCCCCTCTTTTTTATAAGTGATCACATTCCCTCTGTTCTCAGCTGCATAAAGCCTCGTACACACGATCAGATATCCTATGGATTCTAATCCGATGGTTTTGTCATTCAGAAATCCGATGAAGCTGACTTCCATCAGTCTTGCCTACACACCATCAGTCAAAAAACCGACCGTTCCAAACGCGGTGACGTAAAACACTCCGATGAGCCGAGAAAAATTAAGTTCAATGCTTCTGAGCATGCGTCGACTTTATTCTGAGCATGCGTGGGTTTTTTATCCGATGGACTTGCCCATAGATGATTGGAATTTGCTATCGGTTTTTGATCCATCGGAAAAATTTAAAACATGTTCTATTTTTTAAAACCGATGGAAAAAAGACAGATGGGTCCCATACACGATCGGTTTGTTCGATGAAAAAAGTCCATCGGGCTGTTTTCATCGGTAAAACCGATCGTGTGTACAGGGCTTAAGAGTTGGGGGAGAAGAAGCAGCAGTACACTGAGCTTACCAGTGAAAGACTGTGTCAGGACAAGTGTGATCATTGGAGGAGAGAATAGCTAGAGATCTGACACCTGCTTAGTGTGGTCAGTTTTAGAAAGGAAAACGGAGGGGCTGTCAGGAACATCAGGGATTTCACACAAAGGAAGCAATACAAACAACAGGATACTTTTTCATACATGTACATAGGACAGCAGGCACATATCAGGAATATGAAATGTTGGGTTAGGTACTTCTAGTAATTTAAACAATCTATGCATCTAGATACGTATAAATAGATATATCTGTAGTCCTTTCTTCTTTTTATAACTTACTTTTTAATTTTACCTTCCACACCTCTCCTGCCCTTACCTTACCCTTGTTCTTATCAAAATACCTTATGTACTGTAAATCCACTGAGAAAATATGTCAATGAGCTATGTTTATATAAACACTCAGAACATAAACTCATGGAAATGTACTTCCTTCTATCGTTTTAACCGCTTTACACATATGTCTTTTTCCCTTAAAGCTTTGTTTCAAAATCCCTACCCTCCCACCTGTTTTTCCCCTTCTTTCTTTCCTTAGGTTGATTTCACACTGATGCAGTGCTGTTTTCCTGCACCTTGGGTGCAGTGCAGTGTACCCACAGATTTTGTGGCAGTTACCTGTGTTTTGCCATAGACTTTTATTGCATGGGGCAGTTTTGGTGCATTTTCTGAAAGGGCACCAAAAGTTCTGCATGCAGCAATTATGGTTTACTTTCAGAAAATGCACCAAAACTGACCGATGCAATAGAAGTCTATGACAAAGTGCAAGTAACCTACATGAAAACAGCAGGTACACTGTACTGCACCCACAGTGTGGAAAAATAGGATTTTTTACTCACCGTAAAATCCTTTTCTCTGAGTCCATGGACCGACACAGCTTCTCTATTGACAAAGTGGGTATTATCCGTTAATTAGGAGTGACTAGGCAGAAAAACTTGTAAAAAGTGTTGCATCACACCTTCTACAGTACCGCCCAGGGGGCGGACCCTCTGGGTATACCCTCTCAGTCTGCACATCGCAGATCAGTTCGTCAAAAAGCAGTACAAACTTAAAAGGAGGGGTGGGCGCTGTGTCGGTCCATGGACTCAGAGAAAAGGATTTTACGGTGAGTAAAAAATCCTATTTACTCTTTCGTCCATGGACCGACACAGCTTCTCTATTGACAAAGTGGGACGTCCCAAAGCAGTGTCAGAGAAAAAAACGAGGGGTGGTAACAGCATAAAAACAAACTTCACCCCAAAACACAAAACAGCACTCCTCCAACGGAGGAGTTGCAACTCTAAACAGCCGCCTGCAAAACCTTGCGGCCGAAAGAGGCATCCGAAGATGCACCTACATCAACTTTGTAGAATTTTGTGAAAGTGTGAGCGGACGACCAAGTCGCCGCTTTACATAGTTGGGAAACAGACGCTTGATGTCGGAAAGCCCAAGAGGCACCTATTGCCCTGGTCGAATGCGCCGTGACAGGAAAGGGGGGCGCCTGACCCTTTAAGGCGTAAGCCTGGATTACTATCTGTCGGATCCACCTAGAGATGGTGGCCGATGAGACTGCTTGGCCCTTCTTGGGACCAGCCACCGAAACAAACAGTGAGTCTGACTTCCGGAACAGGGAAGTAGCAGATATGTATACTCTCAAAGCTCGGACAACGTCCAAGGAATGCAACGCCGACTCCTTAGGATTCGACGGCTGAGGACACAAGGATGGAAGTACAATGTCTTCGTTGAGATGAAAAGCCGAAACGACCTTCGGAAGAAAGGAAGGCTGCGGCCGCAGCACCACCTTATCGTTGTGGAAAATCAAATAGGGAGCCTTGCAGGACAAGGCTGCCAGCTCAGAGACTCGTCTAACTGACGTAACAGCCACCAAAAAGACCACCTTCTGAGAAAGTGTCAACAGGGGAATATCTCTAATATTCTCAAACGGTGCCTTCTGAAGCACCGAGAGGACCAGGTTCAAGTCCCACGGAGGTAACGGGGGGCGGACCGGAGGGGCCACATGTCGAACCCCCTGCACAAATGTACTCACGAGAGAGTGAGTCGCCAGGGGTCGCTGAAAAAAGACAGCCAGGGCAGATATCTGTCCCTTACTCGTACTTAGGGCAAGCCTTTGGTCTACCCCATGCTGTAAAAACAGCAGGATTCTGGAAACCAAATAGGTACGCGGATGCCATTTCATTTCCTCACACATGGAGATGTAGGCCCTCCAAGTGCGGTGATAGACCTTCCTAGAGGACGGTTTCTGAGCACTTCTCATAGTAGAAATTACTGAGTCTGACAGGCCCCGGTCTCTCAGTACCTGGTTCTCAACAGCCATGCCGTTAAAGCCAATGACTGTAAAGCAGGATGGAATATGGGACCTTGCGACAGCAGGTCCTTCCGTAGTGGTAGGCGCCAGGGGACGTCTGCTACCAGACGTACTAGATCGGCGTACCAAGGACGCTGAGGCCAATCTGGAGCGATTAGGATCATTGGAATTCCCTCTGCCTCCACTCTGCGGAGCAGAAGAGGAAGAAGCCTTAAGGGAGGGAAGGCATAGATTAGCCGATACTGGCCCCACGATGCTACCAACGCGTCCGTTGCGTCTGCCCATGGGTCTCTTGACCGGGCCACAAACCTCAATACCTTCCGATTGAGTCGGGAAGCCAGAAGATCTACGTCTGGTGTGCCCCATCTTTGGCAGAGGAGTTGGAACACCTCCGGGTGTAAGGACCATTCTCCCTGGTCCAGCATCTGGCGGCTCAGGTAGTCCGCCTGCCAGTTTTCCACACCCGGAATGTACACGGCCGACAGTGCCGGTACGCTCCTCTCTGCCCACTTCAGGATGCGAGCGATCTCCGATGCTGCAGCTGAGCTTCTTGTTCCTCCTTGATGATTGACATATGCCACTGCTGTGGCGTTGTCTGACTGGATCCTGACTGGACGCCCTTGCAGTCTCTGAGACCATTTGAAGAGGCACAGCTTGATCGCCCGGATCTCCAGGACATTGATCGGCAGGAGGGCTTCCTCTGGGGTCCAGCGACCTTGCGCCGACTGGACACCCCAGACTCCCCCCCAACCTGTAAGGCTGGCGTCCGTCGTGATCACTATCCAGTAAACCGGAAGAAATGACTTCCCGGCCATTAGAGCCGGTGCTGTCAGCCACCATACCAGGGATCTCCTGACTAGGTGGCTCACTCGGATTTGATAATCCAGAGATGAAGGGCATCTGTTCCATCTGGACAGAACTTCCCTCTGTAACACTCGAGTGTGGTATTGAGCATATGGGACCGCCTCGAAGGAGGCTACCATGAGGCCCAACACTCGCATGCAAAAACGGAGTGACGACCAATTCCTGGAAGTCAGCTGCCGTACTGCAGCCCGGAGGGTCTGCAACTTCTCCACAGGGAGGAATACCTTTGCCTCTGAGGAATCCAGAATCAACCCCAGGTACACTAGGCGTTGAGTGGGCACCAATACTGACTTTTGCGTGTTTAGTATCCAACCACAGTCTCGAAGAGTCTGACAGGTAATGGACACGCTTACCTCTAATTCTGAGCTTGAAGGGCCCTTCAGCAGAAGGTCGTCCAAGTAACCTGTGATAGCGATACCCCGCTGTCTTAGAAGTGCCAGAATCGGAGCGAGCACCTTGGTGAACGTCCTGGGTGCTGAGGCAAGGCCAAACGGGAGGGCCACAAACTGGTAGTGGTTCTTCCCGATAGCAAATCGCAGAAACCTCTGGTGTCTGGAGTATATGGGGACATGCAGGTATGCGTCCTTGATGTCCAAGGAGGCCAGAAAGTCCCCCGGATGGAGAGCCGTGACTACAGATCGAACCGACTCCATCCGAAAACTTTGTACCTTCACAAAGCAATTGAGGGCTCTGAGATCCAAGCTTGGACGAACCCCCTCCTTCTTCGGCACAATGAACAGATTTGAGTAAAAACCCCGTTCCAGTTCTGGAACTGGAATAACTACCCCGCGTTCCAGTAGACCCTGGACCGCCCCATACAGGGCCTCCCGACGGGTCGGTAGTAGCTGGAGATTGGAGGTGTTGAATCTGTCCGGTGGACAAGAGAGAAACTATCTTGTAGCCTGAGGAGATTACTTCGCAAACACACCTGTCGGAGATTAGTGCTGTCCACTGAGTCGCGAATTTGCGAAGACGTCTCCCCACCCGAGAGCTGGGTGGGGGTGGACCTTCATGCGGACGCAAATTTGTCCGCAGGCTTATTGGGTATGCGGGACCAGGGACGCTTTTGTCCTTGGGCAGGCGCTTTATCGGCCTGGGGTCTTTTCCCTGTCGCCCTAGGGGGACGAAAAAACCACTTGTGTGCAGTAAAGGAGGGCCCTTGCCCTTGGCGTGGCCCCTTACCCTTGCTAATTTGGGGAAGCAAAGTGCTTTTACTTCCTGTGGCATCCTTGATGATGTCATCCAGAGAAGCCCCAAAAAGTCTGTCGCCCTTAAAAGGCAGATCCAACAGGGCTTTCTTGGAAGTCTGGTCCGCAGACCAGCCTTTTAGCCAGATCAGGTGGCGTATTGCTACTGCATAAACCGAAGTTTTAGACAGCAGGGGAATAGTATTCATGTCTGACTCGCAGACAAACCTAAGGCCCTGGACCAACAGGTCGGCCAATGTTATCTCATCAGGAGGAGCATCTCGCTCCTTAACCCCTGGAGTAGCAATCTTGCCCATTCAGTAAGTGTGTGAGACACTAGGGCCCCCGCCAATGCCGGGCGTACTGCCGAGCCTACCACTGAGTATAGGTAGCAAGCGAGTGCTTCAGCCTTCTTATCCACAGGGTCCTAGAAAACAGGAGCCCCTTCTACAGGAATTGTGGTGGCTCTATTAAGTCTGGACACCGGAGGGTCCACTATAGGGGGGAGAGGTCCATTTCTTCAGAAAACTCTCCTCAAAAGGGGTACCGTACCGCAAACCTCTTTGGGGCTGTAAAGACCCTCAGTGGGTTCTCCCATTCCTTGTATAAGAGTTTATCAAAAGACACACAAGGGAACACCTTAGCAGTGCGGGCAGGTCTATGAAACCCAAGTGGACCGGAGTCTCTGCTGCTTCTGCAGTATTTTCCAATTTTAGCATATCCCGCACTGCAGTAATAAGGTCAGATACCAAAGCCGTCTCGCGTACTGACCTGGACTTTGAGTCATTCTCACTGTCCGGTCACGGTCTGCAGTCTCTGGTGCGTCAGAATCTGGGCCCCGAGCCATAGCTGGACCTGGTTCTGCACCAGAATTATCCCCAGAAGCTTGCAGGGGATGGGGCGTTTACTACCCCCTGTATTCCCGTGTGCTGCTTCCACCCTGGCAGCAAACGCCTCTAGGATTGCCGACATAGCGTCCATAGACACCTCAGGGACACCAGCTGCTAAATCTGGTGTTTCAGGGGAGAAGACATCTGGCTCAGATGCCATGCTGACCACACGCTGACACTCACAGGGCTCCAGGCAAGATATCAATAGGCCACCCTCCTGCGCTGCAGAGATGCTGGGTCACCCAGAGGACTCACCACCCTGGATAGGTACTGCTATGCTGCGCCTATGATGCTGTCCCCTTGCTGCTGTGTCAGTCTGCTTCTTTTATCAGCACTTCCTGTGTGAATTTTCGCGCCAGTGTAATGCACCCTAGAGGCCGGAGGCTCTCGCAAAATGGTTGCCAAAACCGTCTGTATGGAAGATAATGTGGGCTCTAAGAAAATGGCAGCCGACAGAAGATAGAGGTCAGGCAGCCATAGCCCACAAAAAAGATGGCCGCCGAACGGCAATATCTGCATACAGGGTGGACAAACATGGCCGCCGATCACCTGATAGGGGCCAGTGGGTGTGGCCGAACTACAGGAAGATGGCCGCCAGGCAGTTACAAGAGGCCAAACTTGGCATGGACCACCTCAAAATGGCCGCCGACAGCATGGAGACACAGAAACACAGGTAAGCAAAAATGACATTTCTTTTAAATGTTAGTTACAGCCAGCCCCGCTCCAGTGGGACCCCCTAGGTGACCCCCAGCACCCAGCAACCTTTAGCTAGAAGCCCAGGGAGGAGGGAAAGGCAGGGAGAGAGGGAAGAAAGGGGCCACAACCACTTACTTGATCTCTCCAGGAATGTCCAGCTAAATCACCCAGCCGAGGCAGGGGAGTTTTACTTACCTATCCTGCATGTATTCTGCTGGAAGACATTCCAAACAGATCATCGTCCGCGCACGGAAGGTGACTGTTGGCCAGGCATGCTGTGATTGGACCCAGAAGGGACGATCATATGTATGCCCTGGAGCATGACGCTCACCGGACAGGCTGCTGCGACTCGGCCGTAAGGTCAGCCGAAGCTGAGCGGTCCGATGCAAGCCTTGGAGCGTAAGCTCACCGGCCAGGCTGCTGCGACTCGGCCGTAAGGTCAGCCGAAGCTGAGCGGTCCGATGCAGGCCCTGGAGCGTAGGCTCACCGGCCACCCGTGGAGCGACGGGCATGTCGTGGAAAACCCAGCGCGTAGCTAGGGTCGGCACACGCTCGATGGCCGAAACTGGGGAGACTACAAGGATCGAGGATCCAGCCTGTCACCCAGTCGGCAGTTGATCGAAGATCGCAGGAAACAACAAATGTAGCAAAAAAATAAAAATATATATATCTTTTTTCCCCGGACCAATGAGCCCGAAGGGAGCCATGTCCTACTCCTTGCTAGACAGAAAAAAACTGATCTGCGATGTGCAGACTGAGAGGGTATACCCAGAGGGTCCGCCCCCTGGGCGGTACTGTAGAAGGTGTGATGCAACACTTTTTACAAGTTTTTCTGCCTAGTCACTCCTAATTAACGGATAATACCCACTTTGTCAATAGAGAAGCTGTGTCGGTCCATGGACGAAAGAGTAAACCACACCGCATCAGTGTAAAAGCGTCCTTAAGCTGCCGAATGGAATTGTATTCCATCCTTGTCCACCATGTTAAATATGTTTTTATCTCTCTGTTACATTGTTATCTACTCCTCTCAGCTCACATCTTGCACTGCAGCTGCACTGATGGGCTCCTTGTGCTTCTTTTCCCTTCCTCCAGTCTTAGCTCTGCTGGTGCAAAGCTAAATTCAGGTACTTACGTTTGCATTAAAGCTTAAAGGGTAAGTTCACCTTTACAGAAAAATCTGTAAGGTGAAGTTACACAGGTCCCCCTCCTCACCCCCCCCCCCCCCTCCGCCTGGTACCGCTGACCAGGACTGGACCGAGCCAATCTCTAGTTCTAAGCCTCAGCATATCCACACCAGTCATCCGGGGCTTAGAAATCCCCTGAGCTGAATGTCCAAAATGTCCCTCGTCAGGGGGGACATTTTGGAGCATTCGAATTGGTCAGCGCCGACCAATCAGCAGCCGCATAGCCCGTCCTGTCAGCTACGCAGAAGATGCGTGAATGCAGAGAGGATTTCTAATGCCAGGGCTCCTGGCGTGGATATAGCGGGGCTTAGAACCAGAGATTGCCGCAGTCCAGGTCAGTGGGATCAGGGGGGGGGTCAAGGAGGGGGACCTGTGTAAGTTCACCTTACAGATTTTTCTGTAAAGGTGAACTTACACTTTATGTTTACTGATTTTTCTTTTTTTTATCAGCAGCAGCAGCGATAATACTTGAAATTAATGAAAAGTGTCTCTTGTGCTGGTGGCTGCTATGTTCATTGAAATCCTCAGTCCCCTACTTCCCCTATCCCCTGGATATCTCCGCAGCTGTGATCTTCCAGCACTGCAGGAGTTAATATGAGCGGTTGGATTTGTGATAGGCACTCATCAAAAGTGTTATTTATGCCCGCTCGTTCAGCCCCCTCTGCTCCATTCATAAAAGCGGTACTATTGCTTCCTGCAATGAAAAAAACCTCTATGAATGAAGGGGTCAGACATTTCAAACACCTGCCTGTCCTGCATTACTAGAGCGCTTTTCCTATTATGTATATGTGATCAACCATGCTTTAAACAGAGCCCCAGTGCAAGTAAAGGAGACATTTACCACATTTTCACTGCAGATGAATCTCCCTTGTGCCTGTGTTTTACATTACAGGGAAAATTACCACCTGTGAATGTTTAAAGCAAAAATTAAGCTGGCAACTTGATAACTCATTGGTAATATCCTTTATTTGGCTACATCATATACACAGGGTCAGTGCTGACATGTTTCGGCTATTACAGCCTTACTCATAGCTATGAGTAAGGCTGTAATAGCCAAAACATGTCAGCATTGATCTTGTGTATATGATGTAGCCAAATACAGGCATACCCCACTTTTAAGTACACAATGGGGTTTATTTACTAAAGCTGGAAAGTGCAAAATCAGGCTCACTTCTGCATAGAAACCAATAAGCTTCTAACCCCAGCTTGCTCAATTAAGCTTTGGTAATAAAACCTGGAAGCTCATTGGTTTCTATGCAGAAGTGAGCCTGATTTTGCACTTTCCAGCTTCAGTAAATAAACCCCATTGTGTACTTAAAAGTGGGGTATGCCTGTAAAGGATATTACCAAGGAGTTATCAAGCTGCCGGCTTAATTTTTGTTTTGGATATTCGAACAGGGGAGTGTGGCGCCCCCAGCCTGAGCACCGAATCTCAGCAAGTATTTTTGAATTGAGCGGCTGAGCTTGGGGTATCTTCTGCTTGTGGAAAAAAGAAATCAAAAAAGCGCAACCCAATGTGAATGATAACAGTGAATCTCTGAAACAATGTGAAATTCCAACCGATATCCCAACCGATATCTCAAAGCTGGAATATAAGTGAAACAAACATATATAAATGGAAAAAGATAAATTGATCAAAATAAAAATAAAACTTATGACATAAAACTCTCAATTGATAAAAAGTTCATATGATGTAATATCTATGGGAGACTAGTCCAAAGATGACATATATAGGATTGTTGCCGTGAAGGAATTCCTATGCGGCGGAAGGCGTAATACTCAGACAGGTTGATAGTATAAGCTTCACATCCAATAGTAAGTAAATGGCTTGCTTACCAGATATAAGATGATATTGGGCTCAGGACTAGGCCGACCTGCCTTCACTCGATCTGTTCTCGGTGTTCACCACACATGGATCGATGGGAAATCCGGAGGCGGTCACTTTGGCGCTGAATCCCACAGACTGCGGGCACTTCAAAAATCTTTCGCTTGCCGTAAGGTGAGTATTGTGTTTTATATAACTCACGTTTTCCACATACAGCAAGTGGAGATCAGCATCCAGAAGTCAGCAGTCAATTACCAAAGACAGCAGTGAATTTTCAAAAACAGCCACGGTTAACACCAGCTGGCTGGAACGTGATGCTGTCAGAGACTTGTGGCTCCACCCTACATGTTTCCCCGTACAAGGATTCTACTGGGAACGGAGGCTCTTTTTGTGGCTCCACCCTACATGTTTCCCCGTACAAGGATTCTACTGGGAACCGTGGCTGTTTTTGAAAATTTGTCTCTGTTCCATGTATGTCAGTGTTTTATGAAGCCTGTGCAATAAATATGTTTTTTATGAAGAAATACTGCACCATGAGGATCTTTTCTTCTTCCTTCTCTTTGGTAATTGACTGCTGACTTCTGGATGCTGATCTCCACTTGCTGTATGTGGAAAACGTGAGTTATATAAAACACAATACTCACCTTACGGCAAGCGAAAGATTTTTGAAGTGCCCGCAGTCTGTGAGATTCAGCGCCAAAGTGACCGCCTCCGGATTTCCCATCGATCCATGTGTGGTGAACACTGAGAACAGATCGAGTGAAGGCAGGTCGGCCTAGTCCTGAGCCCAATATCATCTTATATCTGGTAAGCAAGCCATTTACTTACTATTGGATGTGAAGCTTATACTATCAACCTGTCTGAGTATTACGCCTTCCGCCGCATAGGAATTCCTTCACGGCAACAATCCTATATATGTCATCTTTGGACTAGTCTCCCATAGATATTACATCATATGGACTTTTTATCAATTGAGAGTTTTATGTCATAAGTTTTATTTTTATTTTGATCAATTTATCTTTTTCCATTTATATATGTTTGTTTCACTTATATTCCAGCTTTGAGATATCGGTTGGGATATCGGTTGGAATTTCACATTGTTTCAGAGATTCACTGTTATCATTCACATTGGGTTGCGCTTTTTTGATTTCTTTTTTCCATATGTTTTGAGTCCTTTTTCAGGCTAATTGAATAGCAGCACCCGCCCGTCAGGTGAAGGTCATACCATTCACCCTTCTCTCACACATTTAGAGCATCACACTTAATTTGTGTTTCAAACACACTTAAGTTTTAATTTTTTATTTAATTTTGTCACTGTTTAAGGCAGCGCTGGATTTTTTCCATTTACTATTTATCTTCTGCTTGTACCTGTGAATGTTTGGTGAATGGCAAAATTCTGCTAACCTTTACACTGTCTGCAGGTATCTGGTGAAACAGATAAATTCATTGTTATATTATATGATCCGTTGAATGGTTACTTCCAGGCAGTCATCAAAAGTATCACTTGTAATTATTGCAAAGGTTACGTTCTCATATATTCCATCAAAACCCCTGGATTGGTTACACCAGTGCAAATGTAACAAAGTATTTAGTCACCAGAACAATAGCAGCTTACGGATGTCAGCGTTAGCAGTGACAAATTGTGACATCACTTTACTTCATCGGGTCTCTGTGTACTAGCCCAATCTGCAGATGCATCAGCCTGATAATAAAATTACCCTCCACAATGCAATACAAATTTAAACCCATGTAGATGGGGGTCAAATTGTGTGTTACCTTATTACAGTCCCGACCTTAACACTGCTAGTCAGCCAAAACTAAATCACAGTGTTGTGTCCCCTCCCCAATAAACTTGGGCACCATTAGTTATGCTCACGTTTGGTTGAGGCATATCTAGGTTGAGAAGTACAAAATCATGGTGATGTTTGCATTAAGACTTTCATGATATCACCATTGGTCAACCTCCTGCCCTCCTCTTGTCACATATCTTCACAAAAGTCACAAACCCGGCCCACCCTTGGAGTATGACATCATTTGTGGACAACTCCATATGAATTTTCTTCAAATTTCAGTTTAACTTTCTTTTTCTTCAGCTGAATTTTTTTAATTATTGAAACATTTTATTTTTTACATATTTTCCAAATGACAAATTTCAAGAGACTATTCAATGCCCATTAATAAATCAGTCATTATTAAATTAAACCATTTAGGTTTTACTAAATAATTTTTAAATTCGTTTTAAATACAACTAGTATAGACACCTGATTCTGCCTTTAATTTATCTAAGCTTCTGCACAGCAACCACAGGAATTGGAAAAGGAGAATCATTACCCCATGTCAAACAGGCTTTGTTGCCTGGCATTGGGACTTTGCTTACAGGAGGAGAGAGCACAGTGGTGAACTAGTCCTTGAACATTTGCAGACTGGGGTGAGTTTTTGACCAAGCTTTACTGTTTAACTGAAGTGGATAAGATGAGGTCAGGGGCCAGGATATCATGTCTAGATTGGATGTCTGGACTGGATCACAAGAGTGGCTTAAGGAGACACTGTCACTTATTTAGCTGGCACTAAAATCCCCAGTGTTTGCTGGTGTTGAATACTAGTGGGAGCTGTAATGTTGCTGGTTGCAACACAGGGAGGAATGGTTGGAGGGAGGGCAATAGCAAGGTCATCAAATGAACAACTTTGTGAAACATCACAGCTTCTCAACCTACTGTATGTGGTCTTTGGGGGGGTATCGCTCAGTATATATATATATGTGAATGCATAGGTGTGCGCAGCCTATTACATTAGGGTGTGCACCCCAAAGTTTACATACACACACACAGACACACAATATTAGATAGATATTAATGTAAACAAACATTTTAAAATGTATTAAAACATGGACAATGTCAGTAGCGCAGTGGACAGTGTCAGTCGTTTTTTATTTTTATTATTATTATTTTTTTATTTTTTTATTCTTTTTTTATAATATTATTTTAAAATGTAAAAAAAAAACATTTTTTTAGGAGCCCTATTGGGGGACTTTGGTGAAAAATCAGGGGTCTAAACAGACCTCTGATTTCTCTCTTTTCAGACAGAGAAAGGGAGTGAGGACAGAAATTCCCCAGTCCCTTTCTCTGCAGCCTCAGCTGCACTGGACGCTGAATGAATGGGAAGTGTTCTGTACTAAGCAGCTTCCTGTTTCTTCACAAACACCGTGTACTATGCTTCAGTTATGAATGGACACAGGAGCGATTGGTACCTCACTGTATTCATTCACAAAATGAAGGGGCTGGTAAAATACTTATATATTATATTGCAGATTGCCAATTCTTAGATGTGAGATTTGGTGGGGTGGGACATTTAGGGCCCGGGCACCAGGGCGATTAGGGTGTGCCCAGGCAAACCTGGCACACCCCCTGCGCACGCCTATGTGTGAATGAATGTCAACCATTTAGAAGCCAACTGTGTCTGTTTTGCGGTTTTAAAACTTTTGTATTTCTTTTACATTTTGCATTAAAGTTGTAAATTTTAAATGAGTTATGTTCTTGTTGGTTTGGTTGCCTTTAAAGTCCCATAGAGGTAGAAAACAACAAATATAGTCTAATCAGGGATGGTGGAAACCTCTTCCCAAACCAGAGTGGACAATATTAACAGACACTGTCACATTACCCTGAACGCGAACAGGATTGCAAACTTGTTGGTACATAAGATAAGTCACATATTTCTTTTAAGAGTATACCACTTTTCTGGAGCTTAGCAGCTTTCTACAACTGTAACCTGGACTTTACCCAGGTCCCTGATGGCAGTAATAAAATAAGAAACATGAACCAAATGCTATGAAGAGTATAAAAAAACTTTACTTACCCTCCTGTATTGACCCAAATAATATCTAGGTGACAAAAATATACACACTCTTTATCCATCCAGTTGTTACAGGAGCATCTCTTAATTCGTGAGTGAAAACTTGGAGGCACAGAAGAAGTAGCCTCTATGTGAGAAAGGGCACCTTCAAAAAAAATAAAATAAAAATGACTATATCTGTAGGCAATTCTTTTTTTACATGTCTCTCTAGAGTTTATTGTAAATAATTTAGAAAAGCTTTAGAAAGAAAAATAAAAGGGTCATTTTGAACTGTATTGGAAAACAGGTATGTAAAACATTGTTATCACATTGTTTCTGATTGAAGCTCCCTGTATGAATAGAGTTCCTTTAAGCTAGTGCATTGTTGGTTTACTTACCTTTTCCTTCGATTCCCCTTCTAAATGTTATTATTCTTTGTCTGAATTTCTCACCTCCTGTTCCTCCTCAGTAAGCTTGCCCCCATCATCCGAGCCATTCTGGCTGGGGGCTAGTCAGCGTGCTCGCCCCCTCCCTTGGGACTACATCCCTGCGGGGAGACGCTGTGTTTACAGATGTTGTCCCAAGGGAGGGGGCGAGCACGCTCACAGCGTCTCCCCGCAGGGATGTAGTCCCAAGGGAGGGGGCGAGCACGCTGACTAACCCCCAGCCAAAACGGCTCAGGTGATGGGGGCAAGCTTACTGAGGAGGAACAGGAAGTGAGAAATTCAGACAAAGAAAAAAAACATTTAGAAGGGAAATCGAAGGTAAAGGTAAGTGAACCAACAATGCACTAGCTTAAAGGAACCTATTTAGAAAATAAAAAACAAACCTTTACAACCCCTTTAAGCTAGTGGAAGTAATCTGAATTATTTAATACATGTGGTAAATCACTGTCACCATTTACTTTCTTGCATAAGGCAAGCAATAGTAAACCTCAGTCTAATACAATGTCGGGGCCCATTGATGATGTAATCCTAGTATATGATATCCAAACACTTCTCACAGCAGCCTTTGTAACTGGAAACCAATTTATAAAAGAAGTCACACCTTTGCCCTATAGTGGATACAGCTCAGTCCCATCCAAGTGGTCCCCCAATTACTGGAGAAAGCATGACACATTTCTAAATACATTATTTGTGTTTTTGAATGGCACAAAAATATATCCTACTCTAAATATTAATGTATTGTACAAATTAAACAACCGTATTACTTGCTACAAGTGACAAATGTGCAAAGCCTGGGACTGTCCCAGGGACAAAAGGCAGTTATTAGAGAAAGTGAAACTGGTGTCACCGTCATCTTCTGACAATACAACTACAGATAACTGACCTATGGTATGGGAGAAATATTGATTAATATAATAATGTTATGGTGTATCTATAGCATAAACCAGAATAAAATCCTTCCTGAATATAATGTACGTTAACCTAAGCACATCCCTTTTTATTGCACGAGACAACTGTCAAAAGTAAAAAAAATACACATCACTATACAAATAGATTTTTCTGATATGCAGAACTGAGCGTATACTGTATATACAGCAATACATCATTATTGTTATACAACTCACTGCCCTGCACCTTGCCCCAGTGTATTCAATGTTCCTAGCATGTACAACCTTTAATGTTCAATTCGACTCAGTGTTCCCATAATGTAACCTTAACAAGCATTCCAATTTTATTTTCAAGCCAGTACAGCACTAAACCCCTCTAGCTGCCAGCATGGACCATATATACCAATTCACAGTATAAAAGAGTCACTGGACTACTGGACTGGACTACTGGACATGGAGTACAAAATTGTACAACAAAGTTTTATGCAACACTAATTGCATGTATTTTCTGCACTTCTACACCTATGAGCATTGTTGTAGCTGTTTAAGTAAAAGCCAACTAACACACATAAATGTTGCCTACAATTCCTGCTGTTCCTCTTTAGAAATGTAGAAACTTGAGTGATGGCAGAAAAAGAGCAAGTGGTCCATCAAGTCGGCCTCATTTTTTTCGTTTTTTTGTATTTTTTTTGTCTGAATATATGCCAAGCTAAACTTACTGTTGACTGACTCACTATCTCTGCTGGAAGTCTATTCCAAGCATTTACTACTCTTTTAATAAAATAATACTTTCTAAGATTAGTTTTGAACTTTTGTCCTGCTAGTTTGAGGTCATATCCCTTTGTTCTTGATCTTAGCTTTATATTGAAAATACTGCCCTTCTAAACCTTGCTAACACCCATAATGTAATTAAAGGTTTCAATCATGTCCCCCCCCCCCCCCTTTCCCTTCCTTCCCGAAGACTTTTTCTTGTTCTGTATACCCAACTCAGCTGTGCAATTTAGTTGTGCATGCCCATTATCAATAAAGTAAAAATTCATTAACTTGAGAAAAATATTTCCTAACATTTTACCTGCAAATCTTCATTCAATAGAGCACAATTTTTACGCTTGTATATGTAAAATATGTAGCAGTATGCGTTGTAGCTCTTGTAAAATCATCTGCAGTGTATTAATATAGTAAGCAGCTCACGCCGAGCTCTGAGCATGAAAAAGAGACAATGTGACTCACCCACTGCTGCTAGCACCAATGGCAGTAAACCAGCCCCCAGCATTCTGCACATGAACAGGTGATAAATGCACAGTAGGTGACCTGCTGGAATACCGAGGCATAAATACTCTCTAGCACTTCCACGCCTTCCATTGTAGTCCAGGTGAGCAAAGAGGCAGGTCTCAGCACCACCCATAGCCTGCCCCTTTCTACTGAAATCAATGCTATTAGAGCTGAGATTATTCATTGGACAGTGAAGAATAAAAGGAGACGGTTAATCTTTTGGTAGTGGAATGAATTAGCACCTGCATTACCTTAAAAGGGCACTCACTTCAAATTCCTTGCTTCATTTAGTACAGTACGAGGAACTATTTTTACTGTATACAGTGTATTTACCGGTCTTGTGTTTCAACACAAGGATCTCACTATTTCCAAACCTTAGATGCTTTTCTAGATGATCTCATTGCCTACTCCAATAATGTAATGCACATTCTTTGTTAAACCTCAAGCAAATGCAATGTAAGGATTGTCATGCATAAGCTATGGGTGAGGTGGTTGGATGTACCAGGACTAGCCCCGGTGGACTTAGTGGCAGATAGACTACAGGGAATCAATGTCGGGTGAGATATGGGATGTGTGAACTAATAAAGGGGAGATTGTGAAGTTTTAGATGTGGTTCCATTTATGGTTATTCTTTGGCTGGACAGTCCGTTCCGAATCCAGTACTGCATTGAACTTTATGTATGCAATCTCTTTTACCCCACAGTGTAATGGGGAGTATGTATGTTTTGTACCTCTGCTAACTTAATAAAATTTTGTTGGATAAAAAAAAAAAAAAAGAAGGATTGTCATGCATAAAGAATTGTATGGTCATCAGACTTTAAACATCTTTCCCATCAAGTCCCTAGTACTCTTAGGTTGGCAACCCAAAATGTTTCATGCAACGATAATTAATGGTCAGTATTTTTCATACTGCTGGGAATTCAGTTTTATTAGATTTATGCCAGTTTTTCAGTAACTTTATTATCCCTACTGTATATGATGCATAGGCGTGCGCACAGGGTGTGCCGGGTGTGCCTAATCACCCCATGTGCATTAGAATTATCCAGGGGTGGCACCAGTGTAAATGCCCCCATTATATTAAAGGCTAGGTTCAACTGTAGGAACACATTACATTTATACTTAGGATGTAAGGTAATATGCTCCCAATCAACTGTCTCCCACCATCAGAGCCTCCTCCCTGTGACAGCAGATGGCGTTCATGTGTATTTGAGCTTTGGGGTGCACACCATAATGCAATAGGCTGTGCACACCTATGATATGATGGAAATGACTTACCATGCAATTTAGGGAAAGTTTTATCAGATTAGACAAAAAATAACTGTTAGGTCTGTGGCCAGCCATACACTTTTGTATGCTACAACTGTGCCTGCATATATGAACTTATTATAAAATTGTTAGAAATGAATGCAGCCTGGTAAATAGACTTTATTGCTATTCAATCCTGCCAAATTACAGTTATGTAATGACAACAGTCTAATGTCTGTGAATAAATTGTACAATTAGCAAAGGTGAACGGGACAGGAAGCAGAACTACCCCACACAACCGGCCTTCCCTGTAGTTCTAGGCAACCAAACTAGGCAGCAACTAAACTGCCAAGTTTGCTGGTAAAACTGACCATTCTTTATTTTTATTTATACAATGCAAGAAAAAGGTATGTGAATGCCTTGGAAGGAACGGGTTTTCTGCTGTAATTTGTCATTAAATGTGATCTGATCCTCATCAAAAGCTGAGTACACACAGGAAAAAATATGTAATTCAACCCAGCAGGCTGAACAAAAAAAAAACATATTTCACCGTACTTCATAACTGTAAGAGTCCACCTTCAGATTTAATAAATTAGCGATTATTATTTTACAATACTTCACTATTGGAGGCTTTTTCTTTCTCCGTTTCCCTCCCTGTGTCATTTGTTATGACACTTTGTGCTAAGTGACTAGGACACTTGGAGAATAGCGGGAGTACGATAGGCAGATCATCCTATCACGTATACCAGTGGAGAGGAAGGAGAGAGAAGTGGGAGGAATCATTTCCATAGACATCCATAATATATGCAAATTATTCAAGTACTAAGGTGAGAGTTCTGGGAGACTGGGCAAGGAAAAGAGGGTTATCCTAGTAGTGCCATTACGCACACAGGCAGAGAGGACCAACAGCCGGTTACAAGGGAGGAATCCTACTCAATATGGACCACCATATTAATTCAACCACAACCACTCACAGCTATATATTTAAATTTTTTTTACACCAGATACAGAGACTTTGTGACACCATTTTCATTTGTTTCTATGTTCACAGATTATTTGATGTATTATTAATAGAGATTTTGATGTAATTTTGTGTTTAGCCCCATATGGGATTTCTTTAAGCGCAAATCACTTTATATTATTTACCTATCCTTTGTGTACAGTGAACACTGCTAGATTTGCTGCTAGAGAACGCATCACACCACTGGTTATACTTTCTATTACTCACTATTAGCGCAAAAGATATTTATCACTTCTTACCTATTTCACCGTACTACCACATCCAATGTTAGTGCAGTGATCTCCACACTGAGCTATTGTGTTCTGAAAGGGAGACTGCCCTCCCCCCAGAACATTGTGATCAGCACTTGCAGGCATTGGCTGAGAGCGCTGATCAGATGCTGGTTTTCCAGCATGCTCTTTCGACAGAAGCTGGTCATGAGACTGGCTTCTGTCGGATGAGGAGCTGTACACAGGCCGAAACCAACAGTTTTCAGCTGATTTTCAGCTTGTGTGTACCCAGCTCACCCAGTCACAACAATAGACAAGCATAATGTGCTTAAGCTGATAACACACAAACAATTCTAATTTCTTATGTCTTTATTGAACACACCCCTTAAATATTCACAGTGTTGGGGGAAAGTAATAGGAACCTCGGAGTTACAAGCTGGTGGAACCTCCTTAAGCAGCAATAAATTCAAGCAAGTGCTTTCAGTAGCTCTGGGTCTGACCTGTACAACGTTCAAGAGGAATTTTTGACTGTCCTCTTTACAAAACTGCTTCAGCTCAGACACATTTGTAGAATGTCTGGTGTGAATAGCTCTGTTGAAGTCATTCCACTGCATCTCTATGGGGTTTTGGTCTGGGCTCTGTCTTGGCCACTCCAAAAGGCCCAATTACTTTTTTTCGAAACCAGTCTGTGGTGGATTTACTTTGATGCTTAGGGTCATTGCCCTGCTGCATCACCCAACTTCTACTAAGCTTCAACTAGAGGACAGCCACCCTGACATTATCCTGTAGGATATTTTGGTAAACTTGGGAATTAATTTTCCTCTTGATTATGGCAAGTGGCCCAGGCCCTGAGGCAGCAAAGCAAGCCCAAACCATGTTGTTCCCTCCACTAAACTTCACCTTTGGGGGCTGTGCCATTTTTGCACCATACATAATACTGAATATTCCTCCTAAACAATTCAACTTTTGATTCATCAGTATACAAAACATTTTTCCAGTAGCACTGTGGAAATGTCCTCTTTATGTAAAAAGTTAACAGGTAATCTCTCATCTGGATCTCTTTGGAAACAAGTACTCTTCGTATTTTAAATACTATTTAACATGCGTGATTTTATCTATCTTGATACTGCATATGACTATTTTTTGCAGTATTGCTGTTCATGCTGTAGATCCCTTTATAGATTGTAGCTTCTTCTTTAATTTGTTAAATTTCACTAATATTGTTCTCCAATGTCGGGAACAGATTCCCATATATAATGCTGTTAGGTTCTGTTCACGGCAAACACATGGCCTTGCATTTTGCTGTATTTAGTAAATCGGCAGATTTTATGGACAAATATAGAAATGTGTTATACAGTGGTTGCTATTTACACCAATGTCTTGTGTTGCAGTAGAGCAGGGGTAGGCAACCTGGGGCCCTCCAGCTGTTGCAGAACTACAAGTTTCATCATGCCTCTGGGAGTAATTGTAACTGCCAGCCTTGCAATGCCTCATGGGAAATGTAGTTCCACAACAGCTAGAGGGCCCCAGGTTGCCTACCCCCTGCAGTAGAGTGTAGAAGTCCTGTATGCTGCAATAAGTTACGGTACTTTTGTAACTCAAGTAAACTGAAAGAAAGCTTCAATGCATATGAACACATACTGTAGTACTGCATGCATTTTAGTTTTCTCACACAAATGTGTCAAATGTGTCATTGTATGTATTTGTATGTATTCTACATGCAGACCATCAGTAGTTCCCAATTACTTTCCAGCTCCCAGTTCCACTCACAGTAATCAGTAGATCAACCTTCTGTTCAAGAACAGTGGCCACACATGGATCGAAATTCGACTGGTCCCAGGTAAACTGGCCAAATTTAAATCCAAAAAAATGTGCCCATAGATGACGTCATTTGTGATGAAATGCGTAGGAATGAGCGACGCGCTGATGTCACCATCTCCCTTGTGTCCCGCAGGACGGGTTTGTTTAATTGTGAGCTGGCCGACACACCAAACTTAAGGCGGTTTTTACAATTTACTATTGTAAGTGCAAATTTTTTACTACCTCAATAAATATATAAAATAATATCAAAATTAATAAAAGACCAAGTCTCTTTGATAAAACAGCGCTATCTGTTGGATAATGTCCAACTCCAAATCCAAACACTGAGTATGATGTAGGAACATGCAGTCATAGAAAGAAGGACAAGATCACAGTTCTTTAAAGGTGGTAGATGTTTTCTATAAGCAGATGGGTTGTGCAGCCTATACCAACTCCCAAACTTCACCACAGGTGTGAGATAAGGTTCCCCCGCTGGGGTTCACACTCACCAGAACAGTAAATAAGTTGTAGGAAAAAAATATAAAGAAACTGCGCTATAGTGTAAAACCTGGTAAATAATTAAATTTAACTAGAAAAAAGGGAAATAAAGGAAAGCAGCAACTATTCTGAAAACAATCATCAGTGCATGTAAATAAGAAAAAATATATATATAGTCGCGCTAACTTATGACTGAACATAAGCCCACCACTGAATAATTGAAAAAAATCCAAATACCAACAGTGATAAATCATATAAATACTCAATGAAGAACCATGAAAAATCTGTAAATTATAAATAATAATAAGGTGAGTGAACCATGATTAAACAGTTAATAAGATGATAGTCCACAACTGCTATATGAAACTCTCAAGGTTCACGTCTAAAAGTCCATAATAAACAAAACACCCGTGAGTAAGTGTCCAAAAAAGCCAACGACAGAAATCTTCTTATAATCCGTGACTTTCACCACCACCAGTAAGAATTCCTGCTTACCAAAAAGCGATGGTCCCCAATGACAGAGGACCTAAAACAGCCTCAAATGATACTCAGTGGAACCTCCGGATTTCAGCAGATGATGAACTTCAATGGTTTAGTAGCCCGACAGCTCATACAGCCTCATGCGAATGTTCAACATCAACATGAAAAGAAGGAAGGACACCGAATAGTGTAAAATCCTTGGTGTACATTTATTAAAGGAATAATGGAATCATACTCACAAAAGCAGTTAAAAAGACAGCCTTAAAGTGCGTCAGCGCCGACCGGTCAGAGGCGCTGGCACACAAATATGTCCGTGGAAGCCGAGCAGTGGAGGGTGACGTCAGCACAAAGCTCGTATCCTGCCCTGGAGTTGTGCCTTGTATGATATATTCCTCCTGCTAGACTTCCAAAATCATCCCGGGGTCAGCATGGGTTAAACGGTGTTCATAAAAAACAAAAGTACACTAACATAGTGTGATCCCGTTTTTATTCAAAATTAACCCGTG
Organism: Rana muscosa; assembly: GCA_029206835.1. Classification (NCBI taxonomy): domain Eukaryota; kingdom Metazoa; phylum Chordata; class Amphibia; order Anura; family Ranidae; genus Rana; species Rana muscosa. The sequence continues at coordinate 297,252,194 of CM055117.1, forward strand.
TAAAAACTCCCTGCTCCCATTAAACGTACAATATAATCACTTGTAAATGACATGTAAGAGTATTTGCATATTCACCGCTGTCCTCCAAGTATAGGGGCCGCACTCGTGCTGCAAGCGCAGTGTGAGATGGGCTTCCTGGTTACGAGGTGGCCGATGGTGGAACGCACACTCCTTACTTCCTTCCTGGATACGCCGTCGTAGCCACGCCCTGACGCGTTTCGTCACTTCCGACTTCAACAGAGGGCGTGGCTACTCGGCGTCTGCATGGAGCTTATAAAATCCCTCCTCCACGGCCATTGGGTAGAGCGGCAGCACTCGTTCGTTTCCATTGGTTTAAAGCCCAAGCGGAAACCGAGACTGTCGTCAGCCGTGTCGAGTCACTGGGATATTGTATAAACAAACACCGTGAATGTAAATCCTTATTAGCACAAAATATTTGAAAACTTTTGACCGGTGAATGTTAGCTTAGAGAAAAGGCTTAGTTATTGGTTAACGCCAGACCAATTCTATATTATAAAGGTAACATTATTTGAAAGGGAATATACAGATAATATCTGTCACGCTGCAAAGTTGCAGCAATAAGGTATATTCCAGATTGATTCAAAATAGATATTCAGCTAATACACAATGTTGTAGTGGCAATAATAGTATGATCCGGATATCAAATTAATGATAAGAATTCCGGAACATATATTCTCAAAGGACTGCTAGCCTCCACTCACTGTCAACAGTATTCATTACAGCTGGATATAAAGTGAATGTGCACACATATTAATGTTTATAGACAATAGATGTACGTATATAAATACCTGCTACAAGTATAGTACACATACATAAAATCATATAATGAAGTCATATAAAAATATGTGTTGATTATATACGTAGTTTGCATAGTAAATGTAAAAAAACTGTATATATAAAAAGGAGAGATATTTAAAATCTACATAAAATAGGTAAAGGTTATATATGATATATATACACACATATAAAAATATAAAAAGGAGGTATAAAATAACCTAGAAGGAAATGATGACTAAAAAACAAATTAAAAACTAAAAGTTAGAACTTCTGAATTGCTGTATCTGAGCAGTATGTCTGATAGTGGGTGTAATTGACAGACAGCACAAGAGGGAGATTAGACTTCTTAATAATCACTGATAAAACAGTTAATGTCTAGATCTACGTTTAACCCCTTCGGTACTAGTGTGTCGACCGAATAAATCCATTGGGTTTCTAGTTTAGATAATTCCCTTACGAGGTTAGCCCCCCTCCATGAGGGTTTTAGGTGGTCAATCCCCCAAAATTTTAACCCTGCTGGATTCTGGTCATGGAACAATTTGAAATGTAGTGATGCATTGTGGTCTTTATATCCAAGTTTAATATTTGCCACATGTTCTGCTATTCGTACTTTTAGAGCCCTCTTAGTACGGCCTATGTACATGAGTTTGCATGGGCATTCTAGGAGATAGACCACATAAGATGTATTGCATGTAATAAAGTCCTTTATAGTAAATTCTACTTTATTCGAGGAGGAGATAAAACTGTCTATTGCTCTCATGGGTTTTGCACCCTCTCTGCATTGTAGACACTTTCGGCAAGCAAAGAAGCCATCCCTGTCCCAAAAAGAGGGTTTTTTATCCAGAAGGAGAATGTGCCAGTGGGAGGAAAAAATCTTTTCAACTTCTTTGTATTGGGAGTGGTACCCAGAGATGAAACTCCATTCATATATCTTTTTATTTTTGTTTATATTCTTATGTGGAGGAATGGTATCGGTCAGACATGCTTTTCTGGGTATTTCTAATAAATCTTCGATAATTTTATCAAGGCATGTTTCTTTATATCCCTTATCCATAAATTTTCCTTTTAACATCTGTGCTTGGGATATGTAGTCCTCATCATTGGTACAATTCCGTCTGACACGCATTATTTGACCTCTTGGGATGTTCTTAAGCCACATCGGGTGGTGTCCACTTTGTGTTGGAAGATAGCTGTTTGCATCCGTAGGTTTAAAATATACCTTAGTTCCTAGTTTGTTGCCAGCCCGAAAGATATTCAAATCAAGGAAATGAATGCTTTGTTGATTATATTCGCTTGTCAATATAATATTGCACTTGTTGTCATTTAGTTCTTGTAAAAATGCTTCTAATGAAGATAAAGGTCCTGTCCATATAAAGAACAGATCATCGATATATCTTCTATATAAGATGAGCTGCTCTCTCTTTTGGTTAAAAATGGTCTTATCCTCCCATTCTGCCATAAATAGATTGGCTATACTCGGGGCAAACTTGGCTCCCATAGCCACCCCTTTCTTTTGGGAATAAAAGTGGCCATCATACCAAAAGTAATTGCACGTAAGACAATAATCTAGACAATTCCTTAAAAATATTTTCTGTGCAAAGGTTAAGTCTTCTCTCCTGCATAGTGCCCAATTCAGGGCTAAAAGTGCGTCATCGTGTTGAATCACGGTGTATAAAGATGACACGTCTGCTGTTACTAAGAATAGATCCTCTTTCCCAGTAAGGTCGATACCATCTATTAAAAGGAGTAAATCCTTAGTGTCCTTTAAAAAGGCTCTTGTCTTGGTCACACTCTTTTGCAAAAAGAGATCCAAATATTCACCCACTCGTGATGTAACAGATCCAATACCGTTGACAATAGGTCTTGCTGGCGGATGGTTCAAGTCTTTATGGATCTTGGGTAGGGTGTAAATAGTAGGTATTCTACTATAGCTTGGTATCAGATATTTCTGTTCCTTAATAGTCAAAGCTCTTGTTTTATAGCCCAATTCCACAAGTCTCTCCAAATTCTCTTCATATTGTGAAGTGGGGTCTTTGATTAACCTAAGGTATGTTCCTTTGTCTGATAGCATCTCAATCATCTGTTCATGATAAAATTCCTTTGTCAAAATCACTATACCACCACCTTTATCCGCGGGTCTAATTATAATGTCTTTCCTCTTTTCCAGAGGATTGGTCTGGCGTTAACCAATAACTAAGCCTTTTCTCTAAGCTAACATTCACCGGTCAAAAGTTTTCAAATATTTTGTGCTAATAAGGATTTACATTCACGGTGTTTGTTTATACAATATCCCAGTGACTCGACACGGCTGACGACAGTCTCGGTTTCCGCTTGGGCTTTGAACCAATGGAAACGAACGAGTGCTGCCGCTCTACCCAATGGCCGTGGAGGAGGGATTTTATAAGCTCCGTGCAGACGCCGAGTAGCCACGCCCTCTGTTGAAGTCGGAAGTGACGAAACGCGTCAGGGCGTGGCTACGACGGCGTATCCAGGAAGGAAGTAAGGAGTGTGCGTTCCACCATCGGCCACCTCGTAACCAGGAAGCCCATCTCACACTGCACTTGCAGCACGAGTGCGGCCCCTATACTTGGAGGACAGCGGTGAATATGCAAATACTCTTACATGTCATTTACAAGTGATTATATTGTATGTTTAATGGGAGCAGGGAGTTTTTACACGGGTTAATTTTGAATAAAAACGGGATCACACTATGTTAGTGTACTTTTGTTTTTTTATGAACACCGTTTAACCCATGCTGACCCCGGGATGATTTTGGAAGTCTAGCAGGAGGAATATATCATACAAGGCACAACTTATTTACTGTTCTGGTGAGTGTGAACCCCAGCGGGGGAACCTTATCTCACACCTGTGGTGAAGTTTGGGAGTTGGTATAGGCTGCACAACCCATCTGCTTATAGAAAACATCTACCACCTTTAAAGAACTGTGATCTTGTCCTTCTTTCTATGACTGCATGTTCCTACATCATACTCAGTGTTTGGATTTGGAGTTGGACATTATCCAACAGATAGCGCTGTTTTATCAAAGAGACTTGGTCTTTTATTAATTTTGATATTATTTTATTTATTATTTTATGGATGCGGTTTTTATTCATCTATATATTTTAAATAGCTGCTGACGTACTTTTAGTGTACAAATACCTTATATCATTTACTGATACTGGTTTTCTTAATTTTATTTCTGGTTGATTATCCCCACCTATATTATTTTAATATCTCAGAAATAAGGTAACTACCTCCTAGGCGCCGAAAAGTGCATTTGTGGGCCTTCGTTTTTATGCACCTTCTTTGGACCTCAATAAATATACCAAGGATTGTATGCTATATGGAGCTTCTTGTTAATCTGGTGAAATCCACTACCTTTTCCTCACCAAGTGACATACAGTATACGGATGAGATCGGAGATGTGGAGAAAGGCCCAGGCTGGGTTTTAAACCAAAAGCGCAGACCAACCCCCAGTAATAAGGGGTCAACAGGAGCTGGTAAGCAGTAGCATTTGGTGGAGGCACAGTGGCACAAGATGATGGATGGTGGACATTGTCACTAAAGAAGTTTCCAGTTTGTCACAAACACTTGTGGATGTACCTATGGACCTTATATGTTTTTTAACTTCATGTTTTTGAATATCTAGAGCAATCCTTTTTTCTTTTATTTAATCCATGTATGCCTTTTACTGTTTGAGCTTGTATGCACCAATCAAATTTTTCTGTGCCTTTAATGTTGTATATTCAAATTTAGCTTTTACTGCAGAAGCTGACTACGTAACAATTGCTAGTCAAGTAACATGCCATTTAGCAATGATAAAAGTAATTTTTTGTTCTCTTTGCAGACATCTCAGCTTTAGAATACTCATTTTGACATTGTACCATCACCTGGCAAAGAAATGGAAGTGTGGTTCTTTTGGAATACAATGCAATCAAATAGCTTTTTGGCTTTAAGTTGAATTTCAGGTACAAAAACATGAATTTAAATACTGTATATTCCATATTAGTAATGATAAAAATCCACCTATGCGTACCAAACAACTTTTCAAACACAAAGATTACCTTGGAAAAATAGTAGTGACATCTTCACTGTTCTGTACATAGCCTGTGCAAAGAACAGAGCTGTGAGAGGGATCCAGCAGCTCCACTCACTACAAGCTGCCTGCAGCAAACTACAGGAGGGGGCAAATAACAAACCATGCCAGCTCTAAGACCGAGAACTGAGCAATCACAGAACTGCTGATCAATCAGTCACTGTCTGCCTGAAGTGGAGAACAGTGATTGTCAGTCATCACTCTCCACTATGCTCCTTCAGTGCTCACTCAAGCTCCAGGTTAGGCAGGTGGCTGGCTTTGTCTCTCTGTCATGTGCTAAAGGCAAAGTCAGCTGTCAATGAGGCAGTCTGTGGGATCCCGACAATATTCCTGGGATCCTTCCTGTATTTGGTGCAGCTCTGCCCCATCAACTGATAGCAGGCAATAGCCCGCTAACACCTGACTCTGGGTCAAACAAGAACATTAGTAAATCTACTCCTGTTACCAAAAAGAGAAGTATAGCTAGAAAGTTTAACCATACTTCTCTTTTAAAAAAGGTTGGCTCTTTTAATATAGCCAGGAACAACAAGAACATTTGAAAATGTAACCCCCTGTTATCTTTCTAATGAGCTCCCCATAAGCAAGGTCAGACAGACCAATTAACAATATAACCATTATGTCAAAGGAATATTTAGACAAAAGGTTGGCAGCATTCAAGAATGTTCAAAGTACAGACAGAAGTTTCGCAAGGAGCCAAAAAATATTTATACCTCTAATAACGCAAGTAGAAAGATAAAAAGATCAATAAGAGATCACAGAAGTAGGCGTATTTATAAAGACAAGATGTATGAAGAAAATTTGAAAAAGCCCACTATATGTTTGTTGTGTGTCCCAACTCTAAACTATTTTTTTTTTTAAATCTCATACCTTTCTAGGTGTTTGGAGCAGGCCTCTGGCAGAAAGCAAGCTACTTTGAACAATTTAAAAGAGGGAAACACTGAGTCTCCTCCCATTAACATGCAGTGCAGGAGCCCAGTTTCAAGATCTTTAAACCTTTGTTAGGTTATAAAGTATTCAAATCTCATTTACGACAGATAATGAGATCTGCCAGCACAGTACAGACAGGGTTAATTATGGTCAACATTAACTCCCCAGCCCCCTCCGCATGTTTCAGTTTTGGATTTTTCAAAAAAGAGCAAGTAAAATATGAAAAAAAATATTCTTAAGCTATGCTATGTGAAAGAGCATGTGTCAAATATAAAGTCGGTGTTATCCCAATTTGTGACAAGAGAAAGAACAATAAAGCAGCCTTAGACAACATCAAATATGTAATATCTGGATATTTTAAGAGGCCAGAACAGCAGAAAACAAGAACTCTAATGCCGCGTACACACGACCGCTTTTCTCGACGAGAAAAACTGCATTTTTTTTTTTCGCCGAGAAAAACGATCGTCTGTGGGCTTTATGTCGTTTTTCTCGTTGAGAAAAACGGCAGAAAAAACGACGAGAAAAATTAGAACATGTTCTAAATTTTCTCATAGTTTTTTCCATCATTTTTTTCCGTGGCAGTTTTCCCATAGGGAGACACTGCCGCGGAGCCCACAGACGGTCGTTTTTCTCGTCAAGAGAAAAAATGACGGGAAAAACGACCGTGTGAAGCGGTTCCCTCGTTTTTCCTGTCATTATTCATGGCGTTTTTTTAACCGCCGTGAATAATGATCGTGTGTACGCGGCATTACTCCTTCTAACACTGCACTGTTGGCTCCCTTTCCAGATAATGTAGAGCTGTCCAAATGCTGAAATCTTGCTAAGCAGATTGATTAGCTCTCACTTTTGAAACATTGTAGATTTTAGTAATTTTGATGAGAGTTTTGTAATATAATCTCAAAAAAATACTCAAGAAATTGGCCCATCTGTACACCATGAGTTGGGCCTACAGTGTCCATTTTAAGGTACCTTAGGCTTAATTAACAAAGCTAACATACCACCATAAGTATCCTTATTTTTAAAAAAAGTGAGTTATTTTCAGTTACTTTAAAATAAATCTAAAAATTACAGTCACATGGATGGAAAAAGAGTACCTTAGGCTGGTTTTCAAGATTTGTGAATTGAGCATCTTGTATAGATACCTCTGTTCTACAGCAGACTTCCATCTAAGTGCCTTAAAGTGGAACTAAAGCGTTACATCATCCCACACCAGCCAATGAAGGTGGCTGCAGCCTGGCACCTGGAAAAACCTGGGTAGAAGATGCTGGCTTGGGACTTCAGACCGTTGAAGGAGAGGTAAGTATTAAGGACATTAGATGTGCTTTAATTACTGTTAAGAAAGTCATCTACTGCCTACTACAAATCATAAGCTACTGCTCAGCAAATCCACTCCTCCAGCATTGGATAATGTCATGGAGCGGAAGAGGGAAGGAAGAGGTTTGCATGGAGAGACGTTAGAAGCAGCAATGTCCTTAAACAGACACTGTAGGCCCGGCTTTCAGCCAATAACAATGGTACTTTCAGAGAAAAGGTAATTTTTGGGCAATACAGTATAGCAAAAAATTTGCTAATTTATATCAAACAAATTGATGAAGGAGACATTTAAAAAATTTACAATTAGACAAAAGTGAGGCTACCTTCCACAAACTGCACTATTAGGCATGATATGATGTTGATAAGGACATTCATATTGTCTAAACCTCATAGCACCTGAGTGTGGAGTGCAGAAGGCTTTCTTTAACCACTTCAGCCCCGGAAGGATTTGCCCCTTTAATGACCAAGCCATTTTTTGCGATACGGCAGTGCATTGCTTTAACTGACAATTGCGCGCGATGTTGTACCCAAACAAAATTTACGTCCTTTTTTTCCACAAATAGAGCTTTCTTTTGGTGGTATTTGCTCATCTCTGTGGTTTTTATGTTTTGCGCTATAAAAAAAAAAGAGCGAATGTTTTAAAAAATACTATATTTTTTACTTTTTGCTATAATATACCAAAAAAAGTAAAAAAAAACTATTTCTTCGTCAGTTTAGGCCAATACATATTCTTCTACATATTTTTGGTAAAAAAATCGCAATAGCATATATTGATTGGTTTGTGCAAAAGTTATAGTGTCTGCAAAATAAGGAATAGATTTTTGGCATGTTTATGGCTTTTTTTTTACTAGTAATGGCGGCGATTGTTAGCAGGACTGCGACACTGCGGCAAACAGATTGGACACTTTTGACACTTTTTTTGGGACCACTGATATTTATACAGCGATCAGTGCTAAAAAAATGCACTGATTACTGTATAAATGCCACTGGCAGGGAAGGGGTTAACACTAGGGGGCCATCAAGTGGTTAGGTGTGTTCCCTAGGTGTGTTTCTAATTGTGAGGGGATAGGACTGACTAGAAGAGGAGGCAGATCACTGTTCCTACTTAGTAGGAATACACGATCTGTCTCTTCTTCCTTGTCAGAACAGGGATTTGTGTGTTTACACACACAAATCCCCATTCTCGCTCTCGTGCCTGCGATCGCGGGTGCCCGTCAGCGATTGCGCCCGCCGACCATGCGCATCGGGTCCCCTGCCGTGCAGCGGGCCTGCTATGACTCTTAAAGGAGCCGCCGTACGGGTACGCGATTCGCGCAATGGTTCCACTCTGCCGCCGTATATCAGCGTGAGTCGGTCGGCAAGTGGATAAGATGTAGCTTATAAACATTATCTTCAACCCTCCTCCTCCCATAGAATTTATTGCAACAGGTCCATGCCATATCCTCATGACCAGATTCATGGTTATATAATACTGCCAAATTAAAAACAGAAACATACAGTATGTCATTTGAGATGTGGTATAACCATGTCCACTGATAAGGAAGTACATAAAGCACTTCATATGAAAAAGTAAGAACACCTTATGGAAACTGTTTTCAACATAGTGGAATAAGCAAATGTTGATTTTTCATTCATACAGTGCCTACATAGATATGTGATATACTTGAATTAAAACACAAGTAAAAATTTCCTTTTCAGTCATGTATTTAAAATATCAATAAATGTGATTCAGTGGCGGTGCGTCCATAGAGGGCGCCGGAGCGCCGCCCCCTCTCGCTCTCGCACCGCCACTGAAAGACAATACACAGATTCATGCATTGCATGAATCTGTGTATTGTCACCGCTGCCGCGCTGCCCACTATTCATATGGCCGGCCTCCTGGTGAGCGCCGGCCATATGAATTAGAGCGGCGGCCGGCGGTGGGTGTAACTTGGAAGTGCCTTTCAGAGCCAGCGGCTCTGATAGGCTTTCCGAATACAGCTCTCACGCTGTATTCGGCTTCCAAAAACTCCTCCCAGGTGCGTTCCTGGAAGAAGACTGTGTGGAGGTTTCAGCCAATCAGGTTCACCGGATCTGGTTACCGGTAACCTGATTGGCTGAAGCGACATCGAGGGCGGAAGAACACATCGAGGACGGCGCAGACCGAGGAAGGTAAGTGCAGGGCTGGTGGGGGGGGACAGGCTGCATTTGGGGGACAAACTGGCTGAATATGGGGGACAAACTGGCTGAATATGGGGCACAAACTGGCTGCATTTGGGGGGAACTGGCTGAATATGGGAGACAAACTGGCTGAATTAGGGGAATTGGCTGTATATGGGGGACAAACTGGCTGAATATGGGGGGAACTGGCTGTATATGGGGGACAAACTGGCTGAATATGGGGGGAACTGGCTGAATATGGGGGACAAACTGGCTGAATATGGGGGGAACTGGCTGAATATGGGGGACAAACTGGCTGAATATGAGGGGAACTGGCTGTATATGGGGGACAAACTGGCTGAATATGGGGGGAACTGGCTGTATATGGGGGACAAACTGGCTGAATATGGGGGACAAACTGGCTGAATATGGGGGGAACTGGCTGAATATGGGGGGACAAACTGGCTGAATATGAGGGGAACTGGCTGTATATGGGGGACAAACTGGCTGAATATGGGGGGAAATGGCTGTATATGGGGGACACGCTGGCTGCATTTGGGGGGAACTGGCTGAATATGGGGGACAAACTGGCTGCATTTGGGGGGAACTGGCTGAATATGGGGGACAAACTGGCTGAATATGAGGGGAACTGGCTGTATATGGGGGACAAACTGGCTGAATATGGGGGGAACTGGCTGTATATGGGGAACAAACTGGCTGAATATGGGGGGAACTGGCTGAATATGGGGGACAAACTGGCTGAATATGGGGGGAACTGGCTGAATATGGGGGACAAACTGGCTGCATTTGGGGGACAAACTGGCTGAATATGGGGCACAAACTGGCTGAATATGGGGGACAAACTGGCTGAATATGGGGCACAAACTGGCTGCATTTGGGGGGAACTGGCTGAATATGGGGGGGAACTGGCTGAATATGAGGGGAACTGGCTGTATATGGGGGACAAACTGGCTGAATATGGGGGGAACTGGCTGTATATGGGGGACACGCTGGCTGCATTTGGGGGGAACTGGCTGAATATGGGGGACAAACTGGCTGAATATGAGGGGAACTGGCTGAATATGGGGGGGAACTGGCTGTATATGGGGGACAAACTGGCTGAATATGGGGGGAACTGGCTGAATATGGGGGACAAACTGGCTGAATATGGGGGAACTGGCTGAATATGGGGGACAAACTGGGTGAATATGAGGGGAAATGGCTGTATATGGGGGACAAACTGGCTGAATATGGGGGGAACTGGCTGTATATGGGGGACACGCTGGCTGCATTTGGGGGGAACTGGCTGTATATGGGGGACAAACTGGCTGCATTTGGGGGGAACTGGCTGTATATGGGGGACAAACTGGCTGAATATGGGTGGGAACTGGCTGAATATGGGCCAAGGTAAGCCGGACAAAGGGACTTGGTGTTGGGACGGAGGTGTCGGGGAGTCACGGCCCAGTGTGCCCGCGGGAGGTAGCAATTCAGCCTCCACTACAGGCTACTTGCCCGCGGAGGAGTGTGACACCTCCGACCTGGAATCGCTCTCCGATCCGGGAGACAATATCATCATTGATGAACTTTTTGCTAAGAAGGGCTGGGACAAGATGCCTCTCTCCTCGTCCCATAAAGTCAGGGATCCACCCATGTCTACAGGGGATAGTACACCCAGGGTGGAGGCACCAGCGCCTGAGGAGGGATCCAGTCCCCAGTCTGCCCTTCTACCTCCGGTGCCTCCTGCAACTGGCTCCGGGGAAAAGAGACTGATGTTGCGGTTGCCGATGCCTAGAGTGGAGGTGGTCAAGGCACCTCGCCACCCAGACACCATCGTCCAACCGGGTGAGAGAGACCGGGCCACTATGCCTCTGCTGGTGAGACTTCAGCGTCTGTTCGGTCAAAAAGTTGCTACCGAGTACGAGTCGGAGTACCCGTACTTACCTAAAGAGCTTCTGTATGAAGTGGAAGTCTGCCGGGACCGCTGGTACAACGAATTTGTGTGGACGCACCTTCAGGTCCCACACGCCCGCAGGTACCTAGCGTGCTCCCCCAAAGCCTCTCAGCGTTTCAAGGACTGTAAAGCAGAGTGGATGTTGGGTCGGCACATCCATGCTGATAAAGTGTTGAATCGACGGAAAGAAGGGGAGGATGTTGAATATCACATAGAGACTGTGGATAAGCACTTTAAGCCCCTTGTCTTGCCGCATCCCAGGTTCTACTTGTAGGAGAAAAGACTCCTTGCCTAATGTTTGTTGCTGCTGAACTTTCCGGGGTTGTTTCCCGGGGAACCCAGTGACTGTACCCGCGTTATGGGTGTTTGTGCTCTCTGGAGGAATTGAAGGACTGTTACCGTTGTTGTTCTTCATTCTTCCATCCTGCAAAGTGATCATGGACTTTGGGGTAGTTAGAAAGTTCACCAGTGCAGTTACCGTGACACTGTCACCAGGTGGCAGTGTTGCGCACCGATATTCACTGTTCACTCACACACTTAGAGAAGGAAAGGGTTTCTCTACGGAGAGGTTCTTTCATTCTTACACAAACATATGTGTCAGGGATATGTGTGATTAACGTTCTTTTCCCCTCTGCAGAAGAACATCTCATCAAGACCACTGAGAATGGGGTGGGTCATAGTCAGGATGGGTGTAAGGGAATGTTGATGTGAACATGTGATTCTGATAATGTGGTTATGTGTTGTTTGTTTCCTTCCCTTCCCTTTCATGTCAGGTTCAGGCACAACTGTTTGGTTAGCTTTCAAAAAACTTTTTTTTTTTAAATTCGTTAGTCGGTCTCTGGATCAGGCTATGGTGGCCCTTTTTGGGCATGGTTTGCTCCAGACACTGGTGTCAAATAACAGGGGGGAGAGTGTAGCTGATATGTACTTTTTAAACTGGTGAGGACACCAGTGATGCATAGTTCCCTGCGGCCCAGCAGGTGGCGCTGTCACTTTGGGCCGGGGTTGAACCATCACTGCAGTGCCGTACCCTTTGTGACCTCTCGCAGCGGTTGTACGGCGGGGCGGGGAACCCACCGTGCATCCTGGGAGAGGGAGCGGACATCTTCGACACAGGGTTGGAGTACCGGGCACCTTCAGCCTGAGGGCTGTTGTTGCGGTCGGTGTCCAGGCAGCCTAGGCCTGGACACTTGGAGTTCGTGTTCCATCCCAGACACCTTCAGTCTGGGGTGAGGTACTCAGCTGGAGGCCTGGGGCCCAGTACCTTCCGCTGGGTTCCGCGAGGGAGGGATCATCCTAGGGGGCCCCGGGAGTGGGGCACCCGAATCCAGAAGCGTAAGGGACCGGAGGAGGGACTCACCCGAAGACCTGGTGCAGCAGATTGCCAGTGCCGGGTGTACCTCTGGAGACCGCCCGGAGGGATATCTTTCCCGAACAGGGGCCAAATTCAAAGAGGAAGTTCAGTCCACGTTCAATGACCGGTGGCAGCGGTCCAACTATTTCACTCAGGTCAGTGGCAGGGGCCTGCTTTTAGGCCCGTGGCAGGGGCCTCAACAGTTCATCCGGTCTGTGGCAGAGACCACCCTCACGGTCGGTGGCAGAGACCGTGCACCAGGCCTATTCGCTAAAAAGGAATAGGAGAGCTTAGTTGTGCCTGGGCCTACTCGTTCCCACACCCCATGTTCGTCTGTTATTGGAAGCTCAACTGAGTGTGTTCACCGTACTGTATGAGAAATAAAGGAGTGTTGGACTTTCGATTGGTGTGGGGCTCTATTATTGGCAGACACATCTCCATGGGACAACTGAGGCTTCGTATGCAGTGGACAGACCCGGAGGTAATTCAACTAACTTTGCTCAACCCTCTTATACACACGAGGGAAGAGCTTGGCATAGTGTCCCTGCACTCTCCTCTCCCAGGTACCCCTAGACGCAAGCCATACACCGTGAGAAAGAGGGAGAGTGAGGGTACCGCTACATAAGCTTTTTGGAAAACATAGGGAAGGGTTATCACCCCTGTAACATTTGTTTTGCTGTCTGTGCACCTGTTCAGAACATTTCACCTCACTTTCCGTCCCAATGACAAATGTTTTTTGAAAATTTGGGGGTTTTTTTGAAACAAGGATTGGTGATAAAGCATCAGTGGAGAGAAGACACCTTTTTCCCATATTAACTCTTACAGGAGAGAATTTCCCTTCCTAGGGGTGGATTTCCTCTCACTTCCTGTTGTCTCATTCCGTTTGCAAGTAGGAGTCGTTTGTAAATTGGATGTTTGAAAGTAGGGGCCTGCTGTATATACTCTGCAGAAATTTGGTCCTTAGGTGTTGGTGTTGCCACAACACTGTAAGCCCTCACAGTTACTCTTGGCGGGCGCTGGAACGCCCTGCTGTGAACTATTATATCAAGAATTGTAATTATATGCCATTGTTGAACAGTGTATGAAAAATTGGGCCTTTGGTGGTGGTGCTGGTGCCACAACACTGTAAGTCCTCACAGTTACTCTTGGTGTTACTCTTGGTGGGCGCAGGAATGGGCCCAGCTGTGAAATATTAGATCAAGAATTGTAATTACATGCCTCTGTTGAACAGGGGCATAAAAATTGTGCCTTAGGCATTGGTGCCACAACACTGCAACCCCTTTACAGATACTCTAGTTGGAGCGCAGGAATGAGCCCTGCTGCAAAGTATTGCATCAAAAATTGTAATTACACGCCCCTGTTAAACAGGGGCTGAAAAATTGGGCCTTAGGCACTGGTGCTGGTGCCACAACACTGCAACTCCTCACAGATACTGTAGTTGGAGCACAGCAATGAGCCCTGCTGCAAAGTATTGCATCAAAAATTTTAATTACACACCCCTGTTAAACAGGGGCAGAAAAATTGGGCCTTAGGCACTGGCGCCACAACACTGCAACCCCTCCCAGATACTCTAGTTGGAGCGCAGGAATGAGCCCTGCTGCAAAGTATTGCATTAAAAATTGTAATTACACACCCCTGTTAAACAGGGGATGAAAAATTGGGCCTTAGCCACTGGTGACAGTGCCCAGAAACAAAAATGTTCTTACATTCTATCAGCATGATCATTGAGGAGGAAAAGGATAGTCACTCAGCATAACAGGATAGTCACTCTGCATCAGCATAGGCAGTCTTGAAGGGATCTGACATTTCAAAGAAAATTATTCTGTTACATCAGCATCAGGTGCTTGGTAGCTGGTGGTGATCCAAGACTGATTCATTTTTATGAAGGTCAGTCGATCGACCAAGTCGGTGGACAGGCGCACACTGTGATTGATTACAAAGCCTCCAGCAGCACTGAATGTGCGCTCCGAAAGAACGCTGGATGCAGGACAGGCCAGTAGCTCAATTGCATACTGTGCAAGCTCTGGCCAGTGATCCATCCTCAAGACCCAGTAAACCAGAGGATTTTCGGTGGGAAAGGTGTCCAAGTCTGATCTTGCCCCTAGGTATTCCTGCACCATGTAAAACAGACACTTGCGATGGTTGCTGGAACCGATCATACCTTGGGGCTGCGGACTAAAAAATTGTCTGAACGCATCGGTCAGACAGCCACCTTCTCCACCGCTCCTTCTTTGACTGACCAAAGCCTCAGCAACACGTTGTCCAGGACTAGGAATTTGTAACCTCACAGTCTCTGGGAACACTTTGCACAGACCTTTCTGCAAGGCCTCCCGAAGATGTTTCATCCTCTGCTCCCTCTGTGATGCCACGATAAGGTCCGCAACCTTACCCTTGTAACGTGGATCAAGGAGGGTTGCCAGCCAGTAATGATCCCTCTCCTTGATAGCACGAATACGAGGATCCTTCCGCAGGCTTTGCAGGATCAGGGAGGCCATGCAGCGTATGTTTGCTGAGGTATTCGGTGCAGAGTCCTCTGGGTCACTGAGGACGACATGATCCGCAGCCACCCCCTCCCAGCCACGTACAAGCCCATATTTTTTTTGGGACTGTAATTGATCCCTTGAAGACTGCTGCTGATGCTGAGTGCTAGGCTCCACCTCTATGCTGACACAATCCTCCTCCTCCTCTTCCTGGTGTGATAGGCAGGCCAGAAGGAACACTGTCCGGAAAAAGGGGGTCTTGAGAGATAAGGAAGTCCTCCTCTTCCTCCCTCTGTTCTGCCTCAAGTGCCCTCTCCATTATTCCACGCAGCGTGTGCTCCAACAGGTGGACAAGAGGGACAGTGTCACTGATGCATGCACTGTCACTGCTCACCATCCTCGTGGCCTCCTCAAATGGTGACAGGACAGTGCATGCATCCCTGATCATGGCCCACTGGTGTGGGGAAAAAATCCAAGCTCCCCTTACCCTGTCCTGGTGTCATATTGCAACAGATACTCATTGATAGCTCTCTGCTGCGTGTGCAGCCGCTGCAGCATGGCCAACGTAGCGTTCCACCTGGTGGGCATGTCACAGATTAGGCGGTTCTTGAGCAGGTTGTATTCCTTTTGGAGGTCAGCCAGCCGAGCACTGGCATTATATGACCGGCGGAAATGCACACAGAGTTTCCTGGCCTGCTTCAGGACCTTCTGTAAGCCCGGGTACCTGCCCAAGAACCACTGCACCACCAAGTTAGAACGTGAGCAAAACAGGGCACATGGGTCAGTTGTCCCTGTCGGAGGGCGGAGAGGAGGTTGGTGCCATTGTCGCAAACCACCATTCCTGGCTTAAGCTGGTGTGGCGTCAACCACCTCTGAGCCTGCCCCTGCAGAGCTGACATAATCTCTGCCCCAGTGTGGCCCCTGTCCCCCAAGTACACCAGCTCAAGCACCGCATGGCATCTTTTTGCCTGCGTAGTTGCGTAGCCCCTTGAACGCCTACGGATTACCGCTGGTTCCCAGGACAAAGCACAGGAAGAGGCCATAGAGGAAGAAGAAGAGGAGGGGGTGGAGGAGAGAGGGGTATCAGAATCACCAGTTGTAGCATTTTGGAGGCGTGGTGGCGGAACAACTTCCAACACTACTGCACCTTGTCCTGCATCCTTCCCAGCTGCCAGCAGAGTCACCCAATGCGCCGTGAAAGATAGGTAACGTCCTTGTCTATGCCTGCTGGACCATGAGTCAGCGGTATTATGCACCAGCGAGGCAAAGACATTTCCTTCCACATGCCGGTAGAGAGCCGTCATGTTTGAAAACCTGCCACTGAGGAACCGCATTCCACAAGCTCACGGAAGGGGGCAGAGTCTACCAACTGAAAAGGCAGCAGTTGAAGGGCTAGCAATTTAGCCAAGCTAGCATTCAACCGCTGGGCATGTGGATGGCTGGGAGCGAACTTCTTTCGGCGGTGCAGCAGCTGGGGCAGGGAAGTTTTAGGTGCACACTGTGCAGAGGACACTGTACACTAACTGAAAATACTTGCAGCTCCCTGCCTGTGGTATTAGTTTGAGAACACCACCAATTGTATTCAGGTACCTTTAGGTGCACGCTGTGCAAAGGACAGAAGTACACTAAATGAAATGAATGCAGCTCCCTGCCTGTGGTTTTAGTATGAGAACACCTCTAATGGTATTGAGGTACCTTTAGGTGAACGCTGTGCAAAGGACACAGTACACTAAATAAAATTAATGCAGCTCCCTGCCTGTGGTTTTTGTATGAGAACACCTCTAATGGTATTGAGGTACCTTTAGGTGAATGCTGTGCAAAGGACACAGTACACTAAGTGAAAATACTGCAGCTAGCACAATCACCTGCCTGCTTGTCAGTATAGAGAATAACAGGAACGGATCTAGCTAAACTGAATACAGTGTGTAAATATATATACAACACCTAGGATGCATATATATCCTCTACACACTGTAACTGCAGCTAACTGACTCGCCTGCCTGCTCTAGCTAACTCAAAATAAATGACACTGTCTCTCTCTCTCTTTAACCTCTCTCTTTAACCACCACAACACACTACACAAGGCCACCACGGAGGCAGCCTTTAATAGTGTGGGGCGTGTACTAAACCCCCTGAGACATAATTGGCCAATTATGGCTCTCCATTTTTTCCGCGCTATGATTGGCCAAAGCACGCGGGTCATAGTGCATGCTTGGCCAATCATCAGCCAGCAATGCACTGCAAAGCCGCAGTGAATTATGGGATGTGACGCGCCAAATTCGAGTGGCGCGTCACGTCCCATAATTCACTGCGGCACCGCAGTGCATTGCTGGCTGATGACTGGCCAAGCATGCACTATGACCCGCATGCTTGGCCAATCACAGCGCTGTAAGTACAGAGAGCCGTAATTGGCCAAAGCCAGGGTGGCTTTGGCCAATCATGGCTCAGAGGAGTAGGTACACTCCCCACACTATATAAGGCCGCATGCTTGGCGGCCTTTTGTAGTGTGTTGCGGTGTTTGTTAAAGGAAAGAGACCGAGAGAGAGACAGTGTAATGTGATTTGAGTTATATAGAGCAGGCAGGCGAGTCAGTTAGCGGCGCATAATGTTCGAAATCCGGCGAACAGGCGATGTTCGAGTCGAACATGGGTTTGACTCGAACTCGAAGCTCATCCCTACTGGAAGGCAGGCACCAGGACACCAGACTGGAAGGCAGGCACAAGGACACCAGACTGGAAGGCAGGCACATTGGACTGAAAGGCAGGCACCAGAACAACAGACTGGAAGGCAGGCACCAGGATACCAGACTGGAAGGTAGGCACCAGGACACCAGACTGAAAGGCCGGCACATCAGACTGGAAGGCAGGCACATCAGACTGGATAGCAGGTACTGGAACTTTAAACCGGGCAGCAGGTACTGGAACTTAAGAAAGCACAGGCGCTGGCACATCAGACAGAACAGTAGGTGTTGACATAACAGGATGAACAGCAGGTGCATCAGACTGGATAGCAGGTACTGGAACTTCAAACTGGGCAGCAGGTACTGGAACTTCAGAATGTACAGGCGCTGGCACATCAAACAGAACAGCAGGTGCTGGCACAACAGGATAAACAGCAGGTGCAACGAACTTGATAGCAGGTACTGGAACTTCGAACGGGGTAGCAAGCACTGGGACATCAGACTGGGTAGCAGGCACTGGGACGTCAGACTGGGTAGCAGGCACTGGGACGTCAGGCTGGGTAGCAGGCACTGGGACGTCAGGCTGGGTAGCAGGCACTGGGACGTCAGGCTGGGTAGCAGGCACTGGGACGTCAGGCTGGGTAGCAGGCACTGGGACGTCAGGCTGGGTAGCAGGCACTGGGACGTCAGGCTGGGTAGCAGGCACTGGGACGTCAGTCTGGGTAGCAGGCACTGGGACGTCAGGCTGGGTAGCAGGCACTGGGACGTCAGGCTGGGTAGCAGGCACTGGGATGTCAGACTGGGTAGCAGGCACTGGGACATCGGACTGGGTAGCAGGCACTGGGGCATCAGACTGGGTCGCAGGCACTTGGGCGTCAGACTGGGAAGCAGGCACCAGGACGTCAGACTGGGAAGCAGGCACCAGGACGTCAGACTGGATAGCAGGTACTGGAACTTCAGACTGGGCAGAAGGCATAGGCGCTGGCACATCAGACAGAACAGCAGGTGCTGGCACAACAAGATGAACAGCAGGTGCATCGAACTGGATAGCAGGAACTGGAACTTCAAACCGGGCAGCAGGTACTGGAACTTCGAACGGGGTAGCAGGCACTGGGACGTCAGACTGGGTAGCAGGCACTGGGACGTCAGACTGAGTAGCAGGCACAACAGACTGGACAGCAGGCAAAGAGTTGGCAGATTTAGGTGGGTCATCAGGTTTAACTGGCATGAACGCAGGCTGGAACAGGTTGGTTGGTGTGGAGGCAGGTTGGGTTACTGGCAGGATTGTGTGGGTCGGAAAGAACTTTTGTTTCTTTTTAGGCTTAGTCACTGCAGATTTGTAAGTAACGGTAGGGATATATGAAAAGGATGGAATTGGGCAAAAAGAAGAACTGAAATGCGGCAGAGACACAGGAGCAGTGGCTGGAGGAGGTTTTTGTGGAATTATTACAGGTGGAAGGGAAGAAGCAGGTGGATTAAAGGCAGGGTAGGTGCAGCAGGTAGAGACTGAGTAATAATACTTGGTAGGAAGCTGTGTAAACTGGGCTGTAGCTGGGGTTGCCATAGGCGATGGGCGGATAGATTCTTGGGAAGGCAGGTGATTAATGGCAGGACTGGATTGTTGCGGCTCGGCTAAACACAAGAGATCCGACCATGCCTGCAGCACAGGTTGAACAAAAGCTGGTTCACACACACCCTGTCTGATCAGGGACTGCACTGAATGAATACAATCAGATAACACCTGCTGGAAACAAGGGAAATAATTTTCATCAAAAGAAGCCGGATCATCCTCTAATAGCCATACCAGGGATTCAACTTGGTCACCATTGAAGGGAGGAGAGAAATCATCACTTCCTTCGGGAATGCATGACAGGGCTAGCTTTATTCATAACCGGATTAACGGCTGAACATCCTCAAAAGACATATAGCCCAGATCCACCAAGGAATGAGCTGATCGAATAGTTTCCATCAGCTGGTCACTGGTCCAATCTTTTAAATTCTGGCGACAATATTTACCATCCTCTGCCGCCAGCAGAGAATAATAAATGGTTTCATTGACATCCATATTAACAGGACTAACAAACCAGGATGGTTCCTCAATGCAGCCACGTCTGGCCAGGGATGGCCTTGGTATACTGTCACGCAACTAGTAGACCAGACTGTGTGACTGCATAGAGGAGACCAAAACGCATGTAAGTGAAAAAAAGGTATTTATTAAAAAGGTGACCAACAAGTGAAAACAACCAGGGCAACAACCAACAACAAATAGTATATACAAATAAAGGGGAGATACCGTAATCGTAAACAAGCCAGGCCGAGGTCATACACAAAGGGATATCAGCAGATGGGTATGGATAGGAGAACAACAGGACAGGGAGAGGATGGATGGACAGGCTGCAGGGCAGGGATCAAAGGCAAACAGGTAACAGGAGGGGCAGGTCCAGGATGGGCTCGGGATAGGGATCAGAACAGATCAGGTTGGGTCGGGTCAGATGCAGGCTCAGATGCAGGCTCAGGGGCAGATGCAGGCTCAGGGTCAAGATGTCAGGGTCAGGATGAGAGATACCAAGGCAAACATGTGAGGGCTTGCCATGTATTTTAGTATCTGCCAGTGATTAGGCTAGGTGACACCTGTCCGCAGGAGGAGCAGTCCGCTCCATACTGCCAGGATCCATCCGCTGGTGGAGACCAGTACTGCGGCCAAAAGATGATATAAGACCAGCAGGGAGAAGTTCGTCTGACAGTTCCAAACTGCCAGGAGACACCTGCTGGTGGACCACAGTACTGCAAGCTAAATAATAAATATTACCAGCAGATGGATTCTTTCCTGACACTCTGGTACTATGCAGAATGGATAGTTGACTTTTTGACTACAAGTTGCCAGTGCCGTGTAGCACCAAAACAACTGGAAACTATAAACTTTCTACAACCATGCATTAACAGTTGATATGAGGTTCTTCTCCTGAAAACCTGTTTGTGCTGAAATGTCTACATGTCTACTGTTACTGTAGCCAAACTCTATCTTTGATTCATTAGTCTATAGCACAATGTTCCAGAAGGCCTTGTCTTTGCCTATATGTTCAATGGCAAACTGTAGTCTTGCTCTAAAGTTCTTTTTGGACAGCAAAAGCTCTTTCCTTGCACTCCTTGCATACCCTTTATGATTGTAGATGCATGTACTTTGACACCAACTGTTTCTTGAGTTACCTGCGGATCCCATGATAATATTTTGAGGTTCTTAGAGATAGCTATTAACATCAAGGGGTCAGTCCTTGGGCTTAATTTGCCAAGCAGACCAGTGCTGGACAAATAAGAATTTCAATGTTATTTGAAATCTAAACTACTAGTAAAATAATTTTCCTTACAGGTACAATTATTAATTTAAAATAATCCTGCAATCTTTTCAAATTCCTTACCAGACTCATAGGAATCCCCAACTTTCTTTTTGGTTGTCTTCGAGGGCCCTTTTGATCCTGGCATGATGACACCATACATGTGTAGCGCTACCCCCAGTTAAGAGAGCCGCTGGATTTGTTTTCGGGCCCTGTGTGCAGCACCACAAACCCCCAGCAATCTGCTCGACCCACTCTGGCACAGCTAGTCTAGGGGTTATATGTATATCACATTTAAATGTTATTGCGAGTAATAATCTCCTACAGTAAGACAACACACTGAGGGCAGAGATTAAATATAACGGTTTACTCTTATATTTAAGTAGCATAGACAGAACACAACATATGCGATTGGTTAGCAGAGCCCTGCAGAATTCAACACAGCATACAATAATGGCGCTGCGCGGTACTTCACCACGTGTAGCTATTATGGTATACGCGCCCTATGGCGCACTAAACAATACCCAAACTTCCCACCCCGGTCAGGCCTGACATGGAGTAAATCTCAGTCACCTCCTATATGGAGTTCTTCGCATGCCAGCTTTCGGTAGTGCACTTGATGAATAACAATTTGTAATCCACAACAGGCAATACTTGAAACACTATATTGGGGGGGGGGGGGACACTTAAACTCTGTCCTGCTACCGGTCCCCCCGGGGAACAGTAAATAAGCGAAACTGTGGGCCTATGTAGTCTATAGGCCTGAACACGGCACAGTCTATTGGTCTGGGCAGGTGCCCGCTCACCACTCCGGACGCGATCCCAGTCCGGAACGTCCACCCTGCTGTGTATCCGCACACAGCGTCTGCAACAATCGGGTCCCCGATCCAACTGATGTCCTCACTCGACAAGTCAGATGCCACCCAGGCTCTGCAGTGGGGTGGAAGGCTCTTTGGAAGTTGCGCAAGGCCCAGGCTTCAGGCCTTGCACTGCAGCAGATCCGCACAGGAAGAAAGTCTTGCTTGCAGCGCGGTGTCCAAAGAGGCCAAGCTCCGCCTCGCCTCCTCCTTAAATAACCCCTCCCATGAGTCTCTGCGGTAGCTAACTGCACTCTGGGTGCCGAACAGGGTTTTGGGTAACGTAGTCCCGGGGCCTTAAAGGATTGAGGAGACCGCTACACATGTCAATACCAAGAAGAACACCAGACCCTAGATATCTGAGTTTTACATTTTTAATTTTCCATTTGCATACTCCCTAATGATATTCTAATCTCTGGCACTTAATCTGGAACACCTGGTTCTATCTCATGGATTTGAAGGGTTTGTAGGGGTGCACTCATGTTTTTCATGTGACAACTGATAAACTTGCATTTTTCTTTCACGCAAATGAATATACCATGAAAATGTAATGTGTCATTTGTTTGTATATCACCTCTGCATGTAGGCACTGCTTGAAAAAAGAGCTAATGTTTTCATGTTCAAATATGTTTAAAAGTCATTAATTTCCATGGGGTGTACTTACTGTTTCACATGACTGTCTGTACGTTATGTACTTCCTCGTCAGTGGCCATAGTTGTGCCATGTCCAAAATGACAGGTTTGTTCTGAAATGTGCTGATTTTGAATCCACCATATTATATAACCATGTCTCTGATGGAGGCTCTATGACTGCTTGCTGCTTGCCATCCAGTCTTTGAATTCTCACTCTCCTAGATATTAAATCAACAGATCTTGGCATCATGGTTTAGTTTTGTAATTTTTGCTACAGCACGAACATAATTTTGCAAGCTTCATCAAGTATCTTAGTTTGAAGAATATGTGTGTTTTTTTGGTATATTACCTGTCAACACTTTGCATCAGCAAGTTGTAACTATTTTCTCTAAAATTAGTGTAATCTGAAGATGAAAAAATGCCAAATATGGATCAACACATGTTTAATTACTTCTTGAAATGAAGTTTTAAAATCTATATATACAGTATCTTTCTGCTGGTGAAATGCATATACCGTATATACTCGAGTATAAGCCAAGTTTTTCAGCCCTTTTTTTAGGGCTGAAAATACACCCCTCGGCTTATACTCGAGTCAGTGTACCTGAAAATCTTCTTAGACTGCGGGCGGCGTCCATTGTTTAAATATCGTGGCTTCCTCCTGGTCTTGTTCCGTGATAGGCGTTTCCAGCAAACACTGTGTTGAGTGTTCCGCCTATCACGGAGGTCCTCTCATTCTCAGACTCAGTTTCCCAGCAGACACTGTGTTCAGTGTTCCGCCTATCATGGACGTTCTCTTGTCCGAGGATGAAAAGACGTCCGTGATTGGCAGAACACTGAACACAGTGCTTGCTGGGAAACAAAGTCCGAGAATGAGAGGACCGTGATAGGCGGAACACTCAACACAGAGTTTGCTGGAAACCCCTATCATGGAACAAGACCAGGAGGAAGCCACGATATTTAAACAATGGACGCCGCTTGCAGTCTAAGAAGATTTTCAGGTACACTGACTCAGGCACAGGGAGGCTGCAATGGACATAGTGAGGTTGGGCACAGTAAGCTGGCAATGGGCACAGTAAGGCTGGGCACAGTAAGCTGGCAAGGGCACAGTAAGGTTGGGCACAGTGAGGTGGCAATGGGCACAGTGAGGTGGCAATGGGCACAGTAAGCTGGCAATGGGCAAAGTAAGGTTGGGCACAGTGAGGTGGCAATGGGCACAGTAAGGTTGGGCACAGTAAGCTGGCAATGGGCACAGTGAGGTGGCAATGGGCACAGTAAGCTGGCAAAGGGCACAGTGAGTTGGCAATGGGCACAGTAAGGTTGGGCACAGTAAGCTGGCAATGGGCACAGTTAGGTGGCAATGGGCACAATAAGCTGGCAATGGGCACAGTAAGGTTGGGCACAGTGAGGTGGCAATGGGCACGGTGAGGTTGCAATGGGCACAGTGAGGTTGGGCACAGTAAGCTGGCAATGGGCACAGTGAGGTTGCAATGGGCACAGTGAGGTTGGGCACAGTGAGGCATGCAAATGGGCATTGTTGACCCTCTTTTCCGCTTACAGTAGCTGCTGCATTCCCCCCCCCCCCCCCCCCAGGCTTATTCTCGGGTCAATACATTTTCCCAGTTTATTGGGGTAATATTAGGTATCTCGGCTTATACTCGGGTCGGCTTATACTCAAGTATATATGGTAGTCCCTTAAACAACCTTTGTATTACAAATAGAGACCTGAGCTTGGCAATTGTGATATGATGGTTTTGTCTGGTCGTTCCATAACCTCTAAAATCAACATATTTATTCGTTTTTTTTTCAACATTTCTACCCAAAAACTGTGTAAAATAGCAATATCTTTAAAAAAAATGACAATTTTGCTGAACGTAATATGTAGCTGTTTTTTTTTATTTTTATTTCTGTGTTTTGTAAACTGTGTATGTGTCTATTACTAGATCCAAGAGCTCTTATGTTGGGGCATTAGAGAGTGTGCTTAGCTTTAAACTTAAGCAGTGGAATGGTAAGGAAGTGCAATAAAGATGAGAGCCTGTTACAAAACCAAAATAAAAGAGAGCAACCATCCGTTAAATAATGATATCCTTATCAAAGTGTGCAAGCACAACAATCCCAGTAGTTCTAGCTAGAAATTCTTTACATACTGTATATAGCGATACCCCCAGCTAAGAGGGCTGCTGGTATATTTTGGGCCTTGTAGTGCACCGCTGTCAACCCCTGGCAATCGGCTCTACCCTCCCTTGGCACAGTTAGTAGGGGATGATAGGATTGTGTGGCCTGCAACTCATGGTGACACAATCCTACAACAAGAACACACAGCAATATGTTAAAACTATATTTACCCGGCACTTCTGCTGAGTAAATGACACCAATACCAGTATACTTGACCCTTAAGTATTTACTCAAATTTGTGGGTAAGCAAAAGAACAACAGTGTACATGTCATGTGCAGAGCCCTGCAATAAAACAGTATTTAAATGAGCAGACAAGTATACAGAATATTTGTAACCCGCACTGTCTCCGCTGCAGCTATTCTCCCTCGTGGACAAGATGGCGCCCCGCAATGTCTACGCTACCCAGTCAGGCCTGACTGAACTAAGTGAAAGTCTTGCAGAGAAATCTTCGCTAGCAACAATGGTGCACTTTGAAAAATAAACTGTAATCCACAAGGGTAACAGGGATACTGTATCTGTTTTTGAGCAGGTGCTCTCTCACCCAACCGGACCAGTCCGCGTCTGTTTCTTCTGCTGCTGTGTCTAGGTACACAGGTCTCTCAACATCCGAGTCTTCGGTCCTCCTGGCAACGATGCAGCAACAATGGAGAGACATCCCTCAGGTTCCTCGATGAGAGCGGAAGGCTCTTTGGAAAAGGGCCCAGGCTTCGGGCCTAACGTCACAGCAAACTCAGACAGGAGTTCCACTTGCTGGGCGGGCGGTGTCCAAAGAGTAAGATTTCCGCTCCGCATTCTCTTCTTCTTTATAAAGTCCACCCCAGCAGTCTCTGCGCGGGGCAATGCACCCTGGGTGTCTCAATGTCTACTGGGTAATGTAGTTTCTGCGGGATTGAAGAGCAATACCCCGCTACACACTCCCCCCACTTAAAATCTTTGGTCCCCAAAGATAACTCAAACATTATCTGACAGTAATGCAATTTATGGTGGCAAAAGAACTTGGCAGGGGAACCTCCCACCAAACTTGGTATGGGGGGTTGCTCTGACCACAGGCCACATTAACAGAAGTGACCTGCCTAACCGTGCCAGAGAGCGAGCTGGGGTTGCCCTCCACCAAATGCACAGTGGAGGGTCCAGTCTTTTGTATTGTCCTTCTGGCTGTCGTCACAGTATCCTCAGAGCTTTCTCCCATTTGAGTGTATGTCAACCAAGACCGGGCCTCCGCTAGCAAAAGAGCTAAAGAAGTTAGCAGTGGCCCGGCAGAAAAAAACCGGAGAGCGCGGCGACGACTACGGAGACCCCCGAAGTCGGAAGAAGACCCCCGAGCTGTGCAATAAAATACTTTAAAAAGCTGTGTGGTTTTTTTATTGCAATTTTTTTCCACCAGGTGAATGGGTAGAGGTACGATGTACCCCATACTCATTCACATAGGGTGGGGGGCCGGGATCCGGGGGTCCCTTTATTAAAGGGGGATTCCGATAAGCCCCCCGCCCGCAGACCCCGACAACCAACGGCCAGGGTTGTCGGGAAGAGGCCCTTGTCCTCATCAACATGGGGGCAGGGTGCTCTGGGGTGGGGGGGCCGCAGGTCGCCCCCCTGCCCCAGGGCACCAAACCCCCCATGTTGAGGGCATGCGGCCTGGTACGGTTCAGGAGGGAGGGGGGGCCGCTCTCTCGTCCCCCCCTCTTCCCCTGCAGCCTGCCAGGTTGTGTGCTCGGATAAGGGTCTGGTTTGGATTTTGGGGGGACCCCCACGCCGTTTTTTTGGCGTAGGGGTTCCTCTTCAAATCCAGACCAGACCCAAGGGCCTGGTATGCTCCTGGAGGGGGAACCCATGCCGGTTTTTTATTTAAAATTTGGCCTGGACTTCCTCCTCAAGATTCATACCAAACACAGTGCCTGCTATTGGCGGGGATCCAAGTCGGATCCCCGTTCATTGAAAGTCGGACATATGTCGGCTTCATGTCGCAGGGCAAAGTCGGATCCAAAGTAGGACAGATGTCGTGTTGCACTAGTGTGAACCCAGCCTAAATACAACTACACTGCTGCTCTCAGCTGCTCATATCACTCTGGTCTCACTAAATAGCTAAAATTGTAATTAATAATACTGTTTTTGGAGCTTAGGGCGGCTCCTTATCATATACATGCAAATGTGGTAAAACACGGCGTGCAAACGCCACAAAGCGCGCCTTTCTAAACGCCACTTTCAACCTTAGTTCAGAACACTTTGCACCAGCGTCCCGTCTACATGGGGCCTAAAAACGCCTATGCCATTTACAGCTCCAAAACGCCATGGTGGCCATGAGGCCATAGGCTAACATGGAGAGATGTTTTTAAGCTGCAAAAAACGCTCAAACAAGCGGTTGGAAAAACGTCCGTGTGCATGTAGCCTTATATTAACCACTTGCGCACTGCCCCACCAAGTTTCACATTTCAGCGCTGATGCACTTTTAATGACAATTGCGCGCTCATACAACACTGTAACCCAATGAAAATGTTTTATTTGTTGGCACACAAATAGAGCTTGCTTTTGGTGCTATTTGATCACCTTTGTGTTTTAGTTTTATTTTTTTTCTATAAATACAAAAGACCGAGTTTAAAAAAAAAAAAATGGATATTTTACCCACTTCAGCACTGGGCCTATTCTGGCACTTCTCTCCTTCATGTAAAAATCATAAATTTATGGCTATAAAATTACTTCAAAACAGCAAACATTATATATTTTTTTGGAGCAGACACCCTAGGGAATAAGATGGCGGTCATTGCAAATTTTTATCTCGCTCGGTATTTGCGCAATAAATTTTCAAACGCCTTTTGTTTGCTAAAAATATTACAAAACAGTAAAGTTACGGCCAATTTTTTGGTATAATGTGAAAGATGTTGTTATGCTGAGTAAATAGATACCTAACACGTCACGCTTTAAAATTGCGCACACACATGGCATGACACCAAACTTCAGTAATTAAAAATCTCCCTAGGCGATGCTTTAAAATTTTTACACGCTACCATTTTGGCATTACAGAGGAGGTCTAGTGCTAGAATTGTTGCACTCGTTCTAACGCACGCAGCAATAACTCACATGTGTGGTTTGAACGGCGTTTACATATGTGGGCGGGACTTACGTGTGTGTTCGCTTCTGAGCGCGAGCTACCGGGGACATGGGCGTTTTTTCTTATTTATTTGTTTGTTTTTGTTTTTGTTTTTTGACTTTTTTGTATTTCTTACTCTTTTTTTATTTTTTTTATTTTTTGGGATCTCTTTTATTCCTATTACAAGGAATGTAAACATCCCTTGTAATAGGAATGTGTGTGACAGGTCCTCTTTATGGAGAGATGCATGGTCAATAAGACCCCGCATCTCTCCTCCAGGCTGGAAAGCATGATATTGTTCCAAAAAAATCATCAATCTCATGCTGACAGCCAAGATCACGGCTTGGTTAACATACGGGAACACGGCATGATGTCATAACGTCGTGCCCGCGCCTCCGACGGTCATAGAGATGACTGATGACCATCTGGTCACCAGTCATCTCCAAATCATTCTCCGAGCCCCAGATGGCACGGGAGAGCCCGGAGAAGCACCGGATGGCGGCAAGAGGGGGGGGGAACGTCCCCTCCCCCCGTCTATAAGAACGATCAAGCGGCGGAACTGCCACTATGATCGTTTTTATTGTGCACAGAATCGCCGGCTGAAAAGAATGATATCTGAATGATGCCTGCAACTGCAGGCATCATTCAGATGTCACCGCACAAAGCCAAGGATGTCATTTGACGGTGGGCGGTAGGAAACTGGTTAATATTTAAAAAAAAGGTAATTTTTCTTCTTCATTGATGTACACTGATGAGACTGCACTGATGGGCACCGATAAGGTGGCAAGGGTGGGCACTGAGAGGTGGCATTGCTATTTGGCACTGGTGGGCAGTGAGAAGTGGCACTGCTAGTTGGCAATGATAGTTGGCAGTGATGGGCACTGATAGGTGCCACTGATTGGCACCAGTGGTGGGCATTGATAGGTGGCACTGGCAGGGGCTACTAATTGTCACAGATGATGCAGAATTGCCTCTTCCTCTTCGGGCCCCATGTCCCTTGCACATAACCTGGTGATTTCCTTTTTTTTATGCTCACGCTGTCAGCACAAGGAGAAAACAAAAACCATTACCCAGCTTTTGTTTACATCACGTGATCAGCTGTCATTTGCTGACAGCTGATCACATGGTAAAGGGCAGAGATCGGCCCCTTACTCGGATCTGTCATCACCCGAGTCACAGTGACTCTGTGACCACAGCGCGGGCAAAGGGGAGGACGTTTATTGACGGACTCCCGGCAATTGAGGACCATGCTGTGGCCGTCGATCAGTTATAGCGCTGATCTCAAGTGATTAAAGAGGGTCTAAATGGGCCATTGACATGCATCACAATTCAACTTAGGAATGAGCCTTTGAAAAGTTAAACTAAATAATTTGGCCACTTTATCCTTCCAAATAATTCACTTCCTGTCACATAGCCACACAGGAAGTAAGGGAAAATCCCTAACAATGTCTTTCCTTGGGGACACACTGGTCAGTCTAAATACTTTCCCCATTATGCACATTGCGGGGTACACCACAAATTATTAGGTAGTTTGGACTGTGGGGTTTATTTACTAAAGGCAAATCTACTTTGCACTACAAGTGCACTTGCTGTATATCTGAGGGGGACATGCAAGCCAAAAAAAAAACATCTTTGCTTTTACATGATTGTAACATCCAATCACCAGTACTTTCCCTCAGATTTTCAGCAGCTACACTTTTACTGCAGAGTGGATTTGTCTTTACTAAACCCCAAACTACCCAATGATTTGGGGTGTACACAACAAAGTGCTAGAGTGCAATTTGCTTAATGGGGACACTAGTTAGATTGATCTGTGTGTCCCCAAGAAAAGCCATTGGTAGGGTTTTACCTTCACTTCCTGTTTAGCTGTGTGACAGGAAGTGAAGCCAATGTTAAGAAAAGGAGACAAAGGCCAAACTACAAAAAAAAATATGAAAAAAAAAAAAAAAAAAAAAAAAAACACACGCAGGGGTTCTAACACTTACTTTGTTTCCCTCAAAATGCCCACAATTAGAATTGTATGGCCTTGAGCTATTTTTAAGTGCAGTGCTCTAAATCAGTGCTTCTCAAGTACCCCCAACAGGCCATGTTTGCAGGTTTTCCTTCATCTTGCACATGTGCTTTAAATCACAGTCAATGGTTTTGATTTTTGGACAGTAATTCTCGATAAGATAAATTCACAAAACATGTCCTGTTGGGGGTACTTTAGGACTGAGGCTGAGAACCACTGCAGTAAAAAAGGAAAATTGAATACTTACCGCTCTGTATTTCATTTCCTGGTGACGCTCCATGGCAGCGCACAATACAATACATGCATATACTACCATGAAGGCACCAGGGTAGACAAATCACACCTGTTTTGTTTTGACATGCCAATCAGCTGTCACATTTGTTGCAAAGAAAACACAAAACAAACATCAAAACTTTACATCTAATTTTATTGTTCAACAAAACAAAAGGGAAGGCAAAATAAAAAAACATGGTCAATTTGAAACAGTTACAGACTCACAACATCTTGAGCAATTTTTGGCCAAAAAAATGCAGCAATTAAATCAAAGTGAACAAACAACACACATTAACAACATCAGAATTATTTCAGGGGAACATATCTCCCCCACACCAAAAATATACAATCCACATAAGTTAACCAATCACTTGTTTTGCAAAGACATAACAAATAAAATACATGTGTTACAAACGTGATAAGGACACCAACATGTACATTTTGCCCCCCACACACACACTTGCCTCTTCTCAAGGCAATCGACCGAATGCTCTGTGAGCTTTATATAACATATGTTTGTGTGCTAATGAGGCAATTCAAAACACATGCACAGTCCATGAAACACCCAGAATGCAAGTTCTCCCAATGTAGAAACTGAAATTCAAAGTGGGCACACCTGTTAAGATGTCCTTCAATTTCTAACCCATAAAAACACTCTCTGAGTGAGCATGCCCAGAAATATCCAGGCGCTGTTCACACACAAAAAGCACGCCAAAAAAAAATAACTGGCTGGGCATGTGCAGAACAACACCAATGCAGCTAGCAAAAAATAACCCCCCCTCCCCCCGTCCAAAATTAAGCACATCATCCAGCATGCTACAAAGTTAGAGATGGGACAATCACCCCTCCCCCCCCACCAACAAATACTATTGCAGTCTATGGGAACTGACTTGTTAATTTTGCTAGTCCCCACTTGGCTGGCTTATCTTCTAGTAAAGTTATTGGCCTTAAAATGGGGGCCCAGGTCCCACCCTAAGGGACATATATCAATGTCACCAATTTGGAAAACACCAAAAACAAAACAAGGAGAAGTGCCTTTAAATATGCTAAATTGCTTAAGGGCCATTTCACACCACATGCAGTCCATTGCGTTTTTTATGCATCCAAAATGCATGGAAAGTTGGTTATATGGTTCTAAATGGCAGTGTTTGTTCCAGTGCGTTCCAGTTCCACCAAAAAAGTAGAACATGCTGCATTTTACCCGCACTGGACTGTACTGGAACGCATCAAAACGCATCATAAACGCACTGGGATGCACATGAACACACCTAAATGCACCAAAAACGCACTGGAACACACTTGTCCTTATCTATGGTTAATAAAAAAGAGGGGTGAAAACAAAGCACTGGACTGCATCAAAAACGTACCAAAAATGCACCGGAACGCATGAAAAAAGTGCATGAAGAAAAGCACCTGGAACGCATCCGGATTGTGTTTCTATGGTGTGAACTGGCCCTAGTTCACACTATAGAAACGCAGTCTGGTGTGTTCCAGGTGCTTTTCTGCATGCGCGTTTTTGACGCATTCCAGTGCATTTTTGAGGCGTTTTTGATGCAGTCCAGTGTTTTTTTCCGCCTCTTTTCACTTAGGACAAGTGTGTTGCAGTGCGTCTTTGGTGCATTTAGGTGCGTTGCGGTGCATTCCAGTGCATTTTTGGTACGTTCCGTTGCGTTTTTGACGTGTTTTACTGGGGTCCAGTACAGTTTTGTACCTAAAAAATGCAGCATGACCAATTATTTTTTGGCTTTCTGAAATGCACTGGAACGGACTGCAGTGGTATGAACTATGCCATTGGCATTAATGTGATCAACTTTCTTTGCGTTTTTCAGGCATCAAAAAAACGCACTGCACTGCATCCGGTGTGAACTGGCCCTAAATATCATCCCCGGGGGGTGTCTATAGTATGCCTGTAAAGTAGCACATGTTTTCCATGTTTATAACAGTTGGAGAGCAAAATGACATTTCTAAAGTAAAATAATAGTCATTTAAAAGTCCTTGCGGCTGCAATGAATTGCCGGTTCCTGTCAATACAGATAAAAGTAATTGAAAGTCTTTGCTAACCAAAAAAAAAATGCGTGGGGGTTCCCCCAAATTCCATAACCAGGCCCTTCAGGTCTGGAATGGATATTAAGGGGAACCCCGCTGCAAATTTAAAAAAAAAATGACGTGGGGTTCCCCCCAAATATTCAAACCAGGCCCTTCAGATCTGGCATGGATTTTAAGGGGAACTCCACCCCATTTTTTTTTTTAAATGGCGTGGAGTCCCCCTAAAAATCCACACCAGACCCTTTATCTGAGCACATAACCTGGCCGGCCGCAGGGGAAGAGGGGGGGACGAGAGAGCGGCCCCCCCTCCCTCCTGGACCGTACCAGGCCACATGCCCTTAACATGGGGAGGATGTCCCCATGTTGATGGGGACAAGGGCCTCATCCCCACAACCCTTGCCCGGTGGTTGTGGGGGTCTGCGGGCGGGGGGCTTATCGGAATCTGGAAGACCCCTTTAACAAAGGGGACCCCCAGATCCCGGCCCCCCCTGTGTGAAATGGTAATGGGGTACAAATGTACCCCTACCATTTCACGAAGAAAGTGTCAAAAATGTAAAAAATTACAAGAGCCGGTTTTTGACAATTCCTTTATTAATGTATTTTCTTTTCTTCCATCTTCTTCCTTCTTCTTCTTCCATCTTCTTCTGTTCTCCATTCGGGTTTCTTCCTTCATCTTCATCTTCCTCTTCATCTTTATCTTTATCTTCATCTTCCTTCTTCCTTCGGTCTTCTCGTCCAGCATCTTGCTCCGGCGTCTTCCCTTCTTCTTTCTTCTCCGGACGCTCCGTTTGAATTGGAGGTTCCCGCTGTGCGACGCTTCAGTTCGCCTCTGGGTCCGCTTACACCCGTGACCCCGCCCCCCTCTGACGCACATGGATTTCACGGGGACTTTCCCCGTGGTGACAGAGGGGGGCGGAGCCACCGGGTGTAAGCGGACCAAGTGGAGAACTGAAGCGTCGCACAGCGGGAACCTCCAATTCAAACGAAGCGTCCGGAGAAGAAAGAAGAAGGGAAGACGCCGGAGCAAGATGCTGGACGAGAAGACCAAAGGAAGAAGGAAGATGAAGATAAAGATAAAGATGAAGAGGAAGATGAAGATGGAGGAAGAAACTCGAATGGAGAAAAGAAGAAGGTGGAAGAAGAAGAAGGAAGAAGATGGAAGAAAAGAGAAGACATTAATAAAGGAATTGTCAAAAACCGGCTCTTGTCATTGTTTACATTTTGACACTTTCCTTGTGAAATGGTAGGGGTACAATGTACCCCTTACCAATTCACATAGGGGGGGGCCGGGATCTGGGGGTCCCCTTTGTTAAAGGGGTCTTCCAGATTCCGATAAGCCCCCCGCCCGCAGACCCCCACAACCACCGGGCAAGGGTTGTGGGGATGAGGCCCTTGTCCCCATCAACATGGGGACATCCTCCCCATGTTGAGGGCATGTGGCCTGGTACGGTCCAGGAGGGAGGGGGGGCCGCTCTCGTCCCCCCCTTTCCCCTGCGGCCGGCCAGGTTATGTGCTCGGATAAGGGTCTGGTGTGGATTTTTGGGGGGACTCCACGCCATTTTTTTAGAAAATTTGGGGTGGAGTTCCCCTTAAAATCCATACCAGATCTAAAGGGCCTGGCTTGGATATTTGGGGGGAACCCGCACGTCATTTTTTAAAAAAATTTGCAGCGGGGTTCCCCTTAATATCCATTCCAGACCTGAAGGGCCTGGTTATGGAATTTGGGGGGACCCCCACGCTTTTTTTTTTTGGTTAGCAAAGACTTTCAAATACTTTTCTCTATATTGCCGGGAGCCGACAATAATTACAGCCGCGGCTGCTTTTAAATGTGTTTTTTTTCCTTTAGAAATGTCATTTTGCTGGCGCACTGTGAAGTTCAGAGCTGCGCCTGTTCAACTTATGCAAATTGACTTAGGTGACTTGACATTTACTAAGATTTTGCCGGCGCAGTGTCTTGGCGCATTTAAACCATTGAAATTCCCGTGCTGAGCTCAAAAAAACCTCCCGCAGCTCGAATCGGAATTGCCGGCGCAGCGGGCTGGTTCTGAAAAACTTACTTTCCCTCTCTATTTTGGCCATGTTTGTTATTTGGGCGGGTGTCACTACACTTCCTCACATCACCCCCATTATATTCTCACTTCCAACTTCTTTATATTTAGATTTTAACATGCCCTGCGCCAGGTCCATAGTAGCGCACTGAGCGCCTCCTCCCGGGCAGGGCCGTCGAAACAGGAGAGGCAAACCAAGCAACTGCTTGGGGCCCCCAGCTGGCCTGGGGCCCCAGCAGAGCAGCCCCCCTCCTGAGATCGGCGGCCCCCCACCCGCGATTGGCGGCCACCCCACCCGCGATCGGCGGCCCCCCCACCCGCAATCGGCGGCCCCCCCTCCCGCGATCGGCGGCCCCCTCCCGTGATCGGCGGCCCCCCTCCCGCGATTGGTGCCCCCCACCCGCGATTGACGGCCCCCCTCCCGCAATCGGCGGCCCCCCCACCCGCGATTGGCGCCCCCCCTCCCACGATTGGCGGCCCCCCTCCCGCGATCGGCGCCCCCCTATGTGATCTGCGGCCCCCCCCGCGATCCGCGCCCCCCCCTGCCGCGATCGGCAGGCCCCCCTCCCGCGAACGGCGGCCCCTCCTCCCGCGATCGATGTCCCGCGTTAGCACCCCCCCTTCTAAATTAAAACCAAAAATCAGTAGAAATCTCATTAGCACCCCTCCGCTTCTGAATTAAAAAACAAAATCTAAAAAAATTGTGTAGCAGCCCAAACCCCCCCGCTTCTCAAAAAAAAAAAATCAGTAGCCCCCCCCTTGGGGGCCCCAAATTCTCAATCTGCTTGGGGCCCCCAAATTCCTTCAAACGGCCCTGCTCCCGGGCGCAGAGAACACTATAGTAAATGGGAAATAGGGCTGCGCTACAGGCGCTAATGTTTTGTAAATACCAAAACAGCCATTGCGCACGCAGATGCGCCAATACTCATGGCGCAAACGTTTGGTAAATCAGCCCCCATGTGTCCCAGATAGTGGACTGAGGACTGATAGAACTGACACTTCTCCCTGGAGAGTTTGAGTCCCTCTTCACTGAGCCTCTTCAGGACTTTCTCCAGCCTCTCTTCATGCTCCTCCAGAGTCTTACCGAAGACAATGATGTCGTCTAGGTACACCAGGACTTCAATAAGATTCGTGTCCCCCAGTGTCTTCTCCATCAGTCTCTGGAAAGTAGCAGGAGCCCCCGACAGGCCTTGAGGCATCCTGTTAAACTCGTAGAACCCCACTGGGGTGGTGAATGCCATCTTCTCCCTGTCCTCTGGATGCATTGGGATCTGGTAATACCCACTCTTCAGGTCCATTACACTGAACCACTTATCTCCAGACAGACTCTGTAAGGCATCTTCTATCCTGGGGGTAGTATACTGATCAGGTATGTTCCTCCTATTGAGAGTCCTGTAGTCTATGCAAAGTCTCAGTGACTCGTTCTTTTTCCTGACTACTACAATAGGGGAGGCATATGGGCTTCTGGACTCTCAAATAACTCCAGTTCTCTTTAACTCCGCCAGTTGTTCACTCAGGTCTTCTAAGTCAGCCAGGGGAACTTGCCGTCCTCTCCCGGAAAGGCTTGTCTTCCTGCAGAAGAATCTTATGGGTGGCACTTCTTGCACACCCTACATCAAATTCATCCTTTGAGAAAAAATTTCTCCATCTGGTCAGTTGGGCCTTGGCTCTCTCCTTCCACACTGGTGGTAGGGTGGTGTTCTCTAGGCAGAGTTTGTCCAGGGTGGGTTCCCCTCCTTCAGTCTTCTCTAGGTCAGACAGAGTCAATGGGGTAGCAGGGTTTACTTTTCCCAACAACATCCGGGCCGGAATCTTCAAAGGGGAACCACTGATATTCCTGAGGCTCACTGGGATCTGGCCCTTCGCCTTCTTCAAAGCCCTTAACGGGACCACTTTGGGGATCACTTCCAACTCTGGGTGGGTGTCTAGAGGGTCTGGTTCCAGAACCACAAAGGGGCCAGGCTGTTTCCATGAGAGCTTCACAGTAGCCTTCAGGCAGGTCATCTCGCCAGGCTGCAGCACTTTCTCCTTCTTGGACAGTCTCCAGACTTTCCCCACCCCCTCTTCCGGGGCCTTCTGTTCTAGGACCAATCTTCGGTAGGCCTGCTGCAACATGGGGTGGATCCTGGCTTCTGAAGTACCCTGCTCCTGTGCTAGGGGAGCCAGTAGTCTCCTGACCAGGTCAGTGTTGGTCCCTATAATCAGGGAACTCTTGTTGGCTCCTGGTGGGCGGGGGCAGACCACTGCCAGGGTGTCAAAAACTTCTGCCCTTCCGGTCACTGAGGGATCGAAGGCCAGCCTGATTGAGACATAACCGTCGTAGCGAAAACTTTGAGTACCAATTCCCCATATTTCTAGGTCTTCCAACTTCTGTAAGGGCACGTGGCTCAGGTGTTTTTGGTTAAAGTCTCTGTATAAAAGGGTCACTTGGGCTCCTGTGTCCAGGATGGCCCTTGTGTAGACTCCCTCCACTTGAATAGGGACCACAGGGGAGGGTCCCACCAACTTGGCTGGAAAACTCTTCTGGGGGGCCTCTTTCTTTGAACTTAGGGATTTTCCCTTTGGAGTTTTCTTTTTTTTCCCATTTCTTTCTGGATCTCAACCCCTGTTGGGCCTGGTATGCACTGACTTCCTGCAGATTGTTAGATTTTAACTCCTGACAAGTGGTATTGAGTATTTTAGGAGGGGCATTGTTTCCCTTCTCTTTCTTCACTTCCGGCTTTAGGATCTGGTTGGAGCTTTCTGTAAATAATGGGCGCCCGGCTGACTCCTTCACCGGGGCCCTCTGACGTTTTCCGCCGGCTGGTGGTAAGTGCCTCGGTTCTTCCTTGGACTGGGGCACACTCTTCCAAAGTGGCCGACTCCTCCACAATTGAAACAGACAGTTCCTCTTCTCCCCTGCGGGGAGGTTGGAGTTGAGACACTCTGGCGTGGTTCATTCCTGGTCTCCTCTTGCTCTTTGGCTCCCGAGTTCTTAGCCAGTAGAGAGGTCAAAAGATCCAGCACTTTGGTCATCTGGGACTTCAGGGTCTCCACTTTTGAGTCTCGTTCAGTGGCTGTTGCTGATCTGACTCCCACCGAGGGGAGGGGAGTAGTCTTCTCAACCGCTTGTTGGTCCTTCAACAGGGCTTCTTCATCCCTTATGATCCGCACAAGGTCTGGGTAA
Organism: Rana muscosa; assembly: GCA_029206835.1. Taxonomy (NCBI): domain Eukaryota; kingdom Metazoa; phylum Chordata; class Amphibia; order Anura; family Ranidae; genus Rana; species Rana muscosa. The sequence goes on from CM055117.1 coordinate 297,289,556, forward strand.
CTCAAATCCATGACTCCTTCAGAGGTCTTCAAGTGGAGCCAAACTGGATCCGAACGCAAGGCTCCCCTCAGGATCTGCTTTATCCTAGTCGCGTCTATGACTTGGGGCAGCATTCCCTTTTTAAGGACAATTTGGCACAACATTCTATTCAGCCTCCGGACATATTCGGATAATCTTTCTCCAGGCTGTTGAAGGGTATGTTCGAACTGGTACATCAGTTCAGTCACCTTTTCCAGCTGGCCAAATTCCTCCTGCAACATAGCCAGATAATCCATTGCAGTACAAGCAGCATTGCTGAACCTAAGATTCTTCACAGCTTCAGCAGCAGTACCCTTCAAACTTTCACTTATGCGCTGCTTCTTCTGCGCTTCGGTTACTTCCCATCCTTCTATGGCCTGCATTGCCTGCTCAATCCAGGTGTCGAAGTCTTCTTCCCCGACTGGCACAGGTTACTTCCCTGAGAAGATCCGGAGCTTCCGGTACCCGGCTTCTACGTGCACCGTATTGCTTTTCTGGCACTTAGTAACGAAATCTCCCAGAGCATTCAGTAATTCCGGTCCTATAGCAGTCAGAGGCATCCCGGGGGTCATCATTTCCTGGGAGCTTTCTACTTTGGGGAAAAGCAGTGGGGATGATGGCGGGGAGGTCTTTGGAGAATCCTTCTTCACGGCCCTCGTATGAACTAAAAGGTATATCTGGTTATCTATGGCCCGTATGTTCCGACCTCTAAAGTCTTCCGGTACTTCTCCTCTCCATTCCACTAGTGCGTACATTAGGTGCCGCCGACATTGTATATTCATCGCGATCCCATTGCAGAGATTCTCGGCGACAGGGTGGCGACATCTCGCGCTCGCTGCAATAGTGAGAAGGAGACGTGGCCCGGTCTTCCCGTTGCCGTCTTCTTCCCTCTTCTCCTCCTCGCTGTTGACTCGCCGCTTCCTCCTGCTGTAATGCTGGCTGTTCGGTCCGCAACGATTTATATAGGCTTCTCATGACGTCACAGTCACATGCTCCGAGTGGCCCCGGAGCATGTGACTGTGACGTCATGGGAGCATGTGACTTTGACGTCATGAGAAGCCTATATAAATCGTTGCGGACCGAACAGCCAGCATTACAGTGGGAGGAAGCGACGAGTCAACATCGAGATGAAGAAGAGGGAAGAAGACCGCAACGGCGACAGGAAGACCAGGCCCCTCCACTAGCAAAAGAGCTGGAAGAAGATAGTGGAGGGGCCGGCAGAAGGACAACGGAGAGCCGGACGAGACGACGGGGAAGACCGGGCCTCTCCGCTAGCAAAAGAGCTGGAAGATGATAGCGGAGGCCCGGCAGAAGGAAGAAAGAACCGGAGAGCGCGAGAAGAACCGGAGAGTGCGGAGACAACCCCGGAGACCCCCGAAGTTGGAAGAGACCCCCGGAGTCGGAAGAAGACCCCCGGAGCTGTGTAATAAATTACTTTAAAAAGCTGTGTGTGTTTTTTTATTGACATTTTTTTTCCACCAGGTGAATGGGTAGGGGTACGATGTACGCCATACTCATTCACATAGGGTGGGGGGCCGGCATCTGGGGGCCCCCTTATTAAAGGGGGCTCCCGGATTCCGATCAGTCCCCGCCCGCAGACCCCGACAACCAACGGCCAGGAACAAATAAGTCTTCTGGATAGCAGCACTCCAAAAATAAAAGCCTTTATTTTAAAATTCAGGGATCCAAATACACACTGCACATCACGTCACACTGGTGACTGTCCGCATTTTTGGACATGATAGCCCCTGATGCATGGACACTGTTTTTTTCTGTAGATTAGTTGATGACCTCCTGTTTGTCTCCTCCAATGGGGCCACAGAGTTACAGACTTGGTTGGATTACTTAAATGACAACTCTATTAACCTCCGCTTCACAGGGAAACTCAGTGCCACATCAATTGACTTTTTGGACGTCAATCTGTCAGTTGTTAATGGCAGGGTAGCCACTAGTATCTATAGAAAATCCACAGCCGGTAACGCACTCCTCAGAGCAGACTCGGGTCATCCCAGCTACACCATTCGTGGAGTTCTGGTCGGCCAATTTCTAAGGCTCCGACAACTGTGCAGTACACCTGAGGATTTTACTATTGAAGCTCCCAACATGACTGAACGGTTTGTCAGTAGGAGGTATTCTCCCAAGGCTGTTAAAAGAGCCCTTAAATCTGTGAGTGTTATCCCTAGGGAAACACTGCTCCAGAAACACACCAACAAATCTAAGAACTCTACAGCTATGTCATTCAAAGGGGCTCCGGTTTTTTCTACACCATTTAGCTGTGAATTCAGTAAAATAAAATCCACCGTTGAAAAATATCTTCCAATTTTATTGAATGACCCCGTTTATCATGAAATACTTTCTAAGGGGGTTAAAACCGTATCCCGTAGAGCCCCTACTTTGGGCAGCCGTCTATCACCGAGTCTCTTCCTCAGCAAACCACCAGTAGCTAACTGGTTACATTTTCAGGGCACTTTTCGATGTGGCATGACTAGTTGCAATTATTGCAGACACATTAAAACAGGTGACACGGTCCAATCAAGCACAAATCACAATATTTTTGATATTAAGCAATTTATTAATTGCAACACCAAGTTTGTGGTATATGCGATTAAGTGCGAATCATGCAACATTCAGTACGTTGGAAGAACAACCCGCAGACTTAGAGACAGGTTGTATGATCATTTGTATGATATCCAGAAGGATAGGCAGTGTTGTAACTAACGCTGTTTAAATAAACGGCGTTAGGTAACGTAGCCACTTTTTAGGGTAACGAGTAATCTAACTGATTACTCTTACCCTCGTGGCACCGCCGTTCTCTCTACTTGGGCGGCGTTACCCTAATTACATCTACTCGCCGCAGCGAGTAGATGTAATTTAACATTTAACTAATTGCAAGCCGCCGTCTGCCTACCTGATCAGCGTGTCATGCAGACAGACGGCGGCCATTGCAGTATTCAAAAGCCGCGCCCTCCCGAGTCCTCGTCGCCTGTGATAGGCGGAACACTCAATTTCACAGCAGGCAGTGTTCCGCCTATCACGGACATCCTCTCATCCTCGTCTGTGTTATGAGGATGAGCGGATGTCCGTGATAGGCAGAACACTGAATGCTGGGAAATTGAGTGTTCTGCCTATCACAGAAGAGGAGGACTGGAGGAGGCGCGGCTTTTGAATAATGGAATGGCCGCCGGGAGTCGGGACGCCGCCGATCTGAGGTACTGTACACGGCAGGCACAGTGACTGTGAGACACGGGCACAGTGAGGCATGGGCACATTGAGGCATGGGGCACAGTGAGGCATGGGGCACAGTGAGGCACGGGGCACAGTGAGGCATGGGGCACAGTGAGGCATGGGGGAAAGTGAGGCATGGGGCACAGTGAGGCACAGTGAGGCATGGGGCAAAGTGAGGCATGGGGCACAGTGAGGCATGGGGCACAGTGAGGCATGGGCACAGTGAGGCATGTGGCACAGTGAGGCACAGTGAAGCATGGGCACAGTGAGGCATGGGGCACAGTGAGGCATGGGGCACAGTGAGGCATGGGGCACAGTGAGGCACAGTGAGGCATGGGGCACAGTGAGGCATGGGGCACAGTGAGGCATGGGGCATAGTGAGGTATGGGGTTTAGGGAGGCATGGGGCTCATTGAGGCATGGGGCACAGTGAGGCATGGGGCACAGTGAGGCACAGTGAAGCATGGGCACAGTGAGGCATGGGCACAGTGAGGCATGGGCACAGTGAGGCATGGGCACAGTACCAATATTATTTATTCTTATCCCTCCTATTATTTTTATACACTGAAAAAATTACATATATATCATCCTTCTACCGCCCCGCCCCCGTGTATATATAATATAACCAATATAGTTACTTTGCTGAGTAACTAATTACTTTTTCAATGTAGTAACCGAGTGAGTAACTCCATTACTTTTTGGAAGAAGTAGTTTGTAACTGTAACTAATTACTTTTTTAACGTAAGATGAACAACACTGAGGATAGGAATACGAATTTTGCCAGGCATTGGGTTTCTCTGCACCATAAAAAACGTGTCATGTCTTTCCATACAGGGGATTGAAAAAATCAACACCCCTGTTAGAGGAGGAGACAGGTTCAGGATACTGTGCAGGCGTGAGGTCTTTTGGATTTTCTCATTGGATACGAGAATACCGGCTGGTTTAAACTTTGAATGGGATGTTTCCCACTATTACGATTAGCCCTCACGCCTGCACAGTGTCCTTTTCCAAAATGTCATTTCTGAAATATAACATGCAAGTTGCAGCTTGTAGGTGATAACTGATTTTGGTTTCCTCTGATTTTGCCTTTATATTTTGCCTTCATATGCTGCAGGGGTACCGAGATATATATACATGCCATTGGGTCCTGGCCAGGGTCCTTTTGTCATGTCCCCAATATTATCACTTTCTATTGTTGCTTTCCAGCCATGCGATTTATAAAAGTTCTGTTATTTTATAGGGACCTTTGTCCTTTCTTTTCTTTTTTCTTTTTTAGTTTTGGATTTTTTATCCATATACCATTCAAGAAATCGAACGGATTTGGTCTCTCCTTTTGCACAAACTACTAACCAGTGGCCGATTGATTTTGATTTTAACTATGTCATGATATTATATGTTGGTGCTCAATATATTGAATATGTGTGTTTTGGTTGCCCCTGTTTTAGGTTATTTTGTGTTTATTTTTGAGACCAGGGATCGCATTTGGCCCATATGAATGTGTACATATACACAGTACATTGCGTTTTCCAACTTATGTAAATTCGTACATAACATTTGTGGGTCATATGTGTTCCTTATTTGTGGTATCATATGTGTTCATTTGGTGATAGATAGGCATGTGCAGACCTGTTTTACATGTTTAATTGGGCAAACTGTCTGACTTAATATGTGTCTAGATCCAACAACAAGGCTTTCGATTTTCATGTCACACCTGTCCTAGTCCATGCGATACATCTAATGATATGGTGCACTAGCCTAATGCACCATTTACTGATTTTCACCTAGGTTATTATAGTTGGACTGGTCTTGATACAACTTTCCATTTCAGACATCGCCCCCATATTATATGTATATACACACGCATGCCTCTCTTTGAAATTTCTTTGAAATTTTATATTTATATGCATATTCTTTTGCGTTTTATGCATATAATTCCCTTTTCTCTTAAAATTATTTTTCATTTATATCACATAGGTTCTGGTCTGAGACATATTGACATTTTCCTATATCAGATGATTAACTCCATATATCGCATTGCACAGCATGATTTACACATGGAGCCTTTCATTTATGAGTGACAGTCACAGGCACGGGTTTAACTCTTTCTTATGTAGACGTGCATATGGATTATGCACGTTGTAGGTGTTTAATACTGGCTTGGTGCGCTTCACATAAGACACACATTTAGATATAAAGCATAATACAACACAATACGAGTCTGATTAATCAATCAACATAGTAGTTTTTCATCCACAGTTAGTATATATATATATATATATATATATATATACACAAAAACAAAAATAATAAAGTTAATTATAATAATAAAAAATAAATAAATAATAAAAAATCTATCACTAAATATTAAATAATAGGAACATGCTATGGCAATCAAGATTAAGAACGACAAATTGATTGATGGAATACACAAACATATTCATACAAAAATAAAAAACATAAAATACAAGGATGTTGGAGTTTATATTGATTAGTTAAACTTGGTATTGTATGGCTTGGAATGTGCACTTTTAACTAATTCACCTATAGTGTCGTCCTGACTATTGATTCCACTACCCAATATACGTCACGATATATATACACACATATCCTTCTTGTTTTTCGTTTATATGTTCACTTTCACTTTTACAAGGGGTTAAAATTATTCATGTAAATCTCTTTATGCTTCATCATTCTCACGTTAAATCAGTTATTATACATATAGTTGTTCTTTGCCACATATATTAAATTTATATGAATTATATACACATTTTTTCTGTTCCAATTTATTATTTATTATTTATATTCCTATTTTTGGTGTTTATCTTTAGTGTTCACCACATTTCACACATTATTATACCTTACTTTATTATTGTTCACACCACATTTTACACATATATATATATATATATATATATATATATCTTTTATATATGTGTTTTCTTTTTCATTGATTGCGTTTGTTTGAGAAGGATTCCCTTTTTTTCATATCACAGTGGTTGGTGGACCACACCCTCCTCTCTCACTTGAATCACCTCATTCACAGCCAATCACTGAATCATTACTTTCACTTGGTGTTGGATCACATGACCCTCCTCTTACGGTATATATTAGATTAAATTTGTGCACTAGGTAGCTATGAATAAGCACTAGTAAAGTGTGAAACGCGTTAGCCAGTTTTTTGACCAGTGTGACGTGATGTGCAGTGTGTATTTGGATCCCTGAATTTTAAAATAAAGGCTTTTATTTTTGGAGTGCTGCTATCCAGAAGACGTGTTTGTTCCTGTTTGCTGATATTGGCATTGCCTGCACCCTTGGTTTCTGGGAGGAGGTAATTTTGACGATTTCTACACCTGAGCGGTGTTCCTTTTCTCAACCAACGGTCAGGGTTGTCGGGAAGAGGTCCTGTCCTCATCAACATGGGGACAGGGTGCTTTGGGGTGTAGGGGCCGCAGGTCGCCCCCCCTGCCCCAGAGCACCAAACCCCCCATGTTGAGGGCATGCGGCCTGGTATGGTTCAGGAGGGAGGGGGCCGCTATCTCGTCCCCCCTCTTTTCCTGCGGCCTGCCAGGTTGCGTGCTTGGATAAGGGTCTGGTTTGGGTTTTGAGGGGGACCCCCACGCCGATTTTTCAGCTTAGGGGATTCCCCTTCAAATCCATACCAGACCCAAGGGCCTGGTATGCTCCTGGAGGGGGAACCCATGCCGGTTTTTTATTTAAAAATTGGCGTGGAGTTCCTGCTCAGGATTCATACCAAACATAGTGCCTGGTATTGGCGGGAATCCACGTCGGATCTCCGTCTACCGGCCTCAATGTCAGCAATGCGTGTCGCTCATTGCGAAAGGAAAAACAAAATTTTTCCTTTCGCGATGACGAGACAGCTCGGTGCTGGCTCTCGTAGGGTGTCAATCTCACCGCTAGAAGAGGCGAGATTGACATAAAATCGGCGGCACCTACTGTATGTACACGAGACATCTGGCTTTATATCCATCACCCATGCTTTCTGGCTCGGAGACAGCGACATTATGAGCTGCTTTATCTCTTCTTCTTGCCAGATCCCCCCCGGGAGTTCCATAACTACCGCCTCGGTTGAATCGGCGCCAACCGCTGCACACCACTGTGTCATTGCTAGCGGGTCCATGCTGGTACTTCTGACCGACTTGATTGCAGCGTGCAGTATACAGAAATCCCGGCCCGAGCCCCCACGTATAGCGATACCCCCAGCTAAGAGGGCTGCTGGTATATTTTGGGCCCTGTAGTGCACTGCTGTCAACCCCTGGCAATCAGCTCTACCCTCCCTTGGCACAGTTAGTAGGGAATGATAGGATTGTGTGGCCTGCAACTCATGGTGACACAATCCTAGAACAAGAACACACAGCAATATGTTAAAACTATATTTAACCGGCACTTCTGCTGAGTAAATGACACCAACACCAGTATACTTGACCCTTAAGTATTTACTCAAATTTGTGGGTAAGCAAAAGAACAACAGTGTACATGTCATGTGCAGCGCCCTGCAATAAAACAGTATTTAAATGAGCAGACAAGTATACAGTATATTTGTAACCCGCACTGTCCCCGCTGCAGCTATTCTCCCTCGTGGACAAAATGGTGCCCCGCAATGTCTACGCTACCCAGTCAGGCCTGACTGAACTAAGTGAAAATCTTGCAGAGAAATCTTCGCTAGCAACGGTGGTGCACTTTGAAGAATAAACTGTAATCCACAAGGGTAACAGGGATACTGTATCTGTCTCGGAGCAGGTGCTCTCTCACCCAACTGGACCAGTCCACGTCCGTTTCTTCCGCTGCTGTGTCTAGGTACACAGGTCTCTCGACATCCGAGTCTTCGGTCCTCCTGGCAACGATGCAGCAACAATGGAGAGATGTCCCTCAGGTTCTTCCATGAGAGCGGAAGGCTCTTTGTAAAAGGGCCCAGGCTTCGGGCCTAACGTCACAGCAAACTCAGACAGGAGTTCCACTTGCTGGGTGGGCAGTGTCCAAAGAGAAAGATTTCCGCTCTGCCTTCTCTTATAAAGTCCACCCCAGCAGTCCCTGCGCGGGGCAATGCACCCTGGGTGTCTCAATGTCTACTGGGTAATGTAGTTTCTGCGGGATTGAAGAGCAATACCCTGCTACACATATGTACATAGTTATATAGTTAGTTTTAAAAAAAAAGACACAAGTCCATCCAGTGCAACCCACAAAGAAAAAAAACACACAAATGTAGAATATTCCTTAGTCAGTAACATTTGGAACCAAGTCAATGTTCACACATATAGAGTATAAACAACTATACTAACAGTTTATAAAATGAATCATAGCTCATGGAGCAAATTATTAACTTTGGCCATGATGGAATTATTCAGATAGCTATATTTTTACATATAGGACTTCCCTCACCTGACACTTCAATTACTCACTGTTTAAGATGGTGAATAGGATAAATGAGGATGCCTAAGCACTTAACAATATATATATCTAAATCCAATGAGCATACACAAGGACCTGCAGCTTATTTACAAAATTGTTTGAAATGTTATCTTATTGCGTAGACCAGCTACAGATAGATTATAGCTACATAGTTACATAGTTACATAGTTAGTCAGGTTGAAAAAAGACACAAGTTCATGTCATCTAGTTCAACCATAAAAATAAATAAATAAAAAATATTGTACAATCCCCCTCTGTTTAAAGAGGAATAAGGGGGAGAGAGTTCTCAGCATTGCATATTACCTGACTGTAGTGTGTCAGACATGTCACAGAGCTATCTTGGGTGAGCATGTGCTTCTGGGGGTGGGGTGGGGGCATTAAAGTGTATGAAAAAGCACAGGTTCACTGGTTCACTTTATAAGTGTAACACTGTACAGTGTTACTATATTGCAAATTTATATTTGATCACAAAATGGTGGTGTTTAGCATCTTTGCTCTTCATAGTCTCAATACAGGAGTACAGAGACTGCTGGGATTTGTGTGTTGAAAGCAGAATTTTTCAGTGGAACTGAAACTAAACTTTAATATACAGAGGCAATCACCAGGGGGTAGAAGTAGACATAAGCAAAAACTTGGGAACATGGAGGGGACTTGATGAGAGACTTGGATGGTGTAAGGGGGTATGTGCTGGAGCCGTGTAGTGCTACGTGGGCCTAGACTGGGAAGCCATAACTGACATTGAGAAGCCGGGTATCCTGTTAAGGCAAACTGGAAGAGACCTGTTCGCTGCAGGATTGCAGAAGTCATCATTATGAAGACTAGCTCCAGGTCGCGTTCCCAGGACCTGATGTATGTGGGCTTCACCGCAAAAGCAGTAGAGCCAATCAGATGGTAGAGTTCCAAGACCATATGTGGGAGCGGTTCCTCTGCTATGAAGAGGCGTTCAAAGGGTGTAAGGGTAGAGATGTCATGTATGGAGCGTCTATGTGTTTCAAAAGAGTGGTGTAGTTGCCTGTACCACCAAAAGTCCATAGGGAAACTCCTGTGCCGTTCCCGTAGGGTCTCTAGGGGTATTAGTTTACCGTCCTGCAGAAGTTTACCACAACTGGCGCTGCTATCATCAACCCAGGGGCCGAAAAAAGCCACCTGTTTCCCTATTGGGGCCAGTGGGGACACAGGGGGTGCTAGGGCCAGGTTTCTAGAGCCTGGGTCATCAGTGGGGAGGTACAACCCGCTGTGTTCCCGGGCCAGCCACTGGGCGTAGGACAGATTTCTGCCTGCCATGTATTTCTCCAGGGAGACCCAGAGTTTGAATTGGGTGTGGAAATGCCAGTTGAGTATCCTCTGGAGGACAATAGCCTTATAATACATCTGAATATCTGGTAGGCCTAGGCCTCCTGCTTCTCTTGGGTGGCTCAGCAGTCTAAGCGCAATTCTTGGTCTCCGATTATTCCAGATAAAGCTCGATATTATGCTGGACATTTGGGCCAAAAAACCTCTGGGCAAGGACACGGGTATCATCTGCATGTAAAACAGTATTCGTGGGAGGATATTAATCTTTACAATGTTGAGACTCCCCAACCAGGTAAAGGCTGTCTTAGTCCAGTGAGAAGTCTTTTCTCACTATTGCCAACAAGGGGGGGGGTAATTGGACACATATAGGGTATCGGTCTATCTGTCAACTGTATGCCCAGATATTTCAGGGATAACTTAGCCCAGGTGAATAGGAAGGCTGTTTGTAACCTGCTGGTCAGAGAGGGTAGTAGCTGAATGGGGAGTACCTCTGATTTTGTGTAATTAATTTTAAAGTTAGAGTGTCCTAAAATGTTGGAGTTCTCGCATCAGGTTAGGCAAGGAGATCAGGAGGTGCGTGAGGTGGAATAGCACATCATCGACATACGCTAAGAGCTTGTGCTCCGTATGACCCACCGTCAGTCCTTTGATGTCTGTATTCACCCGCACAGTGCGTAGGAAAGGTTCCAGCACCAGGGCAAAAACAATGGGTGAGAGAGGGCACCCCTGTCTCGTGCCATTCCTGATCGAGAATCTGGGGGAGAGGAGTCCATTGACCTTGACCATAGCACTCGGATCCGAGTGTAGGGCCATGATCCATGTCAACATGTGCGTTAGTAGTCCTAGTGTCTCTAGCACTGCACGTAGGTAGGTCCAGTCGACCCGGTCAAATGCTTTCTCTGCGTCGATGGACAGAATCAGATAGGGGGGGAGTCAGGGGAGATACGTGCCCAGTGGGTAAGTTGTGTTGCCCTGATAGAGTTGTCCTTGGCCTCTTGACCCATAATAAATCCTGTCTGGTCGGGGTGGACAATAAGTGGGACTAGATGCTTTAGTCTGGTCGCAAGGATTTTCGCTAAAATCTTAATATCTACATTAAAGGAGGAATATAGATCGGTAACTTTGGGGCATAGTGGGATCCTTACTATCCTTAGGGATCACTGAGATATGGGCCAATAGTGCCTCCTTGGGGATTGCGGTACCTTCTGCTATAGAACTGAAGTAGCCACACATCGACTCTGATAGCAGGGGTAGGAATAACTTGTAGTATGCTATCTCAGTTGGTGTAATGGGGGATTATATGGTGGAGGGAGGCCAGACGCAGTCATGTAAGCTTGAATTGCTGTCAGTATCGCTGCCTGGGCTTCAGGGGACTGCGCTGAGTCCAGGTTATAAAGGGTAGCGTAGTAATCCCGGAACCCAGAGGCTATTTGAGAGGACTATGTATATACATCAGCACACGTTTCCGCCTGAGAGCTCTGGCCAACATTTGGCCACATTTATTACCGTGCTCATAATATTTATGCGACATGTATCACAATTGCTTTACGCGTCTGACAGTCCAGTAAGCGTAAGAATAGTTCTCTCAATTCAGTCAGTTCCCTCAGAGCTTCTGGGTCTCCGTTCTGTTTATACTTAAGTTCCCACCTGTTGAAGCGCCTGAAGTACTCTATTGAAGCCCGCTTGACGGGCCTTCTTGAGCTTGGAGCCCCAAGAGATCAGTTCGCCCCTCACCACCGCCTTATGTCCTTCCAAGATGATCCCCTTACTCATACCCTCCGTAGTATTTTCTTTGAAAAAGTGGGTCAGGACACTCGTGACTCCAGAAACCACCCAGCAGGGTACCTTTGAGTAATAGCTGTAATCTCTGTCTGAGGGGTGAAGCACTCTCCAGCTGTCTATCAGGCGGTGGTTCTGTAGGGATCCACGAAAGTGTTTAAGGAAGGCGTGTGAGTGAGAGGGACATCAGTGTGATGTGTCAAGCAGTGGATCTGGGCTGACGTTAAAGTCGCCCCCAGAATCAGGGAGCCCTCTCTGAAGTCTGCTAGGCTATCTAGTGTGTTATCTATAAAGGTAAGTTGGTTGGAGTTAGGGCCATAAATCATAGCGTATGTGAGCTTCTGACCTGCAATAGTCCCCTTCAAGAAAACGTACTGTCCTTGAGGGTCCAATCTGCTCCCTGGGACTTGGAAGGGGCAAGATTTGTGTATGGCAATTGCCGTGTCCCTGGATTTTGCGACCGGCGAGTTGCTCAAGAACCACTGGTTATATAGAGTTGGCAGTTTGGGCATTGACTGGGGGGTGAAGTGTGTCTCCTGCAAGAAAACTACCTGGGCACCTAACCGCTTCAATTCCCACCGCAGCTTGCTATGCTTGCATGGAAAACAGAGGCCGCGTACATTGTAGGTAGTTACCTTAAGTGACGCCATAGGAGGTCTCCATGAGTTGCTGCTGCTGGGCCGCAGCTTTCTGTGCAGCCTTTGCTGCTTTAGTGGCTTTCGGCGTCGGCGCCATCTTGGAGGCCTTGTGTCCCGATCCACGGGTCCTGCTGAAGAAAGCCTCCAGCTGCTCCTGTCGGGTCCCATCCGCCCTCGGTTGCTGGGAGAGTGCCGGTCATCCCTAAAACATGTTTCCTGCCGTTCCTGGGGTGATATCTCACCTCCTAGCTTATGATTAGGCAGCGGTGGATGCGGAGATGAGGAGATGCACGTCCTCAGTCAAGACACGCCCCCTAAGGGCTATTGTTTATATTCTCAGGCCTACAAGGCATTCTTTCTGTGCTGAAACACATTGCATATTGTCAACCAGCGTGCCTTCAGGTGTCTTCAGAGGTGCCTTGGCAAAATGCCTAGAAAGCCAGTTGGCGAATCAAGCCTGTCTATTCGTTACATAAAGCCACGTGTTTTTATTGTGCACTATTGCAACCTTCCAGCTGCCAGTGTCCTAACAACTTATGACATCATCGGTTGATAAGGAGGATGTTGGGCACCTGCACAGCATCCTTGATTGCCCCTCCCCTGCCACACTCCATCAGCTTTGTGATCACATTAGCTGAGTGAGGGAGAGATACTGAGGGAGAAGAGAAACATTGGAACACTAATCAGTACCAATGTGCAAAAGTGTGTTTGCTTAAGAAAAATCTCCTCTAACATTGGGCATCCTATGTTTCTACATTATGTAAAACTATTAGTTTAATTTTTTTAAACTTTAGAATGGGGTAACTTGAGATTGTGTGGAATTTTAAAGGGTGCCTTGACTGAAAAAAGGTTGAGAAACACTGGTCTAGGGCAGTGATGGTGAACCTTGGCACCCCAGATGTTTTAGAACTACATTTTGCATTATTCCCAGCTACACTGCAGAGTGCAAAAGCATCATGGGAAATGTAGTTCCAAAACATCCGGGGTGCCAACGTTTGCCATTCTCTGGTCTAGGGCATAGGGATGAACAGAGGACTCAAACTAGTATCTCCTGCAGGGGTAGCGCTACATAAGTTTTAGCCCGGAAAAAGTGATACTGACAGTGGGTATTGGTGCTGCACACCCCAAATTGTTATAGATAGGAAAAGTTACCCCAGGGGGCTTTGTGTTACAGCAAATAATAATACAATAGTAATATAAAAGCGTATCATTTATTGAAAGAGATATGCCATGGGGAGAACAATGTTAGAGATAAAACAAGAACTCCAAATGGGTACATAAAACATATACATAAAAATAATTAAAATACAGCCGTATGGGTACATGTACAATACATAACATTAATATCCTGTAATAAATTGATCCCTGACGCGTTTCGACCTTAGGGTCATCAGGGGGAAAGGAAGAGATGCTCTGAAATGAAAACACTGTATAGGTGAAATTGTTATGGATAACAAGAATCCTATCAACAATGGAACATCTACAATATGTGTACTTGGTATTAATGGTATTATTACCAATTTATAGCTGGGGAAGAGGGCTCCCCTTGTGTTGAGTTTTGAAAAAACGCAGATCCCACGGCCGGCACCCCAGGCGGCCCACATGGAGGGGGGCAGTGTGGAAATGCCCCCGGACGCAGATGCATGGACAGGCTCCAGGCCTACGAGAGGTCGCACTAATGCCCCACATGCACCAAGGCAGGGAGGGGTGGGAGAGAGAGGCTGGGGAGCAGGAGTACAAGCCAAGAAAATGAAGCCAAACCAGGCGCTCATAGCTGTAAGAAAATAAATAATAAAGAAAGGAAGGAGTATTAAGGTGAATGTTACAAAATAGGTGACTTAATTGTGTAGAGCAGTGTGTGATGTGTGAAGTGTGCTAGTGGGGTATGGGCATAAAAAAAGGTGAATAAAAAATAAAAATAAAATGTGTGTGAAAACCAAAAAGGGAATGGTGTGGTGAAAGGCACTGAAAATGTTGTGATAATGTGTGTGTGGTACAGGTGTGGTGGAGAGATATAATGGAAGAGGAATGTGTGCAAAAACATGAAAAGGTTTCCCATGCGTGATTGGTGTGAGTGTGTTATGTGTATGGTGTGAATGAAATAATGAATGTGCTAAACACAATAAAATTACCTGTGATGTTGCGCTACATAAGTTTGCTCATTAGAATTAGGAACTGATCTATTTGTATCCCAAGAAGGAGGGTAATAAATAATTTTTGAGCAGAATTTCATAGCTGCCAATTTACTGCCCTTCTTCATAATCTTTAGTTTAAGAAACTCAAGTTTAATTCTCAAGTTATTTTCATTAAAGTGGTTGCAAAGTCAGAAGGTTTTTTTTATCTTAATGCATTCAATGCATTAAGATAAAACACCTTCTTTGTGCAGCAGCCGCCCCAGCACCCCCCAATACTTTCCTGAGCCCCATCTCTCTCCAGTGATGTCTGCGAGTGCCTCGGCCGTCCGGGAAACTCTCCTCCTGATTGGCTGAGACACAGCAGCTGTGCCATTGGCTCCCACTGCTGTCAATCAGTTAGTAAGCCATTTAGGAGAGCGAGGGGGCGGGGCCAAACCAGGGCTCTGTGTCTGACTGGACACAAGGAGCTGTGACTCAGCTTGGGTGACAGGAGGGAGGGGCCAGGAGACCCAAAGAGGCAACCAAGAAGAGGAGGATCGGGGTGCTCTGTGCAAATCTACTGCACAGTGCAGGTAAGTATTACATGTTTGTCACTTTTAGAGAAAAAAAAATTAGACTTTACAATGACTTGAGGCTTATTTATTAAGTCAGCTAGTGCCACCTTGACCTAGGAATTTTGGGAGTTAGGCCTCGTACACACGACCGAGTTTCTCGGCAAGAACCAGCAAGAAACTTGCTGGCAGAGATGTCTTGCCGAGAAATTTGTTTGTGTGTATGGTTTCTCGTCAAGAAAACCGACAAGTAATCTCGACGAGAAAATAGAGAACCTGCTCTCTATTTTCTCGTCGAGATTCTCGTCAGCCTGTTTCTCGACGAGAAAAGTGAGTGTGTGTACACTTACCTGTCCTCCGGGAAGCCCGCGCATGTTCGAAATGAATTCGACGCATGCGCGGTAGCTTCCTAGGCATAGGTAGGGTATACCAAGATGGCGGCGACGGCATCGAATGTGACGAGCGCATGCTCGTCGTAGTCGATGACGTCACCGCGTACGCTCCATTCAAAGAACCGCGGGTTCTTTGAATCGAGCGTGTGTACACTCGGCCGGGACAAGTTTCTTGTCCAAGAATCTCGTCGAAAAAAACGACATGTTTTTTTCAACGAGAATTTCGGCCGTGTGTACGAGGCTTTACAGTAGTAGACGGGGCAGTGGGGAAGCAGAGATATACAGTAGCACATCTATGGCCAAAATTTAAAATCATATATTGATTTCCACATTGTATTTCAAATATTTCTAGCCTACTCCTATTAATCTGAACAACCTTTGAAGTTTGTAAATGTACTATGTGAAAATCCCCACACATTTACCCCCTTTAATTCATAGGCACTGCTGAGTCACAAAATTCACAGAGCCTTCCTTCTGAACTACAGAGCTGCTGAGAGGAGTTTCAGGAGGCGGAGTCAGTACAGGAATCACTGCTTGCAGGCAGCAGAGTACCATGAGATATATAGTCCTTAGAAATTGAAAGTAAACTGCAGAGGAGAAGCTTCAAGGCATGCAGATCAAGGACGTTGTGGAAAGAGATGAAAGGAGATTTCTCATGCGAGTTCATATTAGCTAATGAAAAAAAATCATTGTTCTCTTTTACTATTACAAATCTGATGTTTTAA
Organism: Rana muscosa; assembly: GCA_029206835.1. Classification (NCBI taxonomy): domain Eukaryota; kingdom Metazoa; phylum Chordata; class Amphibia; order Anura; family Ranidae; genus Rana; species Rana muscosa. The sequence continues at coordinate 297,305,738 of CM055117.1, forward strand.
AATTAAAGTGTATAATGTGACCATAGATTTCCTTTAGGCCGGGTTCACACTGTCGCCGCATGCGGCGCACAGCAGGGGTCCGGTGCGTGATGGTTTTACTGGTTCAGGTCCGATTTTTGGGCTGAAATCAAACCTAAAACGCACCAAAAAAGGCACGCGTTTTTCTGGCACACTGCACCGGACCCGCTGCGGAGATATGAGAACCGGCTTCATAGAGAGCCAGTCACATTCTCCTGCTATGCGAATTGAATGCGGGGAAACGCGCATTCAATTTGCATACGTGTGAACCCGGCCTGAAAGTACGAGAATTTGTCTTATGATGTCTGGTGTGCATACCAGATTTTTTGTCCAGTAGTAGGCACATACAATTGTGACAACACAAGATAGACCAAACATTATGAGACATTTTTCTACAAAAATGAATTTGAAACAAATTTCAGACAGGTAATTATTTCCATTAAATTGACTACTACATTTATTTTAGCATTCTCCTACTTCCAGCAATGTAATTTAGGTTAAAGGCTATCAAATATAAAAATACTGCACCATCTAGTGGTTGTAATGTAAAAGTATCCAACAATGACTTCACAATTTTTACCAAGAAACCAATTACCAGTTAAAGGTACAAAGTCACATTGTTTTCTAAGAACACAATACATTGTATTCAATCCAGAATTAAACGCCAGTTAACACATATTTTATACGTTTGTGACAACTTTTTTTGTGAGCTGCCTGCATCCATTTTAACTCAGCCAATAAATCCTATCTATGAACATGCATGGATACAAGCTAGTTCTTGGTTGGATACAATTGCATTGTGTGTATTGCCTAGCTGGGCCTGCAACATAGTTACAGGATTGTATCACTGGCAGATTTATGTTATAGGCCAAGGTTTGAATAGCAAAAAATGTTTCTACATCCAAACAATGCATACAAAAACAAGTAGTATAGGCAGGCATGTATCTTGTCAATGAGCTCAGCATTCTTTAAGAATAATTACAGGTATAGATATTTTTAGTCCAGCATGTACCAATGTAACTATACAGTACATATATAAACACTGCTACTGCAGTGATCTCCACTTGCTTCTGAGTCCTTTGCCTAGAGGCTTCCCTGCTGCACTCTGAGCACAGGAGGTTGGCCATCCAGGCACCAGCACCATTCAGAGGTCACTTTGCATTTTTAAATCTCACGCAAGGGACAGGCAGCAGTCGCGGCCTAAGATACCACTCCACGTGTCAATGCCATCTTGCTCAGGAAGCTCCGGGCATTACTGGCAGACATGGAGAAAGACACAGCTGTGGAGGCTGCAGTAACCCCATTGTCACAGTCTCCTGCAGCTAAAACCAACCTGATCCTGGAGAGCAGCAAAACATCCCTGTTGGTGCGCAATGACCACTTGGCAGAAGAGAGTACTCACCCATAATGACTTGGACAAAATCAGGGGCCACCTCTCTGAATCTGAGGCCCGAGTTTTGGCAGTGGAAGGCTGCACCTGGACAACATTCTGCCATTATTGCTGAGCTACAACAAACATGTGAAATCACATGTGTTGCAATAATGTCAGGGTTTTAGGTCTCCCTGAGGGCTCTAAAAGGGAATGCCTGGCTGACTTTGCAGAAGAATTCTGTAAAGACCTTCTGAGCCTAACCGATATCTCCCCTACCTATGTGGCTGAAAGAGCACATTGTGTTACTGTGGGTCTCCCCATCCCAGGGGCTCCACCATGGCCCTTTTTGGTGTGCTTCCTATACTATAGGGACCGGTATTGCATACTTTCAGAGGCTAGAAAGCACCAGAATTTGCAACATGGCAAAGCGCACATCATGCTATTCCCAGATTTTTCTCAGTAGTTACAGAAGAAACGTAAGACCTTTACGGATGTCCGTCACTGCTTGCAGGAACACAACATTAAATATGGCATGCTTTATCCTAGCCGACTATGGATCCAGCATGAGGACACCACTAAATTCTTTGATGACCCATCTGAGGCGGATACCTGGCTAAACATGTTACAATAACAGAAAGGTACTGTTCGATCGTTAGAGTTGGGGACTGGAACCCACATTTTTTTCCTTGGGCTCATGAAGGTACTGTTCCATTTCTGTGTTACTGCACTGTTCTTTCTTACTATCTGCACGACATGCTCCTCAGATTTTTTGGCATTTTGGTATATCCCTCTCTCTCCATTCACTGTTAGCAGGGGCTGACACACAGCTGCAGACCCTGGATATTTCCCGCTCAGTGAAGAGGAGGGGACTTTGTGCCTTATTAGTGAATTGGGGCATGTTGCCCGAACATGTATCGGCATTTGCTGTCCTTTTCTCCCTACCACTGCAGTGTATCCGTTTTGCTATGGGCATCGCATCCTATGGTAAAGGAGCTGATCACACGGATACCTACTTCAGAAATTTCAAGTTAAGACTGCACCACCCCCTCACTGGCTTTTCTCAATGCTAATTGACTTTTGCTCTTTTGGAGATGCACACAGTAGCTCCCCCCCCCCCTAGTTAGACTACACCATTGAGCAGGGCCGTCTTTAATATGGTTTGGGCCCTGGGCAAACATTTTTTTTTTGGATCCCCACCCCACCCCACCCCCAATGCAATTTTGTTCTTCACCCCAACGTCTCAAAAAACAGACACACACCAGGGTTGCCAACTTTCAGTAAATATACAAACAGTTTGTAAAATATGTACTTTTTGCATCTGTCCTTGAATGTCCATTGCGGACATGTAGGCTGCATGTCCGTAACTGACATTCATGGACAGATGAAACAATTATGAATTTTACAAACTGTTTGTAAATTTACTGAAAGTTGGCAACCCTGACACACACATAGAATTATCTAAAAAAAAGTGTTCTACAGGGTGGGGGCAGGGTGAACAGTGAGCGATAGTGTTCTATAAGGTGGGGGAAGGGTGTATATTGAGGGGTGCAGTGATCTGTAGAGTAGATCAGTATTGGATGAAGGAGGGTTCTGTGGGGGGGCAGGGTGTATAGTGAGGGGTACAGGGTGATCAGTATGGGTGGGGGGGGGGGGGTTCTATAGATTAGATCAGTATAGAGTGAGAAGTGCAGGATAGATGGGAGATGCAGGAAGAGGAGAGGGCTCCCACATAGGTTCAGGAGAGGAGTAGGTTCTGGGATGAGCTGTGTACAGAGTGCAGGGTTCTGGGATGAGCTATGTACAGAGTGCAGGGTTCTGGGATGAGCTATGTACAGAGTGCAGGGTTCTGGGATGAGCTGCGTGCAGGGTTCTGAGATGAGCTATATACATGGTGCAGGGTTCTGGGATGAGCTATATGCAGGGTTCTGAGATGAGCTATATGCAGGGTGCAGGGTTCTGAGGTGAGCTATATACAGGATTCTGAGGTGAGCTATATACAGGGTGCAGGGTTCTGAGGTGAGCTATATACAGGGTGCAGGGTTCTGAGGTGAGCTATATACAAGGTGTAGGGTTCTGAGGTGAGCTATATACAAGGTGCAGATTTCTGAGATGAGCTATATACAGGGTGCAGGGTTCTGAGATGAGCTATATACAGGGTGCAGGGTTCTGAGATGAGCTATATACAGGGTGCAGGGTTCTGAGATGAGCTATATACAGGGTGCAGGGTTCTGAGATGAGCTATATACAGGGTGCAGGATTCTGAGATGAGCTATATACAGGGTGCAGGATTCTGAGATGAGCTATATACAGGGTGCAGGATTCTGAGATGAGCTATATACAGGGTGCAGGGTTCTGAGATGAGCTATATACAGGGTGCAGGGTTCTGAGGTGAGCTATATACAGGGTGCAGGGTTCTGAGATGAGCTATATACAGGGTGCAGGGTTCTGAGATGAGCTATATACAGGGTGCAGGGTTCTGAGATGAGCTATATACAGGGTGCAGGGTTCTGGGATGAGCTGCGTACAGAGTGCAGGGTTCTGGGATGAGCTGCGTACAGAGTGCAGGGTTCTGGAATGAGCTGCGTACAGAGTGCATGGTTCTGGAATGAGCTGCGTACAGAGTGCATGGTTCTGGAATAAGCTGCGTACAGAGTGCATGGTTCTGGAATGAGCTGCGTACAGAGTGCAGGGTTCTGGGATGAGCTGCGTACAGAGTGCAGGGTTCTGGGATGAGCTGCGTACAGAGTGCAGGGTTCTGGGATGAGCTGCGTACAGAGTGCAGGGTTCTGGTATGAGCTGCGTACAGAGTCCAGGGTTCTGGGATGAGCTGCGTACAGAGTGCAGGGTTCTGGGGTGAGATATATACAGGGTGCAGGGTTCTGGGGTGAGATATATACAGGGTGCAGGGTTCTGGGGTGAGATATATACAGGGTGCAGGGTTCTGGGGTGAGATATATACAGGGTGCAGGGTTCTGGGGTGAGATATATACAGGGTGCAGGGTTCTGAGGTGAGCTATATACAGGGTGCAGGGTTCTGAGGTGAGCTATATACAGGGTGCAGGGTTCTGAGGTGAGCTATATACAGGGTGCAGGGTTCTGAGATTAGCTATATACAGGGTGCAGATTTCTGAGATGAGCTATATACAGGGTGCAGGGTTCTGAGATGAGCTATATGCAGGGTGCAGGGTTCTGAGATGAGCTATATACAGGGTGCAGGGTTCTGAGATGAGCTATATACAGGGTGCAGGGTACTAGGATGAGCTATATACAGGGTACAGCAGAGGCATAATTAGAACCTTCAGGGCCCTGGTGCAAGAAACCATGAAGGGCCCCCCGACCTCCGGTCTGGGCCATTCCCTCCGAGCCCAGAGCCCTTCTTACGGATCCCACCACCCTTAATGGTCACACAGCGGATCCCTTTCACATGTTGTGCAGTCCTGCAGTCTTGGGCCCCACAATGGTGGCAGAAGGCCAGGGCCCAGTTGCAAGTGCAACCCTTGCTGGTAGTTCCGCCAGTGGTGTCAGTGTGGACTGTGAATGGTGTCAGTAGGGCAGTGGACATGGTCAGTAAAGCAGTAAAAGTGGTCAATAGGGCAGTGGGTGTGGTCAGTAGAGCAGTGGACATGGTCAGTAGAGCAGTGGACATGGTCAGTAGAGCAGTGGACATGGTCAGTAGAGCAGTGGACATGGTCAGTAGGGCAGTGGATATTGTCAGTAGGGCAGTGGATGTGGTCAATAGGGCAGTGGACATGGTCAGTAGGTCAGTGGAGGAGATCAGTAGTTTTACATGTTTGTTATTTTATTTTTTTATTATTTTTTACCATTATAGTTTTTTTTACAGTTTTTGATGGGAGTTGGTAGCAGTGGAGGGCAGTATGATGGGAGGGGTGGCAGTGAAGGGCAGTATGATGGAAGGGGAGGCAGTGGAGGGCAGTATGATGGGGTGGAGGGCAGTATGATGGGAGGGGAGGTAGTGGAGGGCAGTATGATGGGGGGGTGGCATTTGAAGGCAGTATGATGGGAGGGGTGGTAGTGGAGGGCAGTATAATGGGGGGGGTAGTGGAGGGCAGTATGGGGGGACTGTAGAGCATGACTGGAGGGGGGCAATGTATGGGAGGGAGCAGAGTGACCATGAGCTACTCAGGGCAGTGCAGGAGCATTTCTCCTACCTTTCTTCCAGCGGCAGGAGCCAGGAACAGCCTACACCTTCAGGGAAGACCCGGAGTTGGGGGCGGAGCTTAAGCGCGAGGAGGAGGAATCCTCCTCCGGCTCGCTCCGAATGTTGGGGCTCCGCTCTCCTCGTCGTGATGTCACCAGGCGGGCAGCAGTGACTGTACGGTGCACGTGTAGCGCACACACCCCACTCCTACCTGCATTAACTTTGGCTCCTCACAGGAAGAGGGAGGCACACCGCTCTAACAACCCATACCTCCCTGTGTGAGGAGGTCAAGCGATGTTGTTGTTGGGTCTTCCACGGTCAGAACATGAAAACCTCCAGAGCCTGATTCTCACCTCTATGTTGAGGTAGAGGCAAGCAGGGGAGGGCTGGCAGCCTTAGGCCTGGGGGGCAAGTCCAGTCAAGTGGCCCAAAGAACCAGTGGTGACAAAGTGATTGATCAGGGAAAACAGTCTAAAGTTTTCTATGATCACAAACAAGTCCCTGTATGAATCCCTTAGAGCTGAGGACCCCCCCCCCCCCCTGTAACTAGTGAAGGACTAAGTCCAAGCATTAACCCCTGAGATCCAAGAATGTGACACCCTAACTAGTGACGGACTACAAGTCCCAGCATGAACCCCTGATATCTAAGGATGTGGCCCCTTAGATCTCACGGGTTTATGCTGTGACCTGTAGTCCTTCACTAGTTGAAGGGCCAGGGGGACACATCCTCAGCTCTGAGTGGTTCATGCTGTGACCTGTAGTCCCTCACTGGTTGAAGGGCCAGGGGTACACAGCTCTGAGGGGTTTAAGCTGGGACAGTGGGACCTGTAGTCCTTCACTAGTTGGGGAGGGGGCGCAGGGGTGTGTCACACATACTGAGCTCTGAGGGGTTCATGCTGGGACCTGTAGTCCTTCACTTTTGGGGTGTCACATCCCAAAAATTAAAGGACTAAGAGTCCCAGCATGAACCCTGGCTGAGATTTAAGGATGTGATTTCCTCTGCAGCCAGCTCATGCTGCCATGACACACATGTCCACATTACACATATTTAGAAGGAAATTGCTAAGTTGTGCATCACCACAGGGTGACACTGTGGATGCACCTAGTATAAATGTGCCAACGTCCCGATATTCAATGGAAAGATGTATATTTGGACTAAAGATGGACTTTAAACGGCACACAGATAAATATTGTAAAAATTCTAAGGGTTTTATTGTTGGTAGAAAAATATAATTGAATTTAGGTAAAAAGTACATTAATATAGGACACTGACATTATATAACAGTTATCTATAATTGATAGAGGGTCCCATTTACAAGACTCGACACATCTCCCAAAAATTACATTTACATGTAAAGTATACAAGGTAAAATAGAATATTGTATAGCCAACAAACAAAAATGAGGAGTTGGACGGTATGCACGAGAGATGGCTGGTTTTGTTGATGGGTCCAATAAATTCAAAGATAAAGATCTTGCTTTCGCTCGACTAGTTTCGCGTTCCAAAAACGCTTCGTCGGGAGCATAGTATTGAACAAGGCCGTGTTAGGTAGTGAAACCAGCCTAGGTATTCCTACCTGGCAGTCCGTGTATCACAGGGTGCCAGTAATATCTAAACACATTCGTGGTAAACATTCATGCGTGATTTGAGTAAAAAATATATATAACTATGCACAGGCTACTGGTAGGTAGGGAACGTAAATCCAGGTGTAGCAGACCAAACGATACTGTAAAAATGTGTGTCAATCAAGAGCAATTGCTCGAGCCACATTATGGTACTCTGTTAGGGTAACCCCTAATGATAGACTGACCCAGCTTATAGTTTGTCAGAGATTGTAAGTCAGTAGGCCTGGACGGAACCTCTCCTGTGGACCTCGTTTGGTCTGCTACACCTGGATTTACGTTCCCTACCTACCAGTAGCCTGTGCATAGTTATATATATTTTTTACTCAAATCACGCATGAATGTTTACCACGAATGTGTTTAGATATTACTGGCACCCTGTGATACACGGACTGCCAGGTAGGAATACCTAGGCTGGTTTCACTACCTAACACGGCCTTGTTCAATACTATGCTCCCGACGAAGCGTTTTTGGAACGCGAAACTAGTCGAGCGAAAGCAAGATCTTTATCTTTGAATTTATTGGACCCATCAACAAAACCAGCCATCTCTCGTGCATACCGTCCAACTCCTCATTTTTGTTTGTTGGCTATACAATATTCTATTTTACCTTGTATACTTTACATGTAAATGTAATTTTTGGGAGATGTGTCGAGTCTTGTAAATGGGACCCTCTATCAATTATAGATAACTGTTATATAATGTCAGTGTCCTATATTAATGTACTTTTTACCTAAATTCAATTATATTTTTCTACCAACAATAAAACCCTTAGAATTTTTACAATATTTATCTGTGTGCCGTTTAAAGTCCATCTTTAGTCCAAATATACATCTTCACATTACACATATGTTCTAATTCATTCACTGCTTCTGACCTCACCTCAGGCAGCTTGACTCTGGAGAGGTGCTTCTGGCACACTCAGTCAGTGACAGTTCCATTCCCTTAGGCAGGCTCTGAGATGCATGCCCCTGCACACGGGACAACGGAGGGAGGAGGTGGGTGGAGCAAAACAGTAAAAGGCGTGGATGAGGCAGAAGATCCTCCTCCTCTCTGAATGCGGTGGCCTCAGCCTTGCTTTCCTCTTTGGGACTGTGACATCACTGGTTGCTAGACGCCAGGCGATCCCAGCAACTAGTGCAGACGATTGAGGCCAACAGTCCAACAAACGTGTCTATGCCAGCCGGGTCACTCTGTAAGTAAAGCTATGCCACACAGAGAAAGAGACACCGCTCCACATTTCCTAGGGAGAGTAAGAGAGAGAGACCCCGCTCCACATTTCCTGGAGAGAGAAAGAGAGAGAGACCCCGCTCCACATTTCCCTGCACAGAGAAAGAGAGAGAGAGAGAGACCGCTCCACATTTCCCTGCACAGAGAGACCCCGCTCCACATTTCCTGGAGAGAGAAAGAGAGAGAGACCCCGCTCCACATTTCCTAGAGAGAGAAAGAGAGAGAGACCCGCTCCACATTTCCCTGCACAGAGAAAGAGAGACCGCTCCACATTTCCCTGCACAGAGAGAGAGAGAGACCGCTCCACATTTCCCTGCACAGAGAGAGAGAGACCGCTCCACATTTCCCTGCACAGAGAGAGAGAGAGAGAGACCCCTCTTCACATTTTCCTGCACAGAGAGGCCCCGCTCCACATTTCCCTGCACAGAGAGAGAGAGAGACCGCTCCACATTTCCCTGCACAGAGAGACCCCGCTCCACATTTCCTAGAGAGAGAAAGAGAGAGAGACCCCGCTCCACATTTCCTGGAGAGAGAAAGAGAGAGAGAGAGAGAGACCCCGCTCCACATTTCCCTGCACAGAGAAAGAGAGAGAGAGACCGCTCCACATTTCCCTGCACAGAGAGAGAGAGACCCCGCTCCACATTTCCCTGCACAGAGACCCCGCTCCACATTTCCTGGAGAGAGAAAGAGAGAGAGAGACCCCGCTCCACATTTCCTAGAGAGAGAGAAAGAGAGAGAGACCCGCTCCACATTTCCCTGCACAGAGAAAGAGAGACCGCTCCACATTTCCCTGCACAGAGAGAGAGAGAGACCGCTCCACATTTCCCTGCACAGAGAGAGAGAGACCGCTCCACATTTCCCTGCACAGAGAAAGAGAGAGAGAGAGAGACCGCTCCACATTTCCCTGCACAGAGAGACCCTGCTCCACATTTCCTGGAGAGAGAAAGAGAGAGAGAGACCCCGCTCCACATTTCCTAGAGAGAGAAAGAGAGAGAGACCCGCTCCACATTTCCCTGCACAGAGAAAGAGAGACCGCTCCACATTTCCCTGCACAGAGAGAGAGAGAGACCGCTCCACATTTCCCTGCACAGAGAGAGAGAGACCCCGCTCCACATTTTCTGGAGAGAGAAAGAGAGAGAGACCCCGCTCCACATTTCCCTGCACAGAGAAAGAGAGAGAGAGAGAGACCGCTCCACATTTCCCTGCACAGAGAGAGAGAGAGAGACCCCGCTACACATTTTCCTGCACAGAGAGAGAGAGAGAGACCCCTCTCCACATTTCCCTGCACAGAGAGAGAGAGAGAGAGAGACCCCTCTTCACATTTTCCTGCACAGAGAGACCCCGCTCCACATTTCCTAGGGAGAGTAAGAGAGAGAGACCCCGCTCCACATTTCCTGGAGAGAGAAAGAGAGAGAGACCCCGCTCCACATTTCCCTGCACAGAGAAAGAGAGAGAGAGAGAGAGACCGCTCCACATTTCCCTGCACAGAGAGAGAGAGAGAGAGAGACCCTGCTCCACATTTCCCTGCACAGAGAGACCCCGCTCCACATTTCCTGGAGAGAGAAAGAGAGAGAGAGAGACCCCGCTCCACATTTCCTAGAGAGAGAGAAAGAGAGAGAGACCCGCTCCACATTTCCCTACACAGAGAAAGAGAGACCGCTCCACATTTCCCTGCACAGAGAGAGAGAGACCGCTCCACATTTCCCTGCACAGAGAGAGAGAGCGCTCCACATTTCCCTGCACAGAGAGAGAGAGAGAGACCCCTCTTCACATTTTCCTGCACAGAGAGGCCCCGCTCCACATTTCCCTGCACAGAGAGAGAGAGACAGCTCCACATTTCCCTGCACAGAGAGACCCCGCTCCACATTTCCTGGAGAGAGAAAGAGAGAGACCCTGCTCCACATTTCCTAGAGAGAAAGAGAGAGAGACCCGCTCCACATTTCCCTGCACAGAGAAAGAGAGACCGCTCCACATTTCCCTGCACAGAGAGAGAGAGACCGCTCCACATTTCCCTGCACAGAGAGAGAGAGAGACCGCTCCACATTTCCCTACACAGAGAGAGAGACCCCTCTTCACATTTTCCTGCACAGAGAGACCCCACTCCACATTTCCTGGAGAGAGAAAGAGAGAGAGACCCCGCTCCACATTTCCTAGAGAGAGAGAAAGAGAGAGAGACCCGCTCCACATTTCCCTGCACAGAGAAAGAGAGACCGCTCCACATTTCCCTGCACAGAGAGAGAGAGACCGCTCCACATTTCCCTGCACAGAGAGACCCCGCTCCACATTTCCTGGAGAGAGAAAGAGAGAGAGACCCCGCTCCACATTTCCTAGAGAGAGAGAAAGAGAGAGAGACCCGCTCCACATTTCCCTGCACAGAGAAAGAGAGACCGCTCCACATTTCCCTGCACAGAGAGAGAGAGACCGCTCCACATTTCCCTGCACAGAGAGAGAGACCGCTCCACATTTCCCTGCACAGAGAGAGAGAGAGAGACCCCTCTTCACATTTTCCTGCACAGAGAGGCCCCGCTCCACATTTCCCTGCACAGAGAGAGAGAGACCGCTCCACATTTCCCTGCACAGAGAGACCCCGCTCCACATTTCCTGGAGAGAGAAAGAGAGAGAGAGACCCTGCTCCACATTTCCTAGAGAGAGAAAGAGAGAGAGACCCGCTCCACATTTCCCTGCACAGAGAGAGAGAGAGAGACCCCTCTTCACATTTTCCTGCACAGAGAGACCCCGCTCCACATTTCCTAGGGAGAGTAAGAGAGAGAGACCCCGCTCCACATTTCCTGGAGAGAGAAAGAGAGAGAGACCCCGCTCCACATTTCCCTGCACAGAGAAAGAGAGAGAGAGAGAGACCGCTCCACATTTCCCTGCACAGAGAGAGAGAGAGAGAGACCCTGCTCCACATTTCCCTGCACAGAGAGACCCCGCTCCACATTTCCTGGAGAGAGAAAGAGAGAGAGAGACCCCGCTCCACATTTCCTAGAGAGAGAGAAAGAGAGAGAGACCCGCTCCACATTTCCCTGCACAGAGAAAGAGAGACCGCTCCACATTTCCCTGCACAGAGAGAGAGACCGCTCCACATTTCCCTGCACAGAGAGAGAGAGAGAGACCCCTCTTCACATTTTCCTGCACAGAGAGGCCCCGCTCCACATTTCCCTGCACAGAGAGAGAGAGACCGCTCCACATTTCCCTGCACAGAGAGACCCCGCTCCACATTTCCTGGAGAGAGAAAGAGAGAGACCCTGCTCCACATTTCCTAGAGAGAAAGAGAGAGACCCGCTCCACATTTCCCTGCACAGAGAAAGAGAGACCGCTCCACATTTCCCTGCACAGAAAGAGAGAGACCGCTCCACATTTCCCTGCACAGAGAGACCCCGCTCCACATTTCCTGGAGAGAGAAAGAGAGAGAGAGACCCTGCTCCACATTTCCTAGAGAGAGAAAGAGAGAGAGACCCGCTCCACATTTCCCTGCACAGAGAAAGAGAGACCGCTCCACATTTCCCTGCACAGAGAGAGAGAGAGACCGCTCCACATTTCCCTGCACACAGAGAGAGAGAGACCGCTCCACATTTCCCTGCACAGAGAGAGAGAGAGACCCCTCTTCACATTTTCCTGCACAGAGAGGCCCCGCTCCACATTTCCCTGCACAGAGAGAGAGAGACCGCTCCACATTTCCCTGCACAGAGAGACCCCGCTCCACATTTCCTGGAGAGAGAAAGAGAGAGACCCTGCTCCACATTTCCTAGAGAGAAAGAGAGAGAGACCCGCTCCACATTTCCCTGCACAGAGAAAGAGAGACCGCTCCACATTTCCCTGCACAGAGAGAGAGAGACCGCTCCACATTTCCCTGCACAGAGAGACCCCGCTCCACATTTCCTGGAGAGAGAAAGAGAGAGAGAGACCCTGCTCCACATTTCCTAGAGAGAGAAAGAGAGAGAGACCCGCTCCACATTTCCCTGCACAGAGAAAGAGAGACCGCTCCACATTTCCCTGCACAGAGAGAGAGAGACCGCTCCACATTTCCCTGCACAGAGAGAGAGAGAGACCACTCCACATTTCCCTACACAGAGAGAGAGAGACCGCTCCACATTTCCCTACACAGAGAGAGAGAGACCCCTCTTCACATTTTCCTGCACAGAGAGACCCCACTCCACATTTCCTGGAGAGAGAAAGAGAGAGAGACCCCGCTCCACATTTCCTAGAGAGAGAAAGAGAGAGAGACCCGCTCCACATTTCCCAAGCACAGAGAAAGAGAGACCGCTCCACATTTCCCTGCACAGAGAGAGAGAGACCGCTCCACATTTCCCTGCACAGAGAGAGAGACCGCTCCACATTTCCCTGCACAGAGAGAGAGAGAGACCCCTCTTCACATTTTCCTGCACAGAGAGGCCCCGCTCCACATTTCCCTGCACAGAGAGAGAGAGACCGCTCCACATTTCCCTGCACAGAGAGACCCCGCTCCACATTTCCTGGAGAGAGAAAGAGAGAGACCCTGCTCCACATTTCCTAGAGAGAAAGAGAGAGAGACCCGCTCCACATTTCCCTGCACAGAGAAAGAGAGACCGCTCCACATTTCCCTGCACAGAGAGAGAGAGACCGCTCCACATTTCCCTGCACAGAGAGACCCCGCTCCACATTTCCTGGAGAGAGAAAGAGAGAGAGAGACCCTGCTCCACATTTCCTAGAGAGAGAAAGAGAGAGAGACCCGCTCCACATTTCCCTGCACAGAGAAAGAGAGACCGCTCCACATTTCCCTGCACAGAGAGAGAGAGACCGCTCCACATTTCCCTGCACAGAGAGAGAGAGAGACCGCTCCACATTTTCCTACACAGAGAGAGAGAGACCCCTCTTCACATTTTCCTGCACAGAGAGACCCCACTCCACATTTCCTGGAGAGAGAAAGAGAGAGAGACCCCGCTCCACATTTCCTAGAGAGAGAGAAAGAGAGAGAGACCCGCTCCACATTTCCCTGCACAGAGAAAGAGAGACCGCTCCACATTTCCCTGCACAGAGAGAGAGAGACCGCTCCACATTTCCCTGCACAGAGAGACCCCACTCCACATTTCCTGGAGAGAGAAAGAGAGAGAGACCCCGCTCCACATTTCCTAGAGAGAGAGAAAGAGAGAGAGACCCGCTCCACATTTCCCTGCACAGAGAAAGAGAGACCGCTCCACATTTCCCTGCACAGAGAGAGAGAGACCGCTCCACATTTCCCTGCACAGAGAGAGAGACCGCTCCACATTTCCCTGCACAGAGAGAGAGACCCCTCTTCACATTTTCCTGCACAGAGAGGCCCCGCTCCACATTTCCCTGCACACAGAGAGAGAGACCGCTCCACATTTCCCTGCACAGAGAGACCCCGCTCCACATTTCCTGGAGAGAGAAAGAGAGAGAGACCCTGCTCCACATTTCCTAGAGAGAGAAAGAGAGAGAGACCCGCTCTACATTTCCCTGCACAGAGAGAGAGAGAGAGAGACCCCTCTTCACATTTTCCTGCACAGAGAGACCCCGCTCCACATTTCCTAGGGAGAGTAAGAGAGAGAGACCCCGCTCCACATTTCCTGGAGAGAGAAAGAGAGAGAGACCCCGCTCCACATTTCTCTGCACAGAGAAAGAGAGAGAGAGAGAGACCGCTCCACATTTCCCTGCACAGAGAGAGAGAGAGAGAGAGACCCTGCTCCACATTTCCCTGCACAGAGAGACCCTGCTCCACATTTCCTGGAGAGAGAAAGAGAGAGAGAGACCCCGCTCCACATTTCCTAGAGAGAGAGAAAGAGAGAGAGACCCGCTCCACATTTCCCTGCACAGAGAAAGAGAGACCGCTCCACATTTCCCTGCACAGAGAGAGAGAGACCGCTCCACATTTCCCTGCACAGAGAGAGAGACCGCTCCACATTTCCCTGCACAGAGAGAGAGAGAGAGACCCCTCTTCACATTTTCCTGCACAGAGAGGCCCCGCTCCACATTTCCCTGCACAGAGAGAGAGAGACCGCTCCACATTTCCCTGCACAGAGAGACCCCGCTCCACATTTCCTGGAGAGAGAAAGAGAGAGACCCTGCTCCACATTTCCTAGAGAGAAAGAGAGAGAGACCCGCTCCACATTTCCCTGCACAGAGAAAGAGAGACCGCTCCACATTTCCCTGCACAGAGAGAGAGAGACCGCTCCACATTTCCCTGCACAGAGAGACCCCGCTCCACATTTCCTGGAGAGAGAAAGAGAGAGAGACCCTGCTCCACATTTCCTAGAGAGAGAAAGAGAGAGAGACCCGCTCCACATTTCCCTGCACAGAGAAAGAGAGACCGCTCCACATTTCCCTGCACAGAGAGAGAGAGACCGCTCCACATTTCCCTGCACAGAGAGAGAGACCGCTCCACATTTCCCTGCACAGAGAGAGAGAGAGAGACCCCTCTTCACATTTTCCTGCACAGAGAGGCCCCGCTCCACATTTCCCTGCACAGAGAGAGAGAGACCGCTCCACATTTCCCTGCACAGAGAAAGAGAGACCGCTCCACATTTCCCTGCACAGAGAGAGAGAGACCGCTCCACATTTCCCTGCACAGAGAGACCCCGCTCCACATTTCCTGGAGAGAGAAAGAGAGAGAGACCCTGCTCCACATTTCCTAGAGAGAGAAAGAGAGAGAGACCCGCTCCACATTTCCCTGCACAGAGAAAGAGAGACCGCTCCACATTTCCCTGCACAGAGAGAGAGAGACCGCTCCACATTTCCCTGCACAGAGAGAGAGAGAGACCGCTCCACATTTCCCTACACAGAGAGAGAGAGACCCCTCTTCACATTTTCCTGCACAGAGAGACCCCACTCCACATTTCCTGGAGAGAGAAAGAGAGAGAGACCCCGCTCCACATTTCCTAGAGAGAGAGAAAGAGAGAGAGACCCGCTCCACATTTCCCTGCACAGAGAAAGAGAGACCGCTCCACATTTCCCTGCACAGAGAGAGAGAGACCGCTCCACATTTCCCTGCACAGAGAGACCCCGCTCCACATTTCCTGGAGAGAGAAAGAGAGAGAGACCCCGCTCCACATTTCCTAGAGAGAGAGAAAGAGAGAGAGACCCGCTCCACATTTCCCTGCACAGAGAAAGAGAGACCGCTCCACATTTCCCTGCACAGAGAGAGAGAGACCACTCCACATTTCCCTGCACAGAGAGAGAGAGAGAGACCCCTCTTCACATTTTCCTGCACAGAGAGGCCCCGCTCCACATTTCCCTGCACAGAGAGAGAGAGACCGCTCCACATTTCCCTGCACAGAGAGACCCCGCTCCACATTTCCTGGAGAGAGAAAGAGAGAGAGACCCTGCTCCACATTTCCTAGAGAGAGAAAGAGAGAGAGACCCGCTCCACATTTCCCTGCACAGAGAGAGAGAGAGAGACCCCTCTTCACATTTTCCTGCACAGAGAGACCCCGCTCCACATTTCCTAGGGAGAGTAAGAGAGAGAGACCCCGCTCCACATTTCCTGGAGAGAGAAAGAGAGAGAGACCCCGCTCCACATTTCCCTGCACAGAGAAAGAGAGAGAGAGAGAGACCGCTCCACATTTCCCTGCACAGAGAGAGAGACCGCTCCACATTTCCCTGCACAGAGAGAGAGAGAGACCCCTCTTCACATTTTCCTGCACAGAGAGGCCCCGCTCCACATTTCCCTGCACAGAGAGAGAGAGACCGCTCCACATTTCCCTGCACAGAGAGACCCCGCTCCACATTTCCTGGAGAGAGAAAGAGAGAGAGAGACCCTGCTCCACATTTCCTAGAGAGAGAGAAAGAGAGAGAGACCCGCTCCACATTTCCCTGCACAGAGAAAGAGAGAGAGACCCCTCTTCACATTTTCCTGCACAGAGAGACCCCGCTCCACATTTCCTAGGGAGAGTAAGAGAGAGAGACCCCGCTCCACATTTCCTGGAGAGAGAAAGAGAGAGAGACCCCGCTCCACATTTCCCTGCACAGAGAAAGAGAGAGAGAGAGACCGCTCCACATTTCCCTGCACAGAGAGAGAGAGAGAGAGAGAGACCCTGCTCCACATTTCCCTGCACAGAGAGACCCCGCTCCACATTTCCTGGAGAGAGAAAGAGAGAGAGAGACCCTGCTCCACATTTCCTAGAGAGAAAGAGAGAGACCCGCTCCACATTTCCCTGCACAGAGAAAGAGAGACCGCTCCACATTTCCCTGCACAGAGAGAGAGAGACCGCTCCACATTTCCCTGCACAGAGAGACCCCGCTCCACATTTCCTGGAGAGAGAAAGAGAGAGAGAGACCCTGCTCCACATTTCCTAGAGAGAGAAAGAGAGAGAGACCCGCTCCACATTTCCCTGCACAGAGAAAGAGAGACCGCTCCACATTTCCCTGCACAGAGAGAGAGAGACCGCTCCACATTTCCCTGCACAGAGAGAGAGACCGCTCCACATTTCCCTGCACAGAGAGAGAGAGACCCCTCTTCACATTTTCCTGCACAGAGGCCCCGCTCCACATTTCCCTGCACAGAGAGAGAGAGACCGCTCCACATTTCCCTGCACAGAGAGACCCCGCTCCACATTTCCTGGAGAGAGAAAGAGAGAGAGAGACCCTGCTCCACATTTCCTAGAGAGAGAAAGAGAGAGAGACCCGCTCCACATTTCCCTGCACAGAGAAAGAGAGACCGCTCCACATTTCCCTGCACAGAGAGAGAGAGACCGCTCCACATTTCCCTGCACAGAGAGAGAGAGACCGCTCCACATTTCCCTACACAGAGAGAGAGAGAGACCGCTCCACATTTCCCTACACAGAGAGAGAGAGACACCTCTTCACATTTTCCTGCACAGAGAGACCCCACTCCACATTTCCTGGAGAGAGAAAGAGAGAGAGACCCCGCTCCACATTTCCTAGAGAGAGAGAGAAAGAGAGAGAGACCCGCTCCACATTTCCCAAGCACAGAGAAAGAGAGACCGCTCCACATTTCCCTGCACAGAGAGAGAGAGACCGCTCCACATTTCCCTGCACAGAGAGAGAGACCGCTCCACATTTCCCTGCACAGAGAGAGAGAGAGACCCCTCTTCACATTTTCCTGCACAGAGAGGCCCCGCTCCACATTTCCCTGCACAGAGAGAGAGAGACCGCTCCACATTTCCCTGCACAGAGAGACCCCGCTCCACATTTCCTGGAGAGAGAAAGAGAGAGACCCTGCTCCACATTTCCTAGAGAGAAAGAGAGAGAGACCCGCTCCACATTTCTCTGCACAGAGAAAGAGAGACCGCTCCACATTTCCCTGCACAGAGAGAGAGAGACCGCTCCACATTTCCCTGCACAGAGAGACCCCGCTCCACATTTCCTGGAGAGAGAAAGAGAGAGAGAGACCCTGCTCCACATTTCCTAGAGAGAGAAAGAGAGAGAGACCCGCTCCACATTTCCCTGCACAGAGAAAGAGAGACCGCTCCACATTTCCCTGCACAGAGAGAGAGAGACCGCTCCACATTTCCCTGCACAGAGAGAGAGAGAGACCGCTCCACATTTCCCTACACAGAGAGAGAGAGACCCCTCTTCACATTTTCCTGCACAGAGAGACCCCACTCCACATTTCCTGGAGAGAGAAAGAGAGAGAGACCCCGCTCCACATTTCCTAGAGAGAGAGAAAGAGAGAGACCCGCTCCACATTTCCCTGCACAGAGAAAGAGAGACCGCTCCACATTTCCCTGCACAGAGAGAGAGAGACCACTCCACATTTCCCTGCACAGAGAGACCCCGCTCCACATTTCCTGGAGAGAGAAAGAGAGAGAGACCCCGCTCCACATTTCCTAGAGAGAGAGAGAAAGAGAGAGAGACCCGCTCCACATTTCCCTGCACAGAGAAAGAGAGACCGCTCCACATTTCCCTGCACAGAGAGAGAGAGACCGCTCCACATTTCCCTGCACAGAGAGAGAGACCGCTCCACATTTCCCTGCACAGAGAGAGAGAGAGAGACCCCTCTTCACATTTTCCTGCACAGAGAGGCCCCGCTCCACATTTCCCTGCACAGAGAGAGAGAGACCGCTCCACATTTCCCTGCACAGAGAGACCCCGCTCCACATTTCCTGGAGAGAGAAAGAGAGAGAGAGACCCTGCTCCACATTTCCTAGAGAGAGAAAGAGAGAGAGACCCGCTCCACATTTCCCTGCACAGAGAGAGAGAGAGACCGCTCCACATTTCCCTGCACAGAGAGACCCCGCTCCACATTTCCTGGAGAGAGAAAGAGAGAGAGAGACCCTGCTCCACATTTCCTAGAGAGAGAAAGAGAGAGACCCGCTCCACATTTCCCTGCACAGAGAGAGAGAGAGACCCCTCTTCACATTTTCCTGCACAGAGAGACCCCGCTCCACATTTCCTAGGGAGAGTAAGAGAGGGAGACCCCGCTCCACATTTCCTGGAGAGAGAAAGAGAGAGAGACCCCGCTCCACATTTCCCTGCACAGAGAAAGAGAGAGAGAGAGACCGCTCCACATTTCCCTGCACAGAGAGAGAGAGAGAGAGAGAGACCCTGCTCCACATTTCCCTGCACAGAGAGACCCCGCTCCACATTTCCTGGAGAGAGAAAGAGAGAGAGAGACCCTGCTCCACATTTCCTAGAGAGAAAGAGAGAGACCCGCTCCACATTTCCCTGCACAGAGAAAGAGAGACCGCTCCACATTTCCCTGCACAGAGAGAGAGAGACCGCTCCACATTTCCCTGCACAGAGAGACCCCGCTCCACATTTCCTGGAGAGAGAAAGAGAGAGAGAGACCCTGCTCCACATTTCCTAGAGAGAGAAAGAGAGAGAGACCCGCTCCACATTTCCCTGCACAGAGAAAGAGAGACCGCTCCACATTTCCCTGCACAGAGAGAGAGAGACCGCTCCACATTTCCCTGCACAGAGAGAGAGACCGCTCCACATTTCCCTGCACAGAGAGAGAGAGACCCCTCTTCACATTTTCCTGCACAGAGGCCCCGCTCCACATTTCCCTGCACAGAGAGAGAGAGACCGCTCCACATTTCCCTGCACAGAGAGACCCCGCTCCACATTTCCTGGAGAGAGAAAGAGAGAGAGAGACCCTGCTCCACATTTCCTAGAGAGAGAAAGAGAGAGAGACCCGCTCCACATTTCCCTGCACAGAGAAAGAGAGACCGCTCCACATTTCCCTGCACAGAGAGAGAGAGACCGCTCCACATTTCCCTGCACAGAGAGAGAGAGACCGCTCCACATTTCCCTACACAGAGAGAGAGAGAGACCGCTCCACATTTCCCTACACAGAGAGAGAGAGACACCTCTTCACATTTTCCTGCACAGAGAGACCCCACTCCACATTTCCTGGAGAGAGAAAGAGAGAGAGACCCCGCTCCACATTTCCTAGAGAGAGAGAGAAAGAGAGAGAGACCCGCTCCACATTTCCCAAGCACAGAGAAAGAGAGACCGCTCCACATTTCCCTGCACAGAGAGAGAGAGACCGCTCCACATTTCCCTGCACAGAGAGAGAGACCGCTCCACATTTCCCTGCACAGAGAGAGAGAGAGACCCCTCTTCACATTTTCCTGCACAGAGAGGCCCCGCTCCACATTTCCCTGCACAGAGAGAGAGAGACCGCTCCACATTTCCCTGCACAGAGAGACCCCGCTCCACATTTCCTGGAGAGAGAAAGAGAGAGACCCTGCTCCACATTTCCTAGAGAGAAAGAGAGAGAGACCCGCTCCACATTTCTCTGCACAGAGAAAGAGAGACCGCTCCACATTTCCCTGCACAGAGAGAGAGAGACCGCTCCACATTTCCCTGCACAGAGAGACCCCGCTCCACATTTCCTGGAGAGAGAAAGAGAGAGAGAGACCCTGCTCCACATTTCCTAGAGAGAGAAAGAGAGAGAGACCCGCTCCACATTTCCCTGCACAGAGAAAGAGAGACCGCTCCACATTTCCCTGCACAGAGAGAGAGAGACCGCTCCACATTTCCCTGCACAGAGAGAGAGAGAGACCGCTCCACATTTCCCTACACAGAGAGAGAGAGACCCCTCTTCACATTTTCCTGCACAGAGAGACCCCACTCCACATTTCCTGGAGAGAGAAAGAGAGAGAGACCCCGCTCCACATTTCCTAGAGAGAGAGAAAGAGAGAGACCCGCTCCACATTTCCCTGCACAGAGAAAGAGAGACCGCTCCACATTTCCCTGCACAGAGAGAGAGAGACCACTCCACATTTCCCTGCACAGAGAGACCCCGCTCCACATTTCCTGGAGAGAGAAAGAGAGAGAGACCCCGCTCCACATTTCCTAGAGAGAGAGAGAAAGAGAGAGAGACCCGCTCCACATTTCCCTGCACAGAGAAAGAGAGACCGCTCCACATTTCCCTGCACAGAGAGAGAGAGACCGCTCCACATTTCCCTGCACAGAGAGAGAGACCGCTCCACATTTCCCTGCACAGAGAGAGAGAGAGAGACCCCTCTTCACATTTTCCTGCACAGAGAGGCCCCGCTCCACATTTCCCTGCACAGAGAGAGAGAGACCGCTCCACATTTCCCTGCACAGAGAGACCCCGCTCCACATTTCCTGGAGAGAGAAAGAGAGAGAGAGACCCTGCTCC
Source organism: Rana muscosa (assembly GCA_029206835.1). Lineage (NCBI taxonomy): Eukaryota > Metazoa > Chordata > Amphibia > Anura > Ranidae > Rana > Rana muscosa. The sequence continues at coordinate 297,326,706 of CM055117.1, forward strand.
ACATTTCCTAGAGAGAGAAAGAGAGAGAGACCCGCTCCACATTTCCCTGCACAGAGAGAGAGAGAGACCGCTCCACATTTCCCTGCACAGAGAGACCCCGCTCCACATTTCCTGGAGAGAGAAAGAGAGAGAGAGACCCTGCTCCACATTTCCTAGAGAGAGAAAGAGAGAGACCCGCTCCACATTTCCCTGCACAGAGAGAGAGAGAGACCCCTCTTCACATTTTCCTGCACAGAGAGACCCCGCTCCACATTTCCTAGGGAGAGTAAGAGAGGGAGACCCCGCTCCACATTTCCTGGAGAGAGAAAGAGAGAGAGACCCCGCTCCACATTTCCCTGCACAGAGAAAGAGAGAGAGAGAGACCGCTCCACATTTCCCTGCACAGAGAGAGAGAGACCCTGCTCCACATTTCCCTGCACAGAGAGACCCCGCTCCACATTTCCTAGAGAGAGAAAGAGAGAGAGACCCGCTCCACATTTCCCTGCACAGAGAGAGAGAGAGACCCCTCTTCACATTTTCCTGCACAGAGAGACCCCGCTCCACATTTCCTAGGGAGAGTAAGAGAGAGAGACCCCGCTCCACATTTCCTGGAGAGAGAAAGAGAGAGAGACCCCGCTCCACATTTCCCTGCACAGAGAAAGAGAGAGAGAGAGAGACCGCTCCACATTTCCCTGCACAGAGAGAGAGAGAGAGAGACCCTGCTCCACATTTCCCTGCACAGAGAGCCCCGCTCCACATTTCCTGGAGAGAGAAAGAGAGAGAGAGACCCCGCTCCACATTTCCTAGAGAGAGAGAAAGAGAGAGAGACCCGCTCCACATTTCCCTGCACAGAGAAAGAGAGACCGCTCCACATTTCCCTGCACAGAGAGAGACCGCTCCACATTTCCCTGCACAGAGAGAGAGACCGCTCCACATTTCCCTGCACAGAGAGAGAGAGAGAGACCCCTCTTCACATTTTCCTGCACAGAGAGGCCCCGCTCCACATTTCCCTGCACAGAGAGAGAGAGACCGCTCCACATTTCCCTGCACAGAGAGACCCCGCTCCACATTTCCTGGAGAGAGAAAGAGAGAGACCCTGCTCCACATTTCCTAGAGAGAAAGAGAGAGACCCGCTCCACATTTCCCTGCACAGAGAAAGAGAGACCGCTCCACATTTCCCTGCACAGAGAGAGAGAGACCGCTCCACATTTCCTTGCACAGAGAGACCCCGCTCCACATTTCCTAGAGAGAGAAAGAGAGAGAGACCCGCTCCACATTTCCCTGCACAGAGAAAGAGAGACCGCTCCACATTTCCCTGCACAGAGAGAGAGACCGCTCCACATTTCCCTGCACAGAGAGACCCCGCTCCACATTTCCTGGAGAGAGAAAGAGAGAGAGAGACCCTGCTCCACATTTCCTGGAGAGAGAAAGAGAGAGAGAGACCCCGCTCCACATTTAATAGAGAGAGAGAAAGAGAGAGAGACCCGCTCCACATTTCCCTGCACAGAGAAAGAGAGACCGCTCCACATTTCCCTGCACAGAGAGAGAGAGACCGCTCCACATTTCCCTGCACAGAGAGACCCCGCTCCACATTTCCTGGAGAGAGAAAGAGAGAGAGACCCCGCTCCACATTTCCTAGAGAGAGAGAGAAAGAGAGAGAGACCCGCTCCACATTTCCCTGCACAGAGAAAGAGAGACCGCTCCACATTTCCCTGCACAGAGAGAGAGAGAGACCGCTCCACATTTCCCTGCACAGAGAGAGAGACCGCTCCACATTTCCCTGCACAGAGAGAGAGAGAGAGACCCCTCTTCACATTTTCCTGCACAGAGAGGCCCCGCTCCACATTTCCCTGCACAGAGAGAGAGAGACCGCTCCACATTTCCCTGCACAGAGAGACCCCGCTCCACATTTCCTGGAGAGAGAAAGAGAGAGAGAGACCCTGCTCCACATTTCCTAGAGAGAGAAAGAGAGAGAGACCCGCTCCACATTTCCCTGCACAGAGAGAGAGAGAGAGACCCCTCTTCACATTTTCCTGCACAGAGAGACCCTGCTCCACATTTCCTAGGGAGAGTAAGAGAGAGAGACCCCGCTCCACATTTCCTGGAGAGAGAAAGAGAGAGAGACCCCGCTCCACATTTCCCTGCACAGAGAAAGAGAGAGAGAGAGAGACCGCTCCACATTTCTCTGCACAGAGAGAGAGAGAGAGACCCTGCTCCACATTTCCCTGCACAGAGAGACCCCGCTCCACATTTCCTGGAGAGAGAAAGAGAGAGAGAGACCCCGCTCCACATTTCCTAGAGAGAGAGAAAGAGAGAGACCCGCTCCACATTTCCCTGCACAGAGAAAGAGAGACCGCTCCACATTTCCCTGCACAGAGAGAGAGAGACCGCTCCACATTTCCCTGCACAGAGAGAGAGACCGCTCCACATTTCCCTGCACAGAGAGAGAGAGAGAGACCCCTCTTCACATTTTCCTGCACAGAGAGGCCCCGCTCCACATTTCCCTGCACAGAGAGAGAGAGACCGCTCCACATTTCCCTGCACAGAGAGACCCCGCTCCACATTTCCTGGAGAGAGAAAGAGAGAGACCCTGCTCCACATTTCCTAGAGAGAAAGAGAGAGACCCGCTCCACATTTCCCTGCACAGAGAAAGAGAGACCGCTCCACATTTCCCTGCACAGAGAGAGAGAGACCGCTCCACATTTCCCTGCACAGAGAGACCCTGCTCCACATTTCCTGGAGAGAGAAAGAGAGAGAGAGACCCTGCTCCACATTTCCTAGAGAGAGAAAGAGAGAGAGACCCGCTCCACATTTCCCTGCACAGAGAAAGAGAGGCCGCTCCACATTTCCCTGCACAGAGAGAGAGAGACCGCTCCACATTTCCCTGCACAGAGAGACCCCGCTCCACATTTCCTGGAGAGAGAAAGAGAGAGAGAGACCCCGCTCCACATTTCCTGGAGAGAGAAAGAGAGAGAGACCCCGCTCCACATTTCCTAGAGAGAGAGAAAGAGAGAGAGACCCGCTCCACATTTCCCTGCACAGAGAAAGAGAGACCGCTCCACATTTCCCTGCACAGAGAGAGAGAGACCGCTCCACATTTCCCTGCACAGAGAGACCCCGCTCCACATTTCCTGGAGAGAGAAAGAGAGAGAGACCCCGCTCCACATTTCCTAGAGAGAGAGAGAAAGAGAGAGAGACCCGCTCCACATTTCCCTGCACAGAGAAAGAGAGACCGCTCCACATTTCCCTGCACAGAGAGAGAGACCGCTCCACATTTCCCTGCACAGAGAGAGAGAGAGAGACCCCTCTTCACATTTTCCTGCACAGAGAGGCCCCGCTCCACATTTCCCTGCACAGAGAGAGAGAGACCGCTCCACATTTCCCTGCACAGAGAGACCCCGCTCCACATTTCCTGGAGAGAGAAAGAGAGAGAGACCCTGCTCCACATTTCCTAGAGAGAGAAAGAGAGAGAGACCCGCTCCACATTTCCCTGCACAGAGAGAGAGAGAGAGACCCCTCTTCACATTTTCCTGCACAGAGAGACCCCGCTCCACATTTCCTAGGGAGAGTAAGAGAGAGAGACCCCGCTCCACATTTCCTGGAGAGAGAAAGAGAGAGAGACCCCGCTCCACATTTACCTGCACAGAGAAAGAGAGAGAGAGAGAGAGACCGCTCCACATTTCCCTGCACAGAGAGAGAGAGAGACCCTGCTCCACATTTCCCTGCACAGAGAGACCCCGCTCCACATTTCCTAGGGAGAGTAAGAGAGAGAGACCCCGCTCCACATTTCCTGGAGAGAGAAAGAGAGAGAGACCCCGCTCCACATTTCCCTGCACAGAGAAAGAGAGAGAGAGAGAGACCGCTCCACATTTCCCTGCACAGAGAGAGAGAGAGAGAGAGAGAGAGACCCTGCTCCACATTTCCCTGCACAGAGAGACCCCGCTCCACATTTCCTGGAGAGAGAAAGAGAGAGAGAGACCCCGCTCCACATTTCCTAGAGAGAGAGAAAGAGAGAGAGACCCGCTCCACATTTCCCTGCACAGAGAAAGAGAGACCACTCCACATTTCCCTGCACAGAGATAGAGAGACCGCTCCACATTTCCCTGCACAGAGAGAGAGACCGCTCCACATTTCCCTGCACAGAGAGAGAGAGAGACCCCTCTTCACATTTTCCTGCACAGAGAGACCCCGCTCCACATTTCCTAGGGAGAGTAAGAGAGGGAGACCCCGCTCCACATTTCCTGGAGAGAGAAAGAGAGAGAGACCCCGCTCCACATTTCCCTGCACAGAGAAAGAGAGAGAGACCGCTCCACATTTCCCTGCACAGAGAGAGAGAGACCCTGCTCCACATTTCCCTGCACAGAGAGACCCCGCTCCACATTTCCTAGAGAGAGAAAGAGAGAGAGACCCGCTCCACATTTCCCTGCACAGAGAGAGAGAGAGACCCCTCTTCACATTTTCCTGCACAGAGAGACCCCGCTCCACATTTCCTAGGGAGAGTAAGAGAGAGAGACCCCGCTCCACATTTCCTGGAGAGAGAAAGAGAGAGAGACCCCGCTCCACATTTCCCTGCACAGAGAAAGAGAGAGAGAGACCGCTCCACATTTCCCTGCACAGAGAGAGAGAGAGAGAGAGAGAGACCCTGCTCCACATTTCCCTGCACAGAGAGCCCCGCTCCACATTTCCTGGAGAGAGAAAGAGAGAGAGAGACCCCGCTCCACATTTCCTAGAGAGAGAGAAAGAGAGAGAGACCCGCTCCACATTTCCCTGCACAGAGAAAGAGAGACCGCTCCACATTTCCCTGCACAGAGAGAGAGAGACCGCTCCACATTTCCCTGCACAGAGAGAGAGACCGCTCCACATTTCCCTGCACAGAGAGAGAGAGAGACCCCTCTTCACATTTTCCTGCACAGAGAGGCCCCGCTCCACATTTCCCTGCACAGAGAGAGAGAGACCGCTCCACATTTCCCTGCACAGAGAGACCCCGCTCCACATTTCCTGGAGAGAGAAAGAGAGAGACCCTGCTCCACATTTCCTAGAGAGAAAGAGAGAGACCCGCTCCACATTTCCCTGCACAGAGAAAGAGAGACCGCTCCACATTTCCCTGCACAGAGAGAGAGAGACCGCTCCACATTTCCCTGCACAGAGAGACCCCGCTCCACATTTCCTGGAGAGAGAAAGAGAGAGAGAGACCCTGCTCCACATTTCCTAGAGAGAGAAAGAGAGAGAGACCCGCTCCACATTTCCCTGCACAGAGAAAGAGAGACCGTTCCACATTTCCCTGCACAGAGAGAGAGAGACCGCTCCACATTTCCCTGCACAGAGAGACCCCGCTCCACATTTCCTGGAGAGAGAAAGAGAGAGAGAGACCCTGCTCCACATTTCCTGGAGAGAGAAAGAGAGAGAGAGACCCCGCTCCACATTTAATAGAGAGAGAGAAAGAGAGAGAGACCCGCTCCACATTTCCCTGCACAGAGAAAGAGAGACCGCTCCACATTTCCCTGCACAGAGAGAGAGAGACCGCTCCACATTTCCCTGCACAGAGAGACCCCGCTCCACATTTCCTGGAGAGAGAAAGAGAGAGAGACCCCGCTCCACATTTCCTAGAGAGAAAGAGAGAGAGACCCGCTCCACATTTCCCTGCACAGAGAAAGAGAGACCGCTCCACATTTCCCTGCACAGAGAGAGAGAGAGACCGCTCCACATTTCCCTGCACAGAGAGAGAGACCGCTCCACATTTCCCTGCACAGAGAGAGAGAGAGAGACCCCTCTTCACATTTTCCTGCACAGAGAGGCCCCGCTCCACATTTCCCTGCACAGAGAGAGAGAGACCGCTCCACATTTCCCTGCACAGAGAGACCCCGCTCCACATTTCCTGGAGAGAGAAAGAGAGAGAGAGACCCTGCTCCACATTTCCTGGAGAGAGAAAGAGAGAGAGAGACCCCGCTCCACATTTAATAGAGAGAGAGAAAGAGAGAGAGACCCGCTCCACATTTCCCTGCACAGAGAAAGAGAGACCGCTCCACATTTCCCTGCACAGAGAGAGAGAGACCGCTCCACATTTCCCTGCACAGAGAGACCCCGCTCCACATTTCCTGGAGAGAGAAAGAGAGAGAGAGACCCCGCTCCACATTTCCTGGAGAGAGAAAGAGAGAGAGACCCCGCTCCACATTTCCTAGAGAGAGAGAAAGAGAGAGAGACCCGCTCCACATTTCCCTGCACAGAGAAAGAGAGACCGCTCCACATTTCCCTGCACAGAGAGAGAGAGACCGCTCCACATTTCCCTGCACAGAGAGACCCCGCTCCACATTTCCTGGAGAGAGAAAGAGAGAGAGACCCCGCTCCACATTTCCTAGAGAGAGAGAGAAAGAGAGAGAGACCCGCTCCACATTTCCCTGCACAGAGAAAGAGAGACCGCTCCACATTTCCCTGCACAGAGAGAGAGAGACCGCTCCACATTTCCCTGCACAGAGAGAGAGACCGCTCCACATTTCCCTGCACAGAGAGAGAGAGAGAGACCCCTCTTCACATTTTCCTGCACAGAGAGGCCCCGCTCCACATTTCCCTGCACAGAGAGAGAGAGACCGCTCCACATTTCCCTGCACAGAGAGACCCCGCTCCACATTTCCTGGAGAGAGAAAGAGAGAGAGACCCTGCTCCACATTTCCTAGAGAGAGAAAGAGAGAGAGACCCGCTCCACATTTCCCTGCACAGAGAGAGAGAGAGAGACCCCTCTTCACATTTTCCTGCACAGAGAGACCCCGCTCCACATTTCCTAGGGAGAGTAAGAGAGAGAGACCCGCTCCACATTTCCCTGCACAGAGAGAGAGAGAGAGACCCCTCTTCACATTTTCCTGCACAGAGAGACCCTGCTCCACATTTCCTAGGGAGAGTAAGAGAGAGAGACCCCGCTCCACATTTCCTGGAGAGAGAAAGAGAGAGAGACCCCGCTCCACATTTCCCTGCACAGAGAAAGAGAGAGAGAGAGACCGCTCCACATTTCTCTGCACAGAGAGAGAGAGAGAGAGACCCTGCTCCACATTTCCCTGCACAGAGAGACCCCGCTCCACATTTCCTGGAGAGAGAAAGAGAGAGAGAGACCCCGCTCCACATTTCCTAGAGAGAAAGAAAGAGAGAGACCCGCTCCACATTTCCCTGCACAGAGAAAGAGAGACCGCTCCACATTTCCCTGCACAGAGAGAGAGAGACCGCTCCACATTTCCCTGCACAGAGAGAGAGACCGCTCCACATTTCCCTGCACAGAGAGAGAGAGAGAGACCCCTCTTCACATTTTCCTGCACAGAGAGGCCCCGCTCCACATTTCCCTGCACAGAGAGAGAGAGACCGCTCCACATTTCCCTGCACAGAGAGACCCCGCTCCACATTTCCTGGAGAGAGAAAGAGAGAGACCCTGCTCCACATTTCCTAGAGAGAAAGAGAGAGACCCGCTCCACATTTCCCTGCACAGAGAAAGAGAGACCGCTCCACATTTCCCTGCACAGAGAGAGAGAGACCGCTCCACATTTCCCTGCACAGAGAGACCCTGCTCCACATTTCCTGGAGAGAGAAAGAGAGAGAGAGAGACCCTGCTCCACATTTCCTAGAGAGAGAAAGAGAGAGAGACCCGCTCCACATTTCCCTGCACAGAGAAAGAGAGACCGCTCCACATTTCCCTGCACAGAGAGAGAGAGACCGCTCCACATTTCCCTGCACAGAGAGACCCCGCTCCACATTTCCTGGAGAGAGAAAGAGAGAGAGAGACCCCGCTCCACATTTCCTGGAGAGAGAAAGAGAGAGAGACCCCGCTCCACATTTCCTAGAGAGAGAGAAAGAGAGAGAGACCCGCTCCACATTTCCCTGCACAGAGAAAGAGAGACCGCTCCACATTTCCCTGCACAGAGAGAGAGAGACCGCTCCACATTTCCCTGCACAGAGAGACCCCGCTCCACATTTCCTGGAGAGAGAAAGAGAGAGAGACCCCGCTCCACATTTCCTAGAGAGAGAGAGAAAGAGAGAGAGACCCGCTCCACATTTCCCTGCACAGAGAAAGAGAGACCGCTCCACATTTCCCTGCACAGAGAGAGAGAGACCGCTCCACATTTCCCTGCACAGAGAGAGAGACCGCTCCACATTTCCCTGCACAGAGAGAGAGAGAGAGACCCCTCTTCACATTTTCCTGCACAGAGAGGCCCCGCTCCACATTTCCCTGCACAGAGAGAGAGAGACCGCTCCACATTTCCCTGCACAGAGAGACCCCGCTCCACATTTCCTGGAGAGAGAAAGAGAGAGAGACCCTGCTCCACATTTCCTAGAGAGAGAAAGAGAGAGAGACCCGCTCCACATTTCCCTGCACAGAGAGAGAGAGAGAGACCCCTCTTCACATTTTCCTGCACAGAGAGACCCCGCTCCACATTTCCTAGGGAGAGTAAGAGAGAGAGACCCGCTCCACATTTCCCTGCACAGAGAGAGAGAGAGAGACCCCTCTTCACATTTTCCTGCACAGAGAGACCCTGCTCCACATTTCCTAGGGAGAGTAAGAGAGAGAGACCCCGCTCCACATTTCCTGGAGAGAGAAAGAGAGAGAGACCCCGCTCCACATTTCCCTGCACAGAGAAAGAGAGAGAGAGAGAGACCGCTCCACATTTCTCTGCACAGAGAGAGAGAGAGAGAGACCCTGCTCCACATTTCCCTGCACAGAGAGACCCCGCTCCACATTTCCTGGAGAGAGAAAGAGAGAGAGAGACCCCGCTCCACATTTCCTAGAGAGAAAGAAAGAGAGAGACCCGCTCCACATTTCCCTGCACAGAGAAAGAGAGACCGCTCCACATTTCCCTGCACAGAGAGAGAGAGACCGCTCCACATTTCCCTGCACAGAGAGAGAGACCGCTCCACATTTCCCTGCACAGAGAGAGAGAGAGAGACCCCTCTTCACATTTTCCTGCACAGAGAGGCCCCGCTCCACATTTCCCTGCACAGAGAGAGAGAGACCGCTCCACATTTCCCTGCACAGAGAGACCCCGCTCCACATTTCCTGGAGAGAGAAAGAGAGAGACCCTGCTCCACATTTCCTAGAGAGAAAGAGAGAGACCCGCTCCACATTTCCCTGCACAGAGAAAGAGAGACCGCTCCACATTTCCCTGCACAGAGAGAGAGAGACCGCTCCACATTTCCCTGCACAGAGAGACCCTGCTCCACATTTCCTGGAGAGAGAAAGAGAGAGAGAGAGACCCTGCTCCACATTTCCTAGAGAGAGAAAGAGAGAGAGACCCGCTCCACATTTCCCTGCACAGAGAAAGAGAGACCGCTCCACATTTCCCTGCACAGAGAGAGAGAGACCGCTCCACATTTCCCTGCACAGAGAGACCCCGCTCCACATTTCCTGGAGAGAGAAAGAGAGAGAGAGACCCCGCTCCACATTTCCTGGAGAGAGAAAGAGAGAGAGACCCCGCTCCACATTTCCTAGAGAGAGAGAAAGAGAGAGAGACCCGCTCCACATTTCCCTGCACAGAGAAAGAGAGACCGCTCCACATTTCCCTGCACAGAGAGAGAGAGACCGCTCCACATTTCCCTGCACAGAGAGACCCCGCTCCACATTTCCTGGAGAGAGAAAGAGAGAGAGACCCCGCTCCACATTTCCTAGAGAGAGAGAGAAAGAGAGAGAGACCCGCTCCACATTTCCCTGCACAGAGAAAGAGAGACCGCTCCACATTTCCCTGCACAGAGAGAGAGAGACCGCTCCACATTTCCCTGCACAGAGAGAGAGACCGCTCCACATTTCCCTGCACAGAGAGAGAGAGAGAGACCCCTCTTCACATTTTCCTGCACAGAGAGGCCCCGCTCCACATTTCCCTGCACAGAGAGAGAGAGACCGCTCCACATTTCCCTGCACAGAGAGACCCCGCTCCACATTTCCTGGAGAGAGAAAGAGAGAGAGACCCTGCTCCACATTTCCTAGAGAGAGAAAGAGAGAGAGACCCGCTCCACATTTCCCTGCACAGAGAGAGAGAGAGAGACCCCTCTTCACATTTTCCTGCACAGAGAGACCCCGCTCCACATTTCCTAGGGAGAGTAAGAGAGAGAGACCCCGCTCCACATTTCCTGGAGAGAGAAAGAGAGAGAGACCCCGCTCCACATTTCCCTGCACAGAGAAAGAGAGAGAGAGAGAGAGACCGCTCCACATTTCCCTGCACAGAGAGAGAGAGAGACCCTGCTCCACATTTCCCTGCACAGAGAGACCCCGCTCCACATTTCCTAGGGAGAGTAAGAGAGAGAGACCCCGCTCCACATTTCCTGGAGAGAGAAAGAGAGAGACCCCGCTCCACATTTCCCTGCACAGAGAAAGAGAGACCGCTCCACATTTCCCTGCACAGAGAGAGAGAGACCGCTCCACATTTCCCTGCACAGAGAGAGAGACCGCTCCACATTTCCCTGCACAGAGAGAGAGAGACCCCTCTTCACATTTTCCTGCACAGAGAGGCCCCGCTCCACATTTCCCTGCACAGAGAGAGAGAGACCGCTCCACATTTCCCTGCACAGAGAGACCCCGCTCCACATTTCCTGGAGAGAGAAAGAGAGAGACCCTGCTCCACATTTCCTAGAGAGAAAGAGAGAGACCCGCTCCACATTTCCCTGCACAGAGAAAGAGAGACCGCTCCACATTTCCCTGCACAGAGAGAGAGAGACCGCTCCACATTTCCCTGCACAGAGAGACCCCGCTCCACATTTCCTGGAGAGAGAAAGAGAGAGAGAGAGACCCTGCTCCACATTTCCTAGAGAGAGAAAGAGAGAGAGACCCGCTCCACATTTCCCTGCACAGAGAAAGAGAGACCGCTCCACATTTCCCTGCACAGAGAGAGAGAGGCCGCTCCACATTTCCCTGCACAGAGAGAGAGACCGCTCCACATTTCCCTGCACAGAGAGAGAGAGAGAGACCCCTCTTCACATTTTCCTGCACAGAGAGGCCCCGCTCCACATTTCCCTGCACAGAGAGAGAGAGACCGCTCCACATTTCCCTGCACAGAGAGACCCCGCTCCACATTTCCTGGAGAGAGAAAGAGAGAGACCCTGCTCCACATTTCCTAGAGAGAAAGAGAGAGAGACCCGCTCCACATTTCCCTGCACAGAGAAAGAGAGACCGCTCCACATTTCTCTGCACAGAGAGAGAGAGACCGCTCCACATTTCCCTGCACAGAGAGACCCCGCTCCACATTTCCTGGAGAGAGAAAGAGAGAGAGAGACCCTGCTCCACATTTCCTAGAGAGAGAAAGAGAGAGAGACCCGCTCCACATTTCCCTGCACAGAGAAAGAGAGACCGCTCCACATTTCCCTGCACAGAGAGAGAGAGACCGCTCCACATTTCCCTGCACAGAGAGAGAGACCGCTCCACATTTCCCTACACAGAGAGAGAGAGAGACCGCTCCACATTTCCCTACACAGAGAGAGAGAGACCCCTCTTCACATTTTCCTGCACAGAGAGACCCCACTCCACATTTCCTGGAGAGAGAAAGAGAGAGAGACCCCGCTCCACATTTCCTAGAGAGAGAGAAAGAGAGAGAGACCCGCTCCACATTTCCCAAGCACAGAGAAAGAGAGACCGCTCCACATTTCCCTGCACAGAGAGAGAGAGACCGCTCCACATTTCCCTGCACAGAGAGAGAGACCGCTCCACATTTCCCTGCACAGAGAGAGAGAGACCCCTCTTCACATTTTCCTGCACAGAGAGGCCCCGCTCCACATTTCCCTGCACAGAGAGAGAGAGACCGCTCCACATTTCCCTGCACAGAGAGACCCCGCTCCACATTTCCTGGAGAGAGAAAGAGAGAGACCCTGCTCCACATTTCCTAGAGAGAAAGAGAGAGAGACCCGCTCCACATTTCCCTGCACAGAGAAAGAGAGACCGCTCCACATTTCCCTGCACAGAGAGAGAGAGACCGCTCCACATTTCCCTGCACAGAGAGACCCCGCTCCACATTTCCTGGAGAGAGAAAGAGAGAGAGAGACCCTGCTCCACATTTCCTAGAGAGAGAAAGAGAGAGAGACCCGCTCCACATTTCCCTGCACAGAGAAAGAGAGACCGCTCCACATTTCCCTGCACAGAGAGAGAGAGACCGCTCCACATTTCCCTGCACAGAGAGAGAGAGAGACCGCTCCACATTTCCCTACACAGAGAGAGAGAGACCCCTCTTCACATTTTCCTGCACAGAGAGACCCCACTCCACATTTCCTAGAGAGAGGCCCCGCTCCACATTTCCTAGAGAGAGAGAAAGAGAGAGAGACCGCTCCACATTTCCCTGCACAGAGAGAGAGAGAGAGAGACCCTGCTCCACATTTCCCTGCACAGAGAGACCCCGCTCCACATTTCCTAGGGAGAGTAAGAGAGAGAGACCCTGCTCCACATTTCCTGGAGAGAGAAAGAGAGAGACCCCGCTCCACATTTCCCTGCACAGAGAAAGAGAGAGAGAGAGACCGCTCCACATTTCCCTGCACAGAGAGAGAGAGAGAGAGACCCTGCTCCACATTTCCCTGCACAGAGAGACCCCGCTCCACATTTCCTGGAGAGAGAAAGAGAGAGAGAGACCCCGCTCCACATTTCCTAGAGAGAGAGAAAGAGAGAGAGACCCGCTCCACATTTCCCTGCACAGAGAAAGAGAGACCGCTCCACATTTCCCTGCACAGAGAGAGAGAGACCGCTCCACATTTCCCTGCACAGAGAGAGAGACCGCTCCACATTTCCCTGCACAGAGAGAGAGAGAGACCCCTCTTCACATTTTCCTGCACAGAGAGGCCCCGCTCCACATTTCCCTGCACAGAGAGAGAGAGACCGCTCCACATTTCCCTGCACAGAGAGACCCCGCTCCACATTTCCTGGAGAGAGAAAGAGAGAGACCCTGCTCCACATTTCCTAGAGAGAAAGAGAGAGACCCGCTCCACATTTCCCTGCACAGAGAAAGAGAGACCGCTCCACATTTCCCTGCACAGAGAGAGAGAGACCGCTCCACATTTCCCTGCACAGAGAGACCCCGCTCCACATTTCCTGGAGAGAGAAAGAGAGAGAGAGACCCTGCTCCACATTTCCTAGAGAGAGAAAGAGAGAGAGACCCGCTCCACATTTCCCTGCACAGAGAAAGAGAGACCGCTCCACATTTCCCTGCACAGAGAGAGAGAGGCCGCTCCACATTTCCCTGCACAGAGAGAGAGACCGCTCCACATTTCCCTGCACAGAGAGAGAGAGAGAGACCCCTCTTCACATTTTCCTGCACAGAGAGGCCCCGCTCCACATTTCCCTGCACAGAGAGAGAGAGACCGCTCCACATTTCCCTGCACAGAGAGACCCCGCTCCACATTTCCTGGAGAGAGAAAGAGAGAGACCCTGCTCCACATTTCCTAGAGAGAAAGAGAGAGAGACCCGCTCCACATTTCCCTGCACAGAGAAAGAGAGACCGCTCCACATTTCCCTGCACAGAGAGAGAGAGACCGCTCCACATTTCCCTGCACAGAGAGACCCCGCTCCACATTTCCTGGAGAGAGAAAGAGAGAGAGAGACCCTGCTCCACATTTCCTAGAGAGAGAAAGAGAGAGAGACCCGCTCCACATTTCCCTGCACAGAGAAAGAGAGACCGCTCCACATTTCCCTGCACAGAGAGAGAGAGACCGCTCCACATTTCCCTGCACAGAGAGAGAGACCGCTCCACATTTCCCTACACAGAGAGAGAGAGAGACCGCTCCACATTTCCCTACACAGAGAGAGAGAGACCCCTCTTCACATTTTCCTGCACAGAGAGACCCCACTCCACATTTCCTGGAGAGAGAAAGAGAGAGAGACCCCGCTCCACATTTCCTAGAGAGAGAGAAAGAGAGAGAGACCCGCTCCACATTTCCCAAGCACAGAGAAAGAGAGACCGCTCCACATTTCCCTGCACAGAGAGAGAGAGACCGCTCCACATTTCCCTGCACAGAGAGAGAGACCGCTCCACATTTCCCTGCACAGAGAGAGAGAGACCCCTCTTCACATTTTCCTGCACAGAGAGGCCCCGCTCCACATTTCCCTGCACAGAGAGAGAGAGACCGCTCCACATTTCCCTGCACAGAGAGACCCCGCTCCACATTTCCTGGAGAGAGAAAGAGAGAGACCCTGCTCCACATTTCCTAGAGAGAAAGAGAGAGAGACCCCGCTCCACATTTCCTGGAGAGAGAAAGAGAGAGAGAGACCCTGCTCCACATTTCCTAGAGAGAGAAAGAGAGAGAGACCCGCTCCACATTTCCCTGCACAGAGAAAGAGAGACCGCTCCACATTTCCCTGCACAGAGAGAGAGAGACCGCTCCACATTTCCCTGCACAGAGAGAGAGAGAGACCGCTCCACATTTCCCTACACAGAGAGAGAGAGACCCCTCTTCACATTTTCCTGCACAGAGAGACCCCACTCCACATTTCCTGGAGAGAGAAAGAGAGAGAGACCCCGCTCCACATTTCCTAGAGAGAGAGAAAGAGAGAGAGACCGCTCCACATTTCCCTGCACAGAGAGAGAGAGAGAGAGACCCTGCTCCACATTTCCCTGCACAGAGAGACCCCGCTCCACATTTCCTAGGGAGAGTAAGAGAGAGAGACCCCGCTCCACATTTCCTGGAGAGAGAAAGAGAGAGACCCCGCTCCACATTTCCCTGCACAGAGAAAGAGAGAGAGAGAGACCGCTCCACATTTCCCTGCACAGAGAGAGAGAGAGAGAGAGACCCTGCTCCACATTTCCCTGCACAGAGAGACCCCGCTCCACATTTCCTGGAGAGAGAAAGAGAGAGAGAGACCCCGCTCCACATTTCCTAGAGAGAGAGAAAGAGAGAGAGACCCGCTCCACATTTCCCTGCACAGAGAAAGAGAGACCGCTCCACATTTCCCTGCACAGAGAGAGAGAGACCGCTCCACATTTCCCTGCACAGAGAGAGAGACCGCTCCACATTTCCCTGCACAGAGAGAGAGAGAGACCCCTCTTCACATTTTCCTGCACAGAGAGGCCCCGCTCCACATTTCCCTGCACAGAGAGAGAGAGACCGCTCCACATTTCCCTGCACAGAGAGACCCCGCTCCACATTTCCTGGAGAGAGAAAGAGAGAGACCCTGCTCCACATTTCCTAGAGAGAAAGAGAGAGACCCGCTCCACATTTCCCTGCACAGAGAAAGAGAGACCGCTCCACATTTCCCTGCACAGAGAGAGAGAGACCGCTCCACATTTCCCTGCACAGAGAGACCCCGCTCCACATTTCCTGGAGAGAGAAAGAGAGAGAGAGACCCTGCTCCACATTTCCTAGAGAGAGAAAGAGAGAGAGACCCGCTCCACATTTCCCTGCACAGAGAAAGAGAGACCGCTCCACATTTCCCTGCACAGAGAGAGAGAGGCCGCTCCACATTTCCCTGCACAGAGAGAGAGACCGCTCCACATTTCCCTGCACAGAGAGAGAGAGAGAGACCCCTCTTCACATTTTCCTGCACAGAGAGGCCCCGCTCCACATTTCCCTGCACAGAGAGAGAGAG
Organism: Rana muscosa; assembly: GCA_029206835.1. Lineage (NCBI taxonomy): Eukaryota > Metazoa > Chordata > Amphibia > Anura > Ranidae > Rana > Rana muscosa. The sequence goes on from CM055117.1 coordinate 297,342,208, forward strand.
ACCGCTCCACATTTCCCTGCACAGAGAGACCCCGCTCCACATTTCCTGGAGAGAGAAAGAGAGAGACCCTGCTCCACATTTCCTAGAGAGAAAGAGAGAGAGACCCGCTCCACATTTCCCTGCACAGAGAAAGAGAGACCGCTCCACATTTCCCTGCACAGAGAGAGAGAGACCGCTCCACATTTCCCTGCACAGAGAGACCCCGCTCCACATTTCCTGGAGAGAGAAAGAGAGAGAGAGACCCTGCTCCACATTTCCTAGAGAGAGAAAGAGAGAGAGACCCGCTCCACATTTCCCTGCACAGAGAAAGAGAGACCGCTCCACATTTCCTTGCACAGAGAGAGAGAGACCGCTCCACATTTCCCTGCACAGAGAGAGAGACCGCTCCACATTTCCCTACACAGAGAGAGAGAGAGACCGCTCCACATTTCCCTACACAGAGAGAGAGAGACCCCTCTTCACATTTTCCTGCACAGAGAGACCCCACTCCACATTTCCTGGAGAGAGAAAGAGAGAGAGACCCCGCTCCACATTTCCTAGAGAGAGAGAAAGAGAGAGAGACCCGCTCCACATTTCCCAAGCACAGAGAAAGAGAGACCGCTCCACATTTCCCTGCACAGAGAGAGAGAGACCGCTCCACATTTCCCTGCACAGAGAGAGAGACCGCTCCACATTTCCCTGCACAGAGAGAGAGAGACCCCTCTTCACATTTTCCTGCACAGAGAGGCCCCGCTCCACATTTCCCTGCACAGAGAGAGAGAGACTGCTCCACATTTCCCTGCACAGAGAGACCCCGCTCCACATTTCCTGGAGAGAGAAAGAGAGAGACCCTGCTCCACATTTCCTAGAGAGAAAGAGAGAGAGACCCGCTCCACATTTCCCTGCACAGAGAAAGAGAGACCGCTCCACATTTCCCTGCACAGAGAGAGAGAGACCGCTCCACATTTCCCTGCACAGAGAGACCCCGCTCCACATTTCCTGGAGAGAGAAAGAGAGAGAGAGACCCTGCTCCACATTTCCTAGAGAGAGAAAGAGAGAGACCCGCTCCACATTTCCCTGCACAGAGAAAGAGAGACCGCTCCACATTTCCCTGCACAGAGAGAGAGAGACCGCTCCACATTTCCCTGCACAGAGAGAGAGAGAGACCGCTCCACATTTCCCTACACAGAGAGAGAGAGAGACCCCTCTTCACATTTTCCTGCACAGAGAGACCCCACTCCACATTTCCTGGAGAGAGAAAGAGAGAGAGACCCCGCTCCACATTTCCTAGAGAGAGAGAAAGAGAGAGAGACCCGCTCCACATTTCCCTGCACAGAGAAAGAGAGACCGCTCCACATTTCCCTGCACAGAGAGAGAGAGACCGCTCCACATTTCCCTGCACAGAGAGACCCCGCTCCACATTTCCTGGAGAGAGAAAGAGAGAGAGACCCCGCTCCACATTTCCTAGAGAGAGAGAGAAAGAGAGAGAGACCCGCTCCACATTTCCCTGCACAGAGAAAGAGAGACCGCTCCACATTTCCCTGCACAGAGAGAGAGAGACCGCTCCACATTTCCCTGCACAGAGGGAGAGACCGCTCCACATTTCCCTGCACAGAGAGAGAGAGAGACCCCTCTTCACATTTTCCTGCACAGAGAGGCCCCGCTCCACATTTCCCTGCACAGAGAGAGAGAGATCGCTCCACATTTCCCTGCACAGAGAGACCCCGCTCCACATTTCCTGGAGAGAGAAAGAGAGAGAGAGACCCTGCTCCACATTTCCTAGAGAGAGAAAGAGAGAGAGACCCGCTCCACATTTCCCTGCACAGAGAGAGAGAGAGAGACCCCTCTTCACATTTTCCTGCACAGAGAGACCCCGCTCCACATTTCCTAGGGAGAGTAAGAGAGAGAGACCCCGCTCCACATTTCCTGGAGAGAAAAAGAGAGAGAGACCCCGCTCCACATTTCCCTGCACAGAGAAAGAGAGAGAGAGAGACCGCTCCACATTTCCCTGCACAGAGAGAGAGAGAGAGAGAGACCCTGCTCCACATTTCCCTGCACAGAGAGACCCCGCTCCACATTTCCTGGAGAGAGAAAGAGAGAGAGAGACCCCGCTCCACATTTCCTAGAGAGAGAGAAAGAGAGAGAGACCCGCTCCACATTTCCCTGCACAGAGAAAGAGAGACCGCTCCACATTTCCCTGCACAGAGAGAGAGAGACCGCTCCACATTTCCCTGCACAGAGAGAGAGACCGCTCCACATTTCCCTGCACAGAGAGAGAGAGAGAGACCCCTCTTCACATTTTCCTGCACAGAGAGGCCCCGCTCCACATTTCCCTGCACAGAGAGAGAGAGACCGCTCCACATTTCCCTGCACAGAGAGACCCCGCTCCACATTTCCTGGAGAGAGAAAGAGAGAGACCCTGCTCCACATTTCCTAGAGAGAAAGAGAGAGAGACCCGCTCCACATTTCCCTGCACAGAGAAAGAGAGACCGCTCCACATTTCCCTGCACAGAGAGAGAGAGACCGCTCCACATTTCCCTGCACAGAGAGACCCCGCTCCACATTTCCTGGAGAGAGAAAGAGAGAGAGAGACCCTGCTCCACATTTCCTAGAGAGTGGAAGAGAGAGAGACCCGCTCCACATTTCCCTGCACAGAGAAAGAGAGACCGCTCCACATTTTCCTGCACAGAGAGAGAGACCGCTCCACATTTCCCTGCACAGAGAGAGAGACCGCTCCACATTTCCCTGCACAGAGAGAGAGAGAGAGACCCCTCTTCACATTTTCCTGCACAGAGAGGCCCCGCTCCACATTTCCCTGCACAGAGAGAGAGAGACCGCTCCACATTTCCCTGCACAGAGAGACCCCACTCCACATTTCCTGGAGAGAGAAAGAGAGAGACCCTGCTCCACATTTCCTAGAGAGAAAGAGAGAGAGACCCGCTCCACATTTCCCTGCACAGAGAAAGAGAGACCGCTCCACATTTCCCTGCACAGAGAGAGAGAGACCGCTCCACATTTCCCTGCACAGAGAGACCCAGCTCCACATTTCCTGGAGAGAGAAAGAGAGAGAGAGACCCTGCTCCACATTTCCTAGAGAGAGAAAGAGAGAGAGACCCGCTCCACATTTCCCTGCACAGAGAAAGAGAGACCGCTCCACATTTCCCTGCACAGAGAGAGAGAGACCGCTCCACATTTCCCTGCACAGAGAGAGAGACCGCTCCACATTTCCCTACACAGAGAGAGAGAGACCCCTCTTCACATTTTCCTGCACAGAGAGACCCCACTCCACATTTCCTGGAGAGAGAAAGAGAGAGAGACCCCGCTCCACATTTCCTAGAGAGAGAGAAAGAGAGAGAGAGAGACCCTGCTCCACATTTCCTTGAGAGAGAAAGAGAGAGAGACCCGCTCCACATTTCCCTGCACAGAGAAAGAGAGACCGCTCCACATTTCCCTGCACAGAGAGAGAGAGACCGCTCCACATTTCCCTGCACAGAGAGAGAGACCGCTCCACATTTCCCTGCACAGAGAGAGAGAGACCCCTCTTCACATTTTCCTGCACAGAGAGGCCCCGCTCCACATTTCCCTGCACAGAGAGAGAGAGACCGCTCCACATTTCCCTGCACAGAGAGACCCCGCTCCACATTTCCTGGAGAGAGAAAGAGAGAGAGACCCTGCTCCACATTTCCTAGAGAGAGAAAGAGAGAGAGACCCGCTCCACATTTCCCTGCACAGAGAAAGAGAGACCGCTCCACATTTCCCTGCACAGAGAGAGAGAGGCCGCTCCACATGTCCCTGCACAGAGAGACCCCGCTCCACATTTCCTGGAGAGAGAAAGAGAGAGAGACCCTGCTCCACATTTCCTAGAGAGAGAAAGAGAGAGAGACCCGCTCCACATTTCCCTGCACAGAGAAAGAGAGACCGCTCCACATTTCCCTGCACAGAGAGAGAGAGACCGCTCCACATTTCCCTGCACAGAGAGAGAGAGAGACCGCTCCACATTTCCCTGCACAGAGAGAGAGAGAGACCGCTCCACATTTCCCTACACAGAGAGAGAGAGACCCCTCTTCACATTTTCCTGCACAGAGAGAGAGAGAGAGAGAGACCGCTCCACATTTCCCTGCACAGAGAGAGAGAGATCGCTCCACATTTCCCTGCAGAGAGAGAGAGAGAGAGAGATCGCACCACATTTCCCAGCACGGAGAGAGAGAGAGAAAGAGAGACCGCTCCACATTTCCCTGCACAGAGAGAGAGACCGCTCCACATTTCCCTGCACAGAGAGAGAGAGAGAGAGACCCCTCTTCACATTTTCCTGCACAGAGAGGCCCCGCTCCACATTTCCCTGCACAGAGAGAGAGAGAGACCGCTCCACATTTCCCTGCACAGAGAGACCCCGCTCCACATTTCCTGGAGAGAGAAAGAGAGAGAGAGACCCTGCTCCACATTTCCTAGAGAGAGAAAGAGAGAGAGACCCGCTCCACATTTCCCTGCACAGAGAAAGAGAGACCGCTCCACATTTCCCTGCACAGAGAGAGAGACCGCTCCACATTTCCCTGCACAGAGAGAGAGAGACCGCTCCACATTTCCCTGCACAGAGAGAGAGAGAGACCGCTCCACATTTCCCTACACAGAGAGAGAGAGAGACCCCTCTTCACATTTTCCTGCACAGAGAGAGAGAGAGATAGACCGCTCCACATTTCCCTGCACAGAGAGAGAGAGAGAGAGATCGCTCCACATTTCCCTGCACAGAGAGAGAGAGAGAGAGATCGCTCCACATTTCCCTGCACGGAGAGAGAGAGAGAAAGAGAGACCGCTCCACATTTCCCTGCACAGAGAGAGAGAGAGACCGCTCCACATTTCCCTGCACAGAGAGAGAGACCGCTCCACATTTCCCTGCACAGAGAGAGAGAGAGAGAGACCCCTCTTCACATTTTCCTGCACAGAGAGGCCCCGCTCCACATTTCCCTGCACAGAGAGAGAGAGACCGCTCCACATTTCCCTGCACAGAGAGACCCCGCTCCACATTTCCTGGAGAGAGAAAGAGAGAGAGAGACCCTGCTCCACATTTCCTAGAGAGAGAAAGAGAGAGAGACCCGCTCCACATTTCCCTGCACAGAGAAAGAGAGATCGCTCCACATTTCCCTGCACAGAGAGAGAGAGACCGCTCCACATTTCCCTGCACAGAGAGAGAGAGAGACCGCTCCACATTTCCCTACACAGAGAGAGAGAGACCCCTCTTCACATTTTCCTGAACAGAGAGACCACTCCACATTTCCCTGCACAGAGAGAGAGAGAGACCGCTCCACATTTCCCTGCACAGAGAGAGAGAGAGAGAGAGATCGCTCCACATTTCCCTGCACAGAGAGAGAGAGATCGCTCCACATTTCCCTGCACGGAGAGAGAGAGAGAAAGAGAGACCGCTCCACATTTCCCTGCACAGAGAGAGAGAGAGAGAGATCGCTCCACATTTCCCTGCACAGAGAGAGAGAGACCCCTCTTCACATTTCCCTGCACAGAGACCACTCCACGTTTCCCTGCACAGAGAGACCGCTCCACATTTCCCTGCACAGAGAGAGAGAGAGACCGCTCCACATTTCCCTGCACAGAGAGAGAGAGAGACCGCTCCACATTTCCCTACACAGAGAGAGAGAGAGACCCCTCTTCACATTTTCCTGCACAGAGAGAGAGAGAGATAGACCGCTCCACATTTCCCTGCACAGAGAGAGAGAGAGAGAGATCGCTCCACATTTCCCTGCACAGAGAGAGAGAGAGAGATCGCTCCACATTTCCCTGCACGGAGAGAGAGAGAGAAAGAGAGACCGCTCCACATTTCCCTGCACAGAGAGAGAGAGAGACCGCTCCACATTTCCCTGCACAGAGAGAGAGACCGCTCCACATTTCCCTGCACAGAGAGAGAGAGAGAGAGACCCCTCTTCACATTTTCCTGCACAGAGAGGCCCCGCTCCACATTTCCCTGCACAGAGAGAGAGAGACCGCTCCACATTTCCCTGCACAGAGAGACCCCGCTCCACATTTCCTGGAGAGAGAAAGAGAGAGAGAGACCCTGCTCCACATTTCCTAGAGAGAGAAAGAGAGAGAGACCCGCTCCACATTTCCCTGCACAGAGAAAGAGAGATCGCTCCACATTTCCCTGCACAGAGAGAGAGAGACCGCTCCACATTTCCCTGCACAGAGAGAGAGAGAGACCGCTCCACATTTCCCTACACAGAGAGAGAGAGACCCCTCTTCACATTTTCCTGAACAGAGAGACCACTCCACATTTCCCTGCACAGAGAGAGAGAGACCGCTCCACATTTCCCTGCACAGAGAGAGAGAGATCGCTCCACATTTCCCTGCACAGAGAGAGAGAGATCGCTCCACATTTCCCTGCACGGAGAGAGAGAGAGAAAGAGAGACCGCTCCACATTTCCCTGCACAGAGAGAGAGAGAGAGAGATCGCTCCACATTTCCCTGCACAGAGAGAGAGAGACCCCTCTTCACATTTCCCTGCACAGAGACCACTCCACGTTTCCCTGCACAGAGAGACCACTCCACATTTCCCTGCACAGAGAGAGAGAAAGAAAGAGAGACCACTCCACATTTCTCTGCACATAGAGAGAGACCGCTCCACATTTCCCTGCACAGAGAGAGAGAGACCGCTCCACATTTCCCTGCACAGAGAGAGACTGCTCCACATTTACCTGCAGAGAGAGAGAGAGACCGCTCCGCATTTCCCTGCACAGAGAGAGAGAGAGAGAGAGAGACCGCTCCACATTTCCCTGCACAGAGAGACCACTCCACATTTCCCTGCACAGAGAGACCACTCCACATTTCCCTGCACAGAGAGAGAGAGAGAGAGAGACTGCTCCACATTTCCCTGCACAGAGATACTGCTCCACATTCACCTGCAGAGATAGAGAGACCGCTCCACATTTCCCTGCACAGAGAGAGAGACCGCTCCACATTTCCCTGCACAGAGAGAGAGAGAGAGACCGCTCCACATTTCCCTGCACAGAGAGAGAGACCGCTCCACATTACCTGCACAGAGAGAGAGACCGCTCCACATTTCCCTGCACAGAGAGAAAGAGAGACCGCTCCACATTTCCCTGCACAGAGAGAGACTGCTCCACATTTACCTGCAGAGAGAGAGAGACCGCTCCGCATTTCCCTGCACAGAGAGAGAGAGAGAGAGAGAGACCGCTCCACATTTCCCTGCACAGAGAGACCACTCCACATTTCCCTGCACAGAGAGACCACTCCACATTTCCTTGCACAGAGAGAGAGAGAGAGAGACCGCTCCACATTTCCCTGCACAGAGATACTGCTCCACATTCACCTGCAGAGAGAGAGAGACCGCTCCACATTTCCCTGCACAGAGAGAGAGAGAGACCGCTCCACATTTCCCTGCACAGAGAGAGAGAGAGACCGCTCCACATTTCCCTGCACAGAGAGAGAGACCGCTCCACATTACCTGCACAGAGAGAGAGGCCGCTCCACATTTCCCTGCACAGAGAGAGAGACCGCTCCACATTTCCCTGCACAGAGAGAGAGAGACCGCTCCACATTTCCCTGCACAGAGAGAGAGAGAGCCCGCTCCACATTTCCCTGCACAGAGAGAGAGAGAGAGAGACCGCTCCACATTTCCTTGCACAGAGAGAGAGAGAGACCATTCCACATTTCCCTGCAGAGAGAGAGAGAGACCGCTCCACATTTTCCTGCACAGAGAGAGAGAGAGACCGCTCCACATTTCCCTGCACAGAGAGAGAGAGAGACCGCTCCACATTTCCCTGCACAGAGAGAGAGAGACCGCTCCACATTTCCCTGCACAGAGAGAGAGAGACCGCTCCACATTTCCCTGCACAGAGAGAGACCGCTCCAAATTTCCCTGCACAGAGAGAGAGACCGCTCCACATTTCCCTGCACAGAGAGAGAGAGAGAGACCACTCCACATTTCCCTGCACAGAGAGACCACTCCACATTTCCCTGCACAGAGAGACCACGCCACATTTCCCTGCACAGAGAGACCACTCCACATTTCCCTGCACGGAGAGAGAGAGAGAGAGAGAGAAAGAGACCGCTCCACATTTCCCTGCATAGAGAGAGAGAGAGACCGCTCCACATTTCCCTGCACAGAGAGAGAGAGAGAGACCGCTCCACACTTCCCTGCACAGAGAGAGAGAGAGACCGCTCCACATTTCCCTGCACAGAGACCACTCCACATTTCCCTGCACAGAGAGACCACTCCACATTTCCCTGCACAGACAAACCACTCCACATTTCCCTGCACAGAGAGACCACTCCACATTTCTCTGCACATAGAGAGAGACCGCTCCACATTTCTCTGCACAGAGAGAGAGAGACCGCTCCACATTTCCCTGCACAGAGAGAGACTGCTCCACATTTACCTGCAGAGAGAGAGAGACCGCTCCGCATTTCCCTGCACAGAGAGAGAGAGAGAGAGACCGCTCCACATTTCCCTGCACAGAGAGACCACTCCACATTTCCCTGCACAGAGAGACCACTCCACATTTCCCTGCACAGAGAGAGAGAGAGAGAGAGAGAGACTGCTCCACATTTCCCTGCACAGAGATACTGCTCCACATTCACCTGCAGAGATAGAGACCGCTCCACATTTCCCTGCACAGAGAGAGAGAGACCGCTCCACATTTCCCTGCACAGAGAGAGAGACCGCTCCACATTTCCCTGCACAGAGAGAGAGAGACCGCTCCACATTACCTGCACAGAGAGAGAGACCGCTCCACATTTCCCTGCACAGAGAGAAAGAGAGACCGCTCCACATTTCCCTGCACAGAGAGAGACTGCTCCACATTTACCTGCAGAGAGAGAGAGAGACCGCTCCGCATTTCCCTGCACAGAGAGAGAGAGAGAGACCGCTCCACATTTCCCTGCACAGAGAGACCACTCCACATTTCCCTGCACAGAGAGACCACTCCACATTTCCTTGCACAGAGAGAGAGAGACCGCTCCACATTTCCCTGCACAGAGATACTGCTCCACATTCACCTGCAGAGAGAGAGAGACCGCTCCACATTTCCCTGCACAGAGAGAGAGAGAGACCGCTCCACATTTCCCTGCACAGAGAGAGAGAGAGACCGCTCCACATTTCCCTGCACAGAGAGAGAGACCGCTCCACATTACCTGCACAGAGAGAGAGACCGCTCCACATTTCCCTGCACAGAGAGAGAGAGAGACCGCTCCACATTTCCCTGCACAGAGAGAGAGAGACCGCTCCACATTTCCCTGCACAGAGAGAGAGAGAGCCCGCTCCACATTTCCCTGCACAGAGAGAGAGAGAGAGACCGCTCCACATTTCCTTGCACAGAGAGAGAGAGAGACCGTTCCACATTTCCCTGCACAGAGAGAGAGAGACCGCTCCACATTTTCCTGCACAGAGAGAGAGAGACCGCTCCACATTTCCCTGCACAGAGAGAGAGAGAGAGACCGCTCCACATTTCCCTGCACAGAGAGAGAGAGAGACCGCTCCACATTTCCCTGCACAGAGAGAGAGACCGCTCCACATTTCCCTGCACAGAAAGAGAGAGACCGCTCCAAATTTCCCTGCACAGAGAGAGAGACCGCTCCACATTTCCCTGCACTGAGAGAGAGAGAGAGAGACCACTCCACATTTCCCTGCACAGAGAGACCGCTCCACATTTCCCTGCACAGAGAGACCACGCCACATTTCCCTGCACAGAGAGACCACTCCACATTTCCCTGCACAGAGAGAGAAAGAGAGAGAGAGAGAGAAAGAGACCGCTCCACATTTCCCTGCATAGAGAGAGAGAGAGACCGCTCCACATTTCCCTGCACAGAGAGAGACTGCTCCACATTTACCTGCAGAGAGAGAGAGACCGCTCCGCATTTCCCTGCACAGAGAGAGAGAGAGAGACCGCTCCACATTTCCCTGCACAGAGAGACCACTCCACATTTCCCTGCACAGAGAGACCACTCCACATTTCCTTGCACAGAGAGAGAGAGAGAGAGAGACCGCTCCACATTTCCCTGCACAGAGATACTGCTCCACATTCACCTGCAGAGAGAGAGAGACCGCTCCACATTTCCCTGCACAGAGAGAGAGAGAGACCGCTCCACATTTCCCTGCACAGAGAGAGAGAGAGACCGCTCCACATTTCCCTGCACAGAGAGAGAGACCGCTCCACATTACCTGCACAGAGAGAGAGACCGCTCCACATTTCCCTGCACAGAGAGAGAGAGAGACCGCTCCACATTTCCCTGCACAGAGAGAGAGAGACCGCTCCACATTTCCCTGCACAGAGAGAGAGAGAGCCCGCTCCACATTTCCCTGCACAGAGAGAGAGAGAGAGACCGCTCCACATTTCCTTGCACAGAGAGAGAGAGAGACCGTTCCACATTTCCCTGCACAGAGAGAGAGAGACCGCTCCACATTTTCCTGCACAGAGAGAGAGAGACCGCTCCACATTTCCCTGCACAGAGAGAGAGAGAGAGACCGCTCCACATTTCCCTGCACAGAGAGAGAGAGAGACCGCTCCACATTTCCCTGCACAGAGAGAGAGACCGCTCCACATTTCCCTGCACAGAAAGAGAGAGACCGCTCCAAATTTCCCTGCACAGAGAGAGAGACCGCTCCACATTTCCCTGCACTGAGAGAGAGAGAGAGAGACCACTCCACATTTCCCTGCACAGAGAGACCACTCCACATTTCCCTGCACAGAGAGACCACGCCACATTTCCCTGCACAGAGAGACCACTCCACATTTCCCTGCACAGAGAGAGAAAGAGAGAGAGAGAGAAAGAGACCGCTCCACATTTCCCTGCATAGAGAGAGAGAGAGACCGCTCCACATTTCCCTGCACAGAGAGAGAGAGACCGCTCCACATTTCCCTGCACAGAGAGAGAGAGAGACCGCTCCACATTTCCCTGCACAGAGACCACTCCACATTTCCCTGCACAGAGAGACCACTCCACATTTCCCTGCACAGAGAGACCACTCCACATTTCCCTGCACAGAGAGACCACTCCACATTTCTCTGCACATAGAGAGAGACCGCTCCACATTTCCCTGCACAGAGAGAGACTGCTCCACATTTACCTGCAGAGAGAGAGAGAGAGACCGCTTCGCATTTCCCTGCACAGAGAGAGAGAGAGACCACTCCACATTTCCCTGCACAGAGAGAGAGAGAGAGACCGCTCCACATTTCCCTGCACAGAGAGAGAGAGACCGCTCCACATTTCCCTGCACAGAGAGAGAGAGAGACCGCTCCAAATTTCCCTGCACAGAGAGAGACTGTTCCACATTTACCTGCAGAGAGAGACTGTTCCACATTTACCTGCAGAGAGAGAGAGACTGCTCCACATTTACCTGCACAGAGAGAGAGAGACCGCTCCACATTTCCCTGCACAGAGAGAGAGAGAGACCGCTCCACATTTCCCTGCACAGAGACCACTCCACATTTCCCTGCACAGAGAGACCACTCCACATTTCCCTGCACAGAGAGAGAGAAAGAAAGAGAGACCATTCCACATTTCTCTGCACATAGAGAGAGACCGCTCCACATTTCCCTGCACAGAGAGAGACTGCTCCACATTTACCTGCAGAGAGAGAGAGAGAGACCGCTCCGCATTTCCCTGCACAGAGAGAGAGAGAGAGACCACTCCACATTTCCCTGCACAGAGAGAGAGAGAGAGACCGCTCCACATTTCCCTGCACAGGGAGAGAGAGACCGCTCCACATTTCCCTGCACAGAGAGAGAGAGACCGCTCCACATTTCCCTGCACAGAGAGAGAGAGAGAGAGACCACTCCAAATTTCCCTGCACAGAGAGAGAGACTGCTCCACATTTACCTGCAGAGAGAGACTGTTCCACATTTACCTGCAGAGAGAGAGAGACTGCTCCACATTTACCTGCACAGAGAGAGAGAGAGACCGCTCCACATTTCCCTGCACAGAGAGAGAGAGAGAGGCCGCTCCACATTTCCCTGCACAGAGAGAGACTGCTCCACATTTCCCTGCACAGAGAGAGACCGCTCCACATTTCCCTGCACAGAGAGACCACTCCACATTTCCCTGCACAGAGAGACCACTCCACATTTCCCTGCACAGAGAGACCACTCCACATTTCCCTGCACAGAGAGACCACTCCACATTTCCCTGCACAGAGAGACCACTCCACATTTCCCTGCACAGAGAGACCACTCCACATTTCCCTGCACAGAGAGACCACTCCACATTCACCTGCAGAGAGAGAGAGACCGCTCCACATTTCCCTGCACAGAGAGAGAGAGAGACCGCTCCACATTTCCCTGCACAGAGAGAGAGAGACCGCTCCACATTTCCCTGCACAGAGAGAGAGAGAGAGACCGCTCCACATTTCCCTGCACAGAGAGAGAGAGACCGCTCCACATTTCCCTGCACAGAGAGAGAGAGAGACCGCTCCACATTTCCCTGCACAGAGAGAGAGAGACCGCTCCACATTTCCCTGCACAGAGAGAGAGACCGCTCCACATTTCCCTGCACAGAGAGAGAGACCGCTCCACATTTCCCTGCACAGAGAGAGAGACCGCTCCACATTTCCCTGCACAGAGAGAGAGAGAGACCGCTCCACATTTCCCTGCACAGAGAGAGAGAGACCGCTCCACATTTCCCTGCACAGAGAGAGAGACCGCTCCACATTTCCCTGCACAGAGAGAGAGAGAGACCGCTCCACATTTCCCTGCACAGAGAGAGAGAGAGAGAGACCGCTCCACATTTCCCTGCACAGAGAGAGAGAGAGACTGCTCCACATTTCCGTGCACAGAGAGAGAGAGAGACCGCTCCACATTTCCCTGCACAGAGAGAGACTGCTCCACATTTACCTGCAGAGAGAGAGAGAGAGACTGCTCCACATTTACCTGCACAGAGAGAGAGAGAGAGACCGCTCCACATTTCCCTGCACAGAGAGAGACTGCTCCACATTTACCTGCAGAGAGAGAGAGAGAGACTGCTCCACATTTACCTGCACAGAGAGAGAGAGAGACCGCTCCACATTTCCCTACACAGAGAGAGAGAGAGACCCCTCTTCACATTTTCCTGCACAGAGAGACCCCGCTCCACATTTCCTTGAGAGAGAAAGAGAGAGAGAGACCCTGCTCCACATTTCCTAGAGAGAGAAAGAGAGAGAGACCCGCTCCACATTTCCCTGCACAGAGAAAGAGAGACCGCTCCACATTTCCCTGCACAGAGAGAGAGAGACCGCTCCACATTTCCCTGCACAGAGAGAGAGAGAGACCGCTCCACATTTCCCTGCACAGAGAGAGAGAGAGACCGCTCCACATTTCCCTACACAGAGAGAGAGAGACCCCTCTTCACATTTTCCTGCACAGAGAGACCACTCCACATTTCCCTGCACAGAGAGAGAGAGAGAGAGACCGCTCCACATTTCCCTGCACAGAGAGAGAGAGATCGCTCCACATTTCCCTGCAGAGAGAGAGAGAGAGATCGCTCCACATTTCCCTGCACGGAGAGAGAGAGAGAAAGAGAGACCGCTCCACATTTCCCTGCACAGAGAGAGAGAGACCGCTCCACATTTCCCTGCACAGAGAGAGAGACCGCTCCACATTTCCCTGCACAGAGAGAGAGAGAGAGAGACCCCTCTTCACATTTTCCTGCACAGAGAGGCCCCGCTCCACATTTCCCTGCACAGAGAGAGAGAGACCGCTCCACATTTCCCTGCACAGAGAGACCCTGCTCCACATTTCCTGGAGAGAGAAAGAGAGAGAGACCCTGCTCCACATTTCCTAGAGAGAGAAAGAGAGAGAGACCCGCTCCACATTTCCCTGCACAGAGAAAGAGAGACCGCTCCACATTTCCCTGCACAGAGAGAGAGAGACCGCTCCACATTTCCCTGCACAGAGAGAGAGAGAGACCGCTCCACATTTCCCTACACAGAGAGAGAGAGAGAGACCCCTCTTCACATTTTCCTGCACAGAGAGACCACTCCACATTTCCCTGCACAGAGAGAGAGAGAGAGAGACCGCTCCACATTTCCCTGCACAGAGAGAGAGAGAGAGATCGCTCCACATTTCCCTGCACAGAGAGAGAGAGAGAGATCGCTCCACATTTCCCTGCACGGAGAGAGAGAGAGAGAAAGAGAGACCGCTCCACATTTCCCTGCACAGAGAGAGAGAGAGATCGCTCCACATTTCCCTGCACAGAGAGAGAGAGACCCCTCTTCACATTTCCCTGCACAGAGACCACTCCACGTTTCCCTGCACAGAGAGACCACTCCACATTTCCCTGCACAGAGAGAGAGAAAGAAAGAGAGACCACTCCACATTTCTCTGCACATAGAGAGAGACCGCTCCACATTTCCCTGCACAGAGAGAGAGAGACCGCTCCACATTTCCCTGCACAGAGAGAGACTGCTCCACATTTACCTGCAGAGAGAGAGAGAGACCGCTCCGCATTTCCCTGCACAGAGAGAGAGAGAGAGAGAGACCGCTCCACATTTCCCTGCACAGAGAGACCACTCCACATTTCCCTGCACAGAGAGACCACTCCACATTTCCCTGCACAGAGAGAGAGAGAGAGAGAGAGACCGCTCCACATTTCCCTGCACAGAGATACTGCTCCACATTCACCTGCAGAGATAGAGAGACCGCTCCACATTTCCCTGCACAGAGAGAGAGAGAGACCGCTCCACATTTCCCTGCACAGAGAAAGAGAGAGACCGCTCCACATTTCCCTGCACAGAGAGAGAGACCGCTCCACATTACCTGCACAGAGAGAGAGACCGCTCCACATTTCCCTGCACAGAGAGAGAGAGACCGCTCCACATTTCCCTGCACAGAGAGAGACTGCTCCACATTTACCTGCAGAGAGAGAGAGACCGCTCCGCATTTCCCTGCACAGAAAGAGAGAGAGAGAGACCGCTCCACATTTCCCTGCACAGAGAGACCACTCCACATTTCCCTGCACAGAGAGACCACTCCACATTTCCCTGCACAGAGAGAGAGAGAGAGAGACCGCTCCACATTTCCCTGCACAGAGATACTGCTCCACATTCACCTGCAGAGAGAGAGAGACCGCTCCACATTTCCCTGCACAGAGAGAGAGAGAGACCGCTCCACATTTCCCTGCACACAGAGAGAGAGAGACCGCTCCACATTTCCCTGCACAGAGAGAGAGACCGCTCCACATTACCTGCACAGAGAGAGAGACCGCTCCACATTTCCCTGCACAGAGAGAGAGAGAGACCGCTCCACATTTCCCTGCACAGAGAGAGAGAGGCCGCTCCACATTTCCCTGCACAGAGAGAGAGAGAGCCCGCTCCACATTTCCCTGCACAGAGAGAGAGAGAGAGACCGCTCCACATTTCCTTGCACAGAGAGAGAGAGAGACCGCTCCACATTTCCCTGCACAGAGAGAGAGAGAGACCGCTCCACATTTTCCTGCACAGAGAGAGAGAGACCGCTCCACATTTCCCTGCACAGAGAGAGAGACCGCTCCACATTTCCCTGCACAGAGAGAGAGAGAGACCGCTCCACATTTCCCTGCACAGAGAGAGAGAGTCCGCTCCAAATTTCCCTGCACAGAGAGAGACCGCTCCACATTTTCCTGCACAGAGAGAGAGAGAGAGAGAGAGACCACTCCACATTTCCCTGCACAGAGAGACCACTCCACATTTCCCTGCACAGAGAGACCACGCCACATTTCCCTGCACAGAGAGACCACTCCACATTTCCCTGCACGGAGAGAGAGAGAGAGAAAGAGACCGCTCCACATTTCCCTGCATAGAGAGAGAGAGAGACCGCTCCACATTTCCCTGCACAGAGAGAGAGACCGCTCCACATTTCCCTGCACAGAGAGAGAGAGAGACCGCTCCACATTTCCCTGCACAGAGACCACTCCACATTTCCCTGCACAGAGAGACCACTCCACATTTCCCTGCACAGAGAGAGAGAAAGAAAGAGAGACCACTCCACATTTCTCTGCACATAGAGAGAGACCGCTCCACATTTCCCTGCACAGAGAGAGACTGCTCCACATTTACCTGCAGAGAGAGAGAGAGAGAGACCGCTCCGCATTTCCCTGCACAGAGAGAGAGAGAGAGAGACCACTCCACATTTCCCTGCACAGAGAGAGAGAGAGAGACCGCTCCACATTTCCCTGCACAGAGAGAGAGAGACCGCTCCACATTTCCCTGCACAGAGAGAGAGACCGCTCCAAATTTCCCTGCACAGAGAGAGAGACTGCTCCACATTTACCTGCAGAGAGAGACTGTTCCACATTTACCTGCAGAGAGAGAGAGACTGCTCCACATTTACCTGCACAGAGAGAGAGAGAGAGACCGCTCCACATTTCCCTGCACAGAGAGAGAGAGAGACCGCTCCACATTTCCCTGCACAGAGACCACTCCACATTTCCCTGCACAGAGAGACCACTCCACATTTCCCTGCACAGAGAGAGAGAAAGAAAGAGAGACCACTCCACATTTCTCTGCACATAGAGAGAGACCGCTCCACATTTCCCTGCACAGAGAGAGACTGCTCCACATTTACCTGCAGAGAGAGAGAGAGAGACCGCTCCGCATTTCCCTGCACAGAGAGAGAGAGAGAGAGACCACTCCACATTTCCCTGCACAGAGAGAGAGAGAGAGACCGCTCCACATTTCCCTGCACAGAGAGAGAGACCGCTCCACATTTCCCTGCACAGAGAGAGAGAGAGACCGCTCCAAATTTCCCTGCACAGAGAGAGAGACTGCTCCACATTTACCTGCAGAGAGAGACTGTTCCACATTTACCTGCAGAGAGAGAGAGACTGCTCCACATTTACCTGCACAGAGAGAGAGAGAGACCGCTCCACATTTCCCTGCACAGAGAGAGAGAGAGAGGCCGCTCCACATTTCCCTGCACAGAGAGAGACTGCTCCACATTTCCCTGCACAGAGAGAGACTGCTCCACATTTCCCTGCACAGAGAGACTGCTCCACATTTCCCTGCACAGAGAGACCACTCCACATTTCCCTGCACAGAGAGACCACTCCACATTTCCCTGCACAGAGAGACCACTCCACATTTCCCTGCACAGAGAGACCACTCCACATTTCCCTGCACAGAGAGACCACTCCACATTTCCCTGCACAGAGAGACCACTCCACATTTCCCTGCACAGAGAGACCACTCCACATTTCCCTGCACAGAGAGACCACTCCACATTCACCTGCAGAGAGAGAGACCGCTCCACATTTCCCTGCACAGAGAGAGAGACCGCTCCACATTTCCCTGCACAGAGAGAGAGAGACCGCTCCACATTTCCCTGCACAGAGAGAGAGAGAGACCGCTCCACATTTCCCTGCACAGAGAGAGAGAGACCGCTCCACATTTCCCTGCACAGAGAGAGAGAGAGACCGCTCCACATTTCCCTGCACAGAGAGAGAGAGACCGCTCCACATTTCCCTGCACAGAGAGAGAGACCGCTCCACATTTCCCTGCACAGAGAGAGAGACCGCTCCACATTTCCCTGCACAGAGAGAGAGACCGCTCCACATTTCCCTGCACAGAGAGAGAGAGAGACCGCTCCACATTTCCCTGCACAGAGAGAGAGACCGCTCCACATTTCCCTGCACAGAGAGAGAGAGAGACCGCTCCACATTTCCCTGCACAGAGAGAGAGACCGCTCCACATTTCCCTGCACAGAGAGAGAGAGAGAGAGAGACCGCTCCACATTTCCCTGCACAGAGAGAGAGAGACTGCTCCACATTTCCGTGCACAGAGAGAGAGAGAGACCGCTCCACATTTCCCTGCACAGAGAGAGACTGCTCCACATTTACCTGCAGAGAGAGAGAGAGAGAGACTGCTCCACATTTACCTGCACAGAGAGAGAGAGAGAGACCGCTCCACATTTCCCTGCACAGAGAGAGACTGCTCCACATTTACCTGCAGAGAGAGAGAGAGAGACTGCTCCACATTTACCTGCACAGAGAGAGAGAGAGAGACCGCTCCACATTTCCCTACACAAAGAGAGAGAGACCCCTCTTCACATTTTCCTGCACAGAGAGACCCCGCTCCACATTTCCTGGAGAGAGAAAGAGAGAGAGAGACCCTGCTCCACATTTCCTAGAGAGAGAAAGAGAGAGAGACCCGCTCCACATTTCCCTGCACAGAGAAAGAGAGACCGCTCCACATTTCCCTGCACAGAGAGAGAGAGACCGCTCCACATTTCCCTGCACAGAGAGAGAGAGAGACCGCTCCACATTTCCCTGCACAGAGAGAGAGAGACCGCTCCACATTTCCCTACACAGAGAGAGAGAGACCCCTCTTCACATTTTCCTGCACAGAGAGACCACTCCACATTTCCCTGCACAGAGAGAGAGAGAGAGAGAGAGACCGCTCCACATTTCCCTGCTCAGGGAGAGAGAGAGAGAGATCGCTCCACATTTCCCTGCACAGAGAGAGAGAGAGAGAGATCGCTCCACATTTCCCTGCACGGAGAGAGAGAGAGAAAGAGAGACCGCTCCACATTTCCCTGCACAGAGAGAGAGAGACCGCTCCACATTTCCCTGCACAGAGAGAGAGACCGCTCCACATTTCCCTGCACAGAGAGAGAGAGAGAGAGACCCCTCTTCACATTTTCCTGCACAGAGAGGCCCCGCTCCACATTTCCCTGCACAGAGAGAGAGAGACCGCTCCACATTTCCCTGCACAGAGAGACCCTGCTCCACATTTCCTGGAGAGAGAAAGAGAGAGAGACCCTGCTCCACATTTCCTAGAGAGAGAAAGAGAGAGACCCGCTCCACATTTCCCTGCACAGAGAAAGAGAGACCGCTCCACATTTCCCTGCACAGAGAGAGAGAGACCGCTCCACATTTCCCTGCACAGAGAGAGAGAGAGACCGCTCCACATTTCCCTACACAGAGAGAGAGAGAGACCCCTCTTCACATTTTCCTGCACAGAGAGACCACTCCACATTTCCCTGCACAGAGAGAGAGAGACCGCTCCACATTTCCCTGCACAGAGAGAGAGAGAGAGATCGCTCCACATTTCCCTGCACAGAGAGAGAGAGAGAGAGAGATCGCTCCACATTTCCCTGCACGGAGAGAGAGAGAGAAAGAGAGACCGCTCCACATTTCCCTGCACAGAGAGAGAGAGATCGCTCCACATTTCCCTGCACAGAGAGAGAGAGACCCCTCTTCACATTTCCCTGCACAGAGACCACTCCACGTTTCCCTGCACAGAGAGACCACTCCACATTTCCCTGCACAGAGAGAGAGAAAGAAAGAGAGACCACTCCACATTTCTCTGCACATAGAGAGAGACCGCTCCACATTTCCCTGCACAGAGAGAGAGAGACCGCTCCACATTTCCCTGCACAGAGAGAGACTGCTCCACATTTACCTGCAGAGAGAGAGAGAGACCGCTCCGCATTTCCCTGCACAGAGAGAGAGAGAGAGACCGCTCCACATTTCCCTGCACAGAGAGACCACTCCACATTTCCCTGCACAGAGAGACCACTCCACATTTCCCTGCACAGAGAGAGAGAGAGAGAGACCGCTCCACATTTCCCTGCACAGAGATACTGCTCCACATTCACCTGCAGAGATAGAGAGACCGCTCCACATTTCCCTGCACAGAGAGAGAGAGAGACCGCTCCACATTTCCCTGCACAGAGAGAGAGAGAGACCACTCCACATTTCCCTGCACAGAGAGAGAGACCGCTCCACATTACCTGCACAGAGAGAGAGACCGCTCCACATTTCCCTGCACAGAGAGAGAGAGACCGCTCCACATTTCCCTGCACAGAGAGAGACTGCTCCACATTTACCTGCAGAGAGAGAGAGACCGCTCCGCATTTCCCTGCACAGAAAGAGAGAGAGAGAGAGAGACCGCTCCACATTTCCCTGCACAGAGAGACCACTCCACATTTCCCTGCACAGAGATACCACTCCACATTTCCCTGCACAGGGAGAGAGAGAGAGAGACCGCTCCACATTTCCCTGCACAGAGATACTGCTCCACATTCACCTGCAGAGAGAGAGAGACCGCTCCACATTTCCCTGCACAGAGAGAGAGAGACCGCTCCACATTTCCCTGCACACAGAGAGAGAGAGACCGCTCCACATTTCCCTGCACAGAGAGAGAGACCGCTCCACATTACCTGCACAGAGAGAGAGACCGCTCCACATTTCCCTGCACAGAGAGAGAGAGAGACCGCTCCACATTTCCCTGCACAGAGAGAGAGAGGCCGCTCCACATTTCCCTGCACAGAGAGAGAGAGAGCCCGCTCCACATTTCCCTGCACAGAGAGAGAGAGAGAGACCGCTCCACATTTCCTTGCACAGAGAGAGAGAGAGACCGCTCCACATTTCCCTGCACAGAGAGAGAGAGAGAGACCGCTCCACATTTTCCTGCACAGAGAGAGAGAGAGACCGCTCCACATTTCCCTGCACAGAGAGAGAGAGAGACCGCTCCACATTTCCCTGCACAGAGAGAGAGAGAGACCGCTCCACATTTCCCTGCACAGAGAGAGAGACCGCTCCAAATTTCCCTGCACAGAGAGAGACCGCTCCACATTTCCCTGCACAGAGAGAGAGAGAGAGACCACTCCACATTTCCCTGCACAGAGAGACCACTCCACATTTCCCTGCACAGAGAGACCATGCCACATTTCCCTGCACAGAGAGACCACTCCACATTTCCCTGCACGGAGAGAGAGAGAGAGAGAGAAAGAGACCGCTCCACATTTCCCTGCATAGAGAGAGAGAGAGACCGCTCCACATTTCCCTGCACAGAGAGAGAGAGACCGCTCCACATTTCCCTGCACAGAGAGAGAGAGAGACCGCTCCACATTTCCCTGCACAGAGACCACTCCACATTTCCCTGCACAGAGAGACCACTCCACATTTCCCTGCACAGAGAGAGAGAAAGAAAGAGAGACCACTCCACATTTCTCTGCACATAGAGAGAGACCGCTCCACATTTCCCTGCACAGAGAGAGACTGCTCCACATTTACCTGCAGAGAGAGAGAGAGAGACCGCTCCGCATTTCCCTGCACAGAGAGAGAGAGAGAGACCACTCCACATTTCCCTGCACAGAGAGAGAGAGAGAGACCGCTCCACATTTCCCTGCACAGAGAGAGAGAGACCGCTCCACATTTCCCTGCACAGAGAGAGAGAGAGAGAGACCGCTCCAAATTTCCCTGCACAGAGAGAGAGACTGCTCCACATTTACCTGCAGAGAGAGACTGTTCCACATTTACCTGCAGAGAGAGAGAGACTGCTCCACATTTACCTGCACAGAGAGAGAGAGAGACCGCTCCACATTTCCCTGCACAGAGAGAGAGAGAGACCGCTCCACATTTCCCTGCACAGAGACCACTCCACATTTCCCTGCACAGAGAGACCACTCCACATTTCCCTGCACAGAGAGAGAGAAAGAAAGAGAGACCACTCCACATTTCTCTGCACATAGAGAGAGACCGCTCCACATTTCCCTGCACAGAGAGAGACTGCTCCACATTTACCTGCAGAGAGAGAGAGAGAGAGAGACCGCTCCGCATTTCCCTGCACAGAGAGAGAGAGAGACCACTCCACATTTCCCTGCACAGAGAGAGAGAGAGAGACCGCTCCACATTTCCCTGCACAGAGAGAGAGACCGCTCCACATTTCCCTGCACAGAGAGAGAGAGAGACCGCTCCAAATTTCCCTGCACAGAGAGAGAGACTGCTCCACATTTACCTGCAGAGAGAGACTGTTCCACATTTACCTGCAGAGAGAGAGAGACTGCTCCACATTTACCTGCACAGAGAGAGAGAGAGAGACCGCTCCACATTTCCCTGCACAGAGAGAGAGAGAGGCCGCTCCACATTTCCCTGCACAGAGAGAGACTGCTCCACATTTCCCTGCACAGAGAGAGACTGCTCCACATTTCCCTGCACAGAGAGACTGCTCCACATTTCCCTGCACAGAGAGACCGCTCCACATTTCCCTGCACAGAGAGACCACTCCACATTTCCCTGCACAGAGAGACCACTCCACATTTCCCTGCACAGAGAGACCACTCCACATTTCCCTGCACAGAGAGACCACTCCACATTTCCCTGCACAGAGAGACCACTCCACATTTCCCTGCACAGAGAGACCACTCCACATTTCCCTGCACAGAGAGACCACTCCACATTTCCCTGCACAGAGAGACCACTCCACATTTCCCTGCACAGAGAGAGAGAGAGAGAGACTGCTCCACATTCACCTGCAGAGAGAGAGAGACCGCTCCACATTTCCCTGCACAGAGAGAGAGAGAGACCGCTCCACATTTCCCTGCACAGAGAGAGAGAGAGACCGCTCCACATTTCCCTGCACAGAGAGAGAGAGAGAGAGACCGCTCCACATTTCCCTGCACAGAGAGAGAGAGACCGCTCCACATTTCCCTGCACAGAGAGAGAGAGAGAGACCCCTCTTCACATTTTCCTGCACAGAGAGGCCCCGCTCCACATTTCCCTGCACAGAGAGAGAGAGACCGCTCCACATTTCCCTGCACAGAGAGACCCCGCTCCACATTTCCTGGAGAGAGAAAGAGAGAGAGAGACCCTGCTCCACATTTCCTAGAGAGAGAAAGAGAGAGAGACCCGCTCCACATTTCCCTGCACAGAGAAAGAGAGACCGCTCCACATTTCCCTGCACAGAGAGAGAGAGACCGCTCCACATTTCCCTGCACAGAGAGAGAGAGAGACCGCTCCACATTTCCCTACACAGAGAGAGAGAGAGACCCCTCTTCACATTTTCCTGCACAGAGAGACCACTCCACATTTCCCTGCACAGAGAGAGAGAGAGAGAGACCGCTCCACATTTCCCTGCACAGAGAGAGAGAGAGAGATCGCTCCACATTTCCCTGCACAGAGAGAGAGAGAGAGATCGCTCCACATTTCCCTGCACAGAGACCACTCCACGTTTCCCTGCACAGAGAGACCACTCCACATTTCCCTGCACAGAGAGAGAGAAAGAAAGAGAGACCACTCCACATTTCTCTGCACATAGAGAGAGACCGCTCCACATTTCCCTGCACAGAGAGAGACTGCTCCACATTTACCTGCAGAGAGAGAGAGAGACCGCTCCGCATTTCCCTGCACAGAGAGAGAGAGAGAGACCACTCCACATTTCCCTGCACAGAGAGAGAGAGAGAGACCGCTCCACATTTCCCTGCACAGAGAGAGAGAGACCGCTCCACATTTCCCTGCACAGAGAGAGAGAGAGACCGCTCCAAATTTCCCTGCACAGAGAGAGAGACTGCTCCACATTTACCTGCAGAGAGAGACTGTTCCACATTTACCTGCAGAGAGAGAGAGACTGCTCCACATTTACCTGCACAGAGAGAGAGAGAGAGACCGCTCCACATTTCCCTGCACAGAGAGAGAGAGAGAGGCCGCTCCACATTTCCCTGCACAGAGAGAGACTGCTCCACATTTCCCTGCACAGAGAGAGACTGCTCCACATTTCCCTGCACAGAGAGACTGCTCCACATTTCCCTGCACAGAGAGACCGCTCCACATTTCCCTGCACAGAGAGACCACTCCACATTTCCCTGCACAGAGAGACCACTCCACATTTCCCTGCACAGAGAGACCACTCCACATTTCCCTGCACAGAGAGACCACTCCACATTTCCCTGCACAGAGAGACCACTCCACATTTCCCTGCACAGAGAGACCACTCCACA
The DNA here is from genome assembly GCA_029206835.1 of Rana muscosa. Lineage (NCBI taxonomy): Eukaryota > Metazoa > Chordata > Amphibia > Anura > Ranidae > Rana > Rana muscosa. Next base: position 297,365,874 of record CM055117.1, read on the forward strand.
TTTCCCTGCACAGAGAGAGAGAGAGACTGCTCCACATTCACCTGCAGGGAGAGAGAGACCGCTCCACATTTCCCTGCACAGAGAGAGAGAGAGACCGCTCCACATTTCCCTGCACAGAGAGAGAGAGAGACCGCTCCACATTTCCCTGCACAGAGAGAGAGAGACCGCTCCACATTTCCCTGCACAGAGAGAGAGAGAGACCGCTCCACATTTCCCTGCACAGAGAGAGAGAGAGACCGCTCCACATTTCCCTGCACAGAGAGAGAGAGACCCCTCTTCACATTTTCCTGCACAGAGAGGCCCCGCTCCACATTTCCCTGCACAGAGAGAGAGAGACCGCTCCACATTTCCCTGCACAGAGAGACCCCGCTCCACATTTCCTGGAGAGAGAAAGAGAGAGAGAGACCCTGCTCCACATTTCCTAGAGAGAGAAAGAGAGAGAGACCCGCTCCACATTTCCCTGCACAGAGAAAGAGAGACCGCTCCACATTTCCCTGCACAGAGAGAGAGAGACCGCTCCACATTTCCCTGCACAGAGAGAGAGAGACCGCTCCACATTTCCCTACACAGAGAGAGAGAGAGACCCCTCTTCACATTTTCCTGCACAGAGAGACCACTCCACATTTCCCTGCACAGAGAGAGAGAGAGAGAGACCGCTCCACATTTCCCTGCACAGAGAGAGAGAGAGAGAGAGATCGCTCCACATTTCCCTGCACAGAGAGAGAGAGAGAGATCGCTCCACATTTCCCTGCACGGAGAGAGAGAGAGAAAGAGAGACCGCTCCACATTTCCCTGCACAGAGAGAGAGAGAGATCGCTCCACATTTCCCTGCACAGAGAGAGAGAGACCCCTCTTCACATTTCCCTGCACAGAGACCACTCCACGTTTCCCTGCACAGAGAGACCACTCCACATTTCCCTGCACAGAGAGAGAGAAAGAAAGAGAGACCACTCCACATTTCTCTGCACATAGAGAGAGACCGCTCCACATTTCCCTGCACAGAGAGAGAGAGAGACCGCTCCACATTTCCCTGCACAGAGAGAGACTGCTCCACATTTACCTGCAGAGAGAGAGAGAGACCGCTCCGCATTTCCCTGCACAGAGAGAGAGAGAGAGACCGCTCCACATTTCCCTGCACAGAGAGACCACTCCACATTTCCCTGCACAGAGAGACCACTCCACATTTCCCTGCACAGAGATACTGCTCCACATTCACCTGCAGAGATAGAGAGACCGCTCCACATTTCCCTGCACAGAGAGAGAGAGAGACCGCTCCACATTTCCCTGCACAGAGAGAGAGAGAGACCGCTCCACATTTCCCTGCACAGAGAGAGAGACCGCTCCACATTACCTGCACAGAGAGAGACCGCTCCACATTTCCCTGCACAGAGAGAGAGAGAGACCGCTCCACATTTCCCTGCACAGAGAGAGACTGCTCCACATTTACCTGCAGAGAGAGAGAGACTGCTCCGCATTTCCCTGCACAGAGAGAGAGACCGCTCCACATTTCCCTGCACAGAGAGACCACTCCACATTTCCCTGCACAGAGAGACCACTCCACATTTCCCTGCACAGAGAGAGAGAGAGAGAGACCGCTCCACATTTCCCTGCACAGAGATACTGCTCCACATTCACCTGCAGAGAGAGAGAGACCGCTCCACATTTCCCTGCACAGAGAGAGAGAGAGACCGCTCCACATTTCCCTGCACAGAGAGAGAGAGAGACCGCTCCACATTTCCCTGCACAGAGAGAGAGAGAGACCGCTCCACATTTCCCTGCACAGAGAGAGAGAGACCGCTCCACATTTCCCTGCACAGAGAGAGAGAGAGAAACCGCTCCACATTTCCCTGCACAGAGAGAGAGAGACCGCTCCAAATTTCCCTGCACAGAGAGAGAGACCGCTCCACATTTCCCTGCACAGAGAGAGAGAGAGAGAGAGAGACCACTCCACATTTCCCTGCACAGAGAGACCACTCCACATTTCCCTGCACAGAGAGACCACGCCACATTTCCCTGCACAGAGAGACCACTCCACATTTCCCTGCACGGAGAGAGAGAGAGAGAGAGAGAGAAAGAGACCGCTCCAAATTTCCCTGCACAGAGAGAGAGAGACCGCTCCACATTTCCCTGCACAGAGAGAGAGAGAGACCGCTCCACATTTCCCTGCACAGAGACCACTCCACATTTCCCTGCACAGAGAGACCACTCCACATTTCCCTGCACAGAGAGAGAGAAAGAAAGAGAGACCACTCCACATTTCTCTGCACATAGAGAGAGACCGCTCCACATTTCCCTGCACAGAGAGAGACTGCTCCACATTTACCTGCAGAGAGAGAGAGAGAGAGACCGCTCCGCATTTCCCTGCACAGAGAGAGAGAGAGAGAGACCACTCCACATTTCCCTGCACAGAGAGAGAGAGAGAGACCGCTCCACATTTCCCTGCACAGAGAGAGAGAGACCGCTCCACATTTCCCTGCACAGAGAGAGAGAGACCGCTCCACATTTCCCTGCACAGAGAGAGACTGCTCCACATTTATCTGCAGAGAGAGAGAGAGAGACCGCTCCGCATTTCCCTGCACAGAGAGAGAGAGACCGCTCCACATTTCCCTGCACAGAGAGAGAGAGAGAGACCGCTCCACATTTCCCTACACAGAGAGAGAGAGAGACCCCTCTTCACATTTTCCTGCACAGAGAGACCACTCCACATTTCCCTGCACAGAGAGAGAGAGAGAGAGAGAGACCGCTCCACATTTCCCTGCACAGAGAGAGAGAGATCGCTCCACATTTCCCTGCACAGAGAGAGAGAGAGAGAGATCGCTCCACATTTCCCTGCACGGAGAGAGAGAGAGAAAGAGAGACCGCTCCACATTTCCCTGCACAGAGAGAGAGAGAGATCGCTCCACATTTCCCTGCACAGAGAGAGAGAGACCCCTCTTCACATTTCCCTGCACAGAGACCACTCCACGTTTCCCTGCACAGAGAGACCACTCCACATTTCCCTGCACAGAGAGAGAGAAAGAAAGAGAGACCACTCCACATTTCTCTGCACATAGAGAGAGACCGCTCCACATTTCCCTGCACAGAGAGAGAGAGACCGCTCCACATTTCCCTGCACAGAGAGAGACTGCTCCACATTTACCTGCAGAGAGAGAGAGAGACCGCTCCGCATTTCCCTGCACAGAGAGAGAGAGAGACCGCTCCACATTTCCCTGCACAGAGAGACCACTCCACATTTCCCTGCACAGAGAGACCACTCCACATTTCCCTGCACAGAGATACTGCTCCACATTCACCTGCAGAGATAGAGAGACCGCTCCACATTTCCCTGCACAGAGAGAGAGAGAGACCGCTCCACATTTCCCTGCACAGAGAGAGAGAGAGACCGCTCCACATTTCCCTGCACAGAGAGAGAGACCGCTCCACATTACCTGCACAGAGAGAGAGACCGCTCCACATTTCCCTGCACAGAGAGAGAGAGACCGCTCCACATTTCCCTGCACAGAGAGAGACTGCTCCACATTTACCTGCAGAGAGAGAGACTGCTCCGCATTTCCCTGCACAGAGAGAGAGAGAGAGAGACCGCTCCACATTTCCCTGCACAGAGAGACCACTCCACATTTCCCTGCACAGAGAGACCACTCCACATTTCCCTGCACAGAGAGAGAGAGAGAGACCGCTCCACATTTCCCTGCACAGAGATACTGCTCCACATTCACCTGCAGAGAGAGAGAGACCGCTCCACATTTCCCTGCACAGAGAGAGAGAGAGACCGCTCCACATTTCCCTGCACAGAGAGAGAGAGAGAGACCGCTCCACATTTCCCTGCACAGAGAGAGAGAGAGACCGCTCCACATTTCCCTGCACAGAGAGAGAGAGAGACCGCTCCACATTTCCCTGCACAGAGAGAGAGAGACCGCTCCACATTTCCCTGCACAGAGAGAGAGAGACCGCTCCAAATTTCCCTGCACAGAGAGAGAGACCGCTCCACATTTCCCTGCACAGAGAGAGAGAGAGACCACTCCACATTTCCCTGCACAGAGAGACCACTCCACATTTCCCTGCACAGAGAGACCACTCCACATTTCCCTGCACGGAGAGAGAGAGAGAAAGAGACCGCTCCACATTTCCCTGCACAGAGAGAGAGAGACCGCTCCACATTTCCCTGCACAGAGAGAGAGAGAGACCGCTCCACATTTCCCTGCACAGAGACCACTCCACATTTCCCTGCACAGAGAGACCACTCCACATTTCCCTGCACAGAGAGAGAGAAAGAAAGAGAGACCACTCCACATTTCTCTGCACATAGAGAGAGACCGCTCCACATTTCCCTGCACAGAGAGAGACTGCTCCACATTTACCTGCAGAGAGAGAGAGAGACCGCTCCGCATTTCCCTGCACAGAGAGAGAGAGAGACCACTCCACATTTCCCTGCACAGAGAGAGAGAGAGAGACCGCTCCACATTTCCCTGCACAGAGAGAGAGAGACCGCTCCACATTTCCCTGCACAGAGAGAGAGAGACCGCTCCACATTTCCCTGCACAGAGAGAGACTGCTCCACATTTACCTGCAGAGAGAGAGAGAGAGACCGCTCCGCATTTCCCTGCACAGAGAGAGAGAGAGACCGCTCCACATTTCCCTGCACAGAGAGACCACTCCACATTTCCCTGCACAGAGAGACCACTCCACATTTCCCTGCACAGAGAGAGAGAGAGAAAGAGACCGCTCCACATTTCCCTGCACAGAGATACTGCTCCACATTCACCTGCAGAGAGAGAGAGACCGCTCCACATTTCCCTGCACAGAGAGAGAGACCGCTCCACATTACCTGCACAGAGAGAGAGACCGCTCCACATTTCCCTGCACAGAGAGAGAGAGACCGCTCCACATTTCCCTGCACAGAGAGAGACTGCTCCACATTTACCTGCAGAGAGAGAGAGACTGCTCCACATTTCCCTGCACAGAGAGAGAGAGAGAGAGACCGCTCCACATTTCCCTGCACAGAGAGACCACTCCACATTTCCCTGCACAGAGAGACCACGCCACATTTCCCTGCACAGAGAGAGAGAGAGAGAGAGAGAGACCACTCCACATTTCCCTGCACAGAGATACTGCTCCACATTCACCTGCAGAGAGAGAGAGACCGCTCCACATTTCCCTGCACAGAGAGAGAGAGAGACCGCTCCACATTTCCCTGCACAGAGAGAGAGAGAGACCGCTCCACATTTTCCTGCACAGAGAGAGAGAGAGACCGCTCCACATTTCCCTGCACAGAGAGAGAGAGAGAGACCGCTCCACATTTCCCTGCACAGAGAGAGAGACCGCTCCATATTTACCTGCACAGAGAGAGAGAGACCGCTCCAAATTTCCCTGCACAGAGAGAGAGACCGCTCCACATTTCCCTGCACAGAGAGAGAGAGAGAGAGAGACCACTCCACATTTCCCTGCACAGAGAGACCACTCCACATTTCCCTGCACAGAGAGACCACGCCACATTTCCCTGCACAGAGAGACCACTCCACATTTCCCTGCACGGAGAGAGAGAGAGAGAGAGAGAAAGAGACCGCTCCACATTTCCCTGCACAGAGAGAGAGAGACCGCTCCACATTTCCCTGCACAGAGAGAGAGACCGCTCCACATTTCCCTGCACAGAGACCACTCCACATTTCCCTGCACAGAGAGACCACTCCACATTTCCCTGCACAGAGAGAGAGAAAGAAAGAGAGACCACTCCACATTTCTCTGCACATAGAGAGAGACCGCTCCACATTTCCCTGCACAGAGAGAGACTGCTCCACATTTACCTGCAGAGAGAGAGAGAGAGACCGCTCCGCATTTCCCTGCACAGAGAGAGACCACTCCACATTTCCCTGCACAGAGAGAGAGACCGCTCCACATTTCCCTGCACAGAGAGAGAGAGACCGCTCCACATTTCCCTGCACAGAGAGAGAGAGACCGCTCCACATTTCCCTGCACAGAGAGAGACTGCTCCACATTTACCTGCAGAGAGAGAGAGAGACCGCTCCGCATTTCCCTGCACAGAGAGAGAGAGAGACCGCTCCACATTTCCCTGCACAGAGAGACCACTCCACATTTCCCTGCACAGAGAGACCACTCCACATTTCCCTGCACAGAGAGAGAGAGAGAGAGAGACCGCTCCACATTTCCCTGCACAGAGATACTGCTCCACATTCACCTGCAGAGATAGAGAGACCGCTCCACATTTCCCTGCACAGAGAGAGAGAGAGACCGCTCCACATTTCCCTGCACAGAGAGAGAGAGAGACCGCTCCACATCTCCCTGCACAGAGAGAGAGACCGCTCCACATTACCTGCACAGAGAGAGAGACCGCTCCACATTTCCCTGCACAAAGAGAGAGAGACCGCTCCACATTTCCCTGCACAGAGAGAGACTGCTCCACATTTACCTGCAGAGAGAGAGAGACCGCTCTGCATTTCCCTGCACAGAGAGAGAGAGAGAGAGACCGCTCCACATTTCCCTGCACAGAGAGACCACTCCACATTTCCCTGCACAGAGAGACCACTCCACATTTCCCTGCACAGAGAGAGAGAGAGAGAGAGAGAGACCGCTCCACATTTCCCTGCACAGAGATACTGCTCCACATTCACCTGCAGAGAGAGAGAGACCGCTCCACATTTCCCTGCACAGAGAGAGAGAGAGACCGCTCCACATTTCCCTGCACAGAGAGAGAGAGACCGCTCCACATTACCTGCACAGAGAGAGAGACCGCTCCACATTTCCCTGCACAGAGAGAGAGAGACCGCTCCACATTTCCCTGCACAGAGAGAGAGAGAGACCGCTCCACATTTCCCTGCACAGAGAGAGAGAGAGACCGCTACACATTTCCCTGCACAGAGAGAGAGAGACCGCTCCACATTTCCCTGCACAGAGAGAGAGAGAGCCCTCTCCACATTTCCCTGCACAGAGAGAGAGAGAGAGACCGCTCCACATTTCCTTGCACAGAGAGAGAGAGAGACCGCTCCACATTTCCCTGCACAGAGAGAGAGAGAGAGACCGCTCCACATTTTCCTGCACAGAGAGAGAGACCGCTCCACATTTCCCTGCACAGAGAGAGAGAGAGAGACCGCTCCACATTTCCCTGCACAGAGAGAGAGAGAGACCGCTCCACATTTCCCTACACAGAGAGAGAGAGACCGCTCCAAATTTCCCTGCACAGAGAGAGAGACCGCTCCACATTTCCCTGCAAAGAGAGAGAGAGAGACCACTCCACATTTCCCTGCACAGAGAGACCACTCCACATTTCCCTGCACAGAGAGACCACGCCACATTTCCCTGCACAGAGAGACCACTCCACATTTCCCTGCACGGAGAGAGAGAGAGAGAGAAAGAGACCGCTCCACATTTCCCTGCATAGAGAGAGAGACCGCTCCACATTTCCCTGCACAGAGAGAGAGAGACCGCTCCACATTTCCCTGCACAGAGAGAGAGAGAGACCGCTCCACATTTCCCTGCACAGAGACCACTCCACATTTCCCTGCACAGAGAGACCACTCCACATTTCCCTGCACAGAGAGAGAGAAAGAAAGAGAGACCACTCCACATTTCTCTGCACATAGAGAGAGACCGCTCCACATTTCCCTGCACAGAGAGAGACTGCTCCACATTTACCTGCAGAGAGAGAGAGACCGCTCCGCATTTCCCTGCACAGAGAGAGAGAGACCACTCCACATTTCCCTGCACAGAGAGAGAGAGAGAGAGAGACCGCTCCACATTTCCCTGCACAGAGAGAGAGAGACTGCTCCACATTTCCCTGCACAGAGAGAGAGAGAGACCGCTCCAAATTTCCCTGCACAGAGAGAGAGACTGCTCCACATTTACCTGCAGAGAGAGACTGTTCCACATTTACCTGCAGAGAGAGACTGCTCCACATTTACCTGCACAGAGAGAGAGAGAGAGACCGCTCCACATTTCCCTGCACAGAGAGAGAGAGAGACTGCTCCACATTTCCCTGCACAGAGACCACTCCACATTTCCCTGCACAGAGAGACCACTCCACATTTCCCTGCACAGAGAGAGAGAAAGAAAGAGAGACCACTCCACATTTCTCTGCACATAGAGAGAGACCGCTCCACATTTCCCTGCACAGAGAGAGACTGCTCCACATTTACCTACAGAGAGAGAGAGACCGCTCCGCATTTCCCTGCACAGAGAGAGAGAGAGAGACCACTCCACATTTCCCTGCACAGAGAGAGAGAGAGACCGCTCCACATTTCCCTGCACAGAGAGAGAGAGACCGCTCCACATTTCCCTGCACAGAGAGAGAGAGAGACCGCTCCAAATTTCCCTGCACAGAGAGAGAGACTGCTCCACATTTACCTGCAGAGAGAGACTGTTCCACATTTACCTGCAGAGAGAGAGAGAGACTGCTCCACATTTACCTGCACAGAGAGAGAGAGAGACCGCTCCACATTTCCCTGCACAGAGAGAGAGAGAGAGACCGCTCCAAATTTCCCTGCACAGAGAGAGAGAGAGACTGCTCCAAATTTCCCTGCACAGAGAGAGAGAGACCGCTCCAAATTTCCCTGCACAGAGAGAGCGAGAGACCGCTCCACATTTCCCTGCACAGAGAGAGACTGCTCCACATTTCCCTGCACAGAGAGAGACTGCTCCACATTTCCCTGCACAGAGAGACCACTCCACATTTCCCTGCACAGAGAGACCACTCCACATTTCCCTGCACAGAGAGACCACTCCACATTTCCCTGCACAGAGAGACCACTCCACATTTCCCTGCACAGAGAGACCACTCCACATTTCCCTGCACAGAGAGACCACTCCACATTTCCCTGCACAGAGAGAGAGAGAGACTGCTCCACATTCACCTGCAGAGAGAGAGAGACCGCTCCACATTTCCCTGCACAGAGAGAGAGACCGCTCCACATTTCCCTGCACAGAGAGAGAGAGAGACCGCTCCACATTTCCCTGCACAGAGAGAGAGAGAGAGACCGCTCCACATTTCCCTGCACAGAGAGAGACCGCTCCACATTTCCCTGCACAGAGAGAGAGAGACCGCTCCACATTTCCCTGCACAGAGAGAGAGACCGCTCCACATTTCCCTGCACAGAGAGAGAGACCGCTCCACATTTCCCTGCACAGAGAGAGAGACCGCTCCACATTTCCCTGCACAGAGAGAGAGAGAGACCGCTCCACATTTCCCTGCACAGAGAGAGAGACCGCTCCACATTTCCCTGCACAGAGAGAGAGAGAGACCGCTCCACATTTCCCTGCACAGAGAGAGAGAGACCGCTCCACATTTCCCTGCACAGAGAGAGAGAGAGACTGCTCCACATTTCCGTGCACAGAGAGAGAGAGACTGCTCCACATTTCCGTGCACAGAGAGAGAGAGAGACCGCTCCACATTTCCCTGCACAGAGAGAGACTGCTCCACATTTACCTGCAGAGAGAGAGAGAGAGACTGCTCCACATTTACCTGCACAGAGAGAGAGAGACCGCTCCACATTTCCCTGCACAGAGAGAGACTGCTCCACATTTACCTGCAGAGAGAGAGAGAGACTGCTCCACATTTACCTGCACAGAGAGAGAGAGAGACCGCTCCACATTTACCTGCACAGAGAGAGAGAGACCGCTCCACATTTCCCTGCACAAAGAGACCCTGCTCCACATTTCCTGGAGAGAGAAAGAGAGAGAGACCCCGCTCCACATTTCCTGGAGAGAGAAAGAGAGAGAGACCCGCTCCACATTTCCTGGAGAGAGAAAGAGAGAGACCCGCTCCACATTTCCCTGCACAGAGAGAGAGAGAAAGAGACCGCTCCACATTTCCCTGCACAGAGAGAGACCGCTCCACATTTCCCTGCACAGAGAGAGAGAGAGAGAGAGAGACCGCTCCACATTTCCCTGCACAGAGAGAGACCACTCCACATTTCCCTGCACAGAGAGACCACTCCACATTTCCCTGCACAGAGAGACCACTCCACATTTCCCTGCACAGAGAGAGAGAGAGAGAGACCGCTCTACATTTCCCTGCACAGAGAGAGAGAGAGATCGCTCCACATTTCCCTGCACAGAGAGAGAGAGAGAGAGATCGCTCCACATTTCCCTGCACGGAGAGAGAGAGAGAGACAGAAAGAGAGACCGCTCCACATTTCCCTGCACAGAGAGAGAGAAAGAGAGACCACTCCACATTTCTCTGCACATAGAGAGAGACCGCTCCACATTTCCCTGCACAGAGAGAGAGAGAGACCGCTCCACATTTCCCTGCACAGAGAGAGAGAGACCGCTCCACATTTCCCTGCACAGAGAGAGAGACTGCTCCACATTTCCCTGCACAGAGAGAGAGAGAGACCGCTCCACATTTCCCTGCACAAAGAGACCGCTCCACATTTCCATGCACAGAGAGAGACTGCTCCACATTCACCTGCAGAGAAAGAGAGATAGAGAGAGACTGCTCCACATTCACCTGCAGAGAAAGAGAGAGAGAGACTGCTCCACATTTACCTGCACAGAGAGAGAGAGAGACCGCTCCACATTTCCCTGCACAGAGAGAGAGAGAGACCGCTCCAAATTTCCCTGCACAGAGAGAGAGAGACTGCTCCAAATTTCCCTGCACAGAGAGAGAGAGACCGCTCCAAATTTCCCTGCACAGAGAGAGCGAGAGACCGCTCCACATTTCCCTGCACAGAGAGAGACTGCTCCACATTTACCTGCACAGAGAGAGAGAGAGAGACCGCTCCACATTTCCCTGCACAGAGAGAGACCACTCCACATTTCCCTGCACAGAGAGACCACTCCACATTTCCCTGCACAGAGAGACCACTCCACATTTCCCTGCACAGAGAGAGAGAGAGAGACCGCTCCACATTTCCCTGCACAGAGAGAGAGAGAGAGATCGCTCCACATTTCCCTGCACAGAGAGAGAGAGAGATCGCTCCACATTTCCCTGCACGGAGAGAGAGAGAGAGAGAGAGAAAGAGAGACCACTCCACATTTCCCTGCACAGAGAGAGAGAAAGAGAGACCACTCCACATTTCTCTGCACATAGAGAGAGACCGCTCCACATTTCCCTGCACAGAGAGAGAGAGAGACCGCTCCACATTTCCCTGCACAGAGAGAGAGAGACCGCTCCACATTTCCCTGCACAGAGAGAGAGACTGCTCCACATTTCCCTGCAGAGAGAGAGAGAGAGACCGCTCCACATTTCCCGGCACAAAGAGACCGCTCCACATTTCCATGCACAGAGAGAGACTGCTCCACATTCACCTGCAGAGAAAGAGAGATAGAGAGAGACTGCTCCACATTCACCTGCAGAGAAAGAGAGAGAGAGAGACTGCTCCACATTTACCTGCACAGAGAGAGAGAGAGACCGCTCCACATTTCCCTGCACAGAGAGAGAGAGAGACCGCTCCAAATTTCCCTGCACAGAGAGAGAGAGAGAGACTGCTCCAAATTTCCCTGCACAGAGAGAGAGAGACCGCTCCAAATTTCCCTGCACAGAGAGAGCGAGAGACCGCTCCACATTTCCCTGCACAGAGAGAGAGAGAGAAAGAGACCGCTCCACATTTCCCTGCATAGAGAGAGAGAGAGAGACCGCTCCACATTTCCCTGCACAGAGAGAGAGAGACCGCTCCACATTTCCCTGCACAGAGAGAGAGAGAGACCGCTCCACATTTCCCTGCACAGAGACCACTCCACATTTCCCCGCACAGAGAGACCACTCCACATTTCCCTGCACAGAGAGAGAGAAAGAAAGAGAGACCACTCCACATTTCTCTGCACATAGAGAGAGACCGCTCCACATTTCCCTGCACAGAGAGAGACTGCTCCACATTTACCTGCAGAGAGAGAGAGAGAGACCGCTCCGCATTTCCCTGCACAGAGAGAGAGAGACCACTCCACATTTCCCTGCACAGAGAGAGAGAGACCGCTCCACATTTCCCTGCACAGAGAGAGAGAGACCGCTCCACATTTCCCTGCACAGAGAGAGAGAGAGACCGCTCCAAATTTCCCTGCACAGAGAGAGAGACTGCTCCACATTTACCTGCAGAGAGAGACTGTTCCACATTTACCTGCAGAGAGAGAGAGAGACTGCTCCACATTTACCTGCACAGAGAGAGAGAGAGAGACCGCTCCACATTTCCCTGCACAGAGAGAGAGAGAGACCGCTCCACATTTCCCTGCACAGAGACCACTCCACATTTCCCTGCACAGAGAGACCACTCCACATTTCCCTGCACAGAGAGAGAGAAAGAAAGAGAGACCACTCCACATTTCTCTGCACATAGAGAGAGACCGCTCCACATTTCCCTGCACAGAGAGAGACTGCTCCACATTTACCTGCAGAGAGAGAGAGAGAGACCGCTCCGCATTTCCCTGCACAGAGAGAGAGAGAGAGACCACTCCACATTTCCCTGCACAGAGAGAGAGAGAGAGAGACCGCTCCACATTTCCCTGCACAGAGAGAGAGAGACCGCTCCACATTTCCCTGCACAGAGAGAGAGAGAGAGAGACCGCTCCAAATTTCCCTGCACAGAGAGAGAGACTGCTCCACATTTACCTGCAGAGAGAGACTGTTCCAGATTTACCTGCAGAGAGAGAGAGACTGCTCCACATTTACCTGCACAGAGAGAGAGAGAGACCGCTCCACATTTCCCTGCACAGAGAGAGAGAGGCCGCTCCACATTTCCCTGCACAGAGAGAGACTGCTCCACATTTCCCTGCACAGAGAGAGACTGCTCCACATTTCCCTGCACAGAGAGACCACTCCACATTTCCCTGCACAGAGAGACCACTCCACATTTCCCTGCACAGAGACCACTCCACATTTCCCTGCACAGAGAGACCACTCCACATTTCCCTGCACAGAGAGAGAGAGACCGCTCCACATTTCCCTACACAGAGAGAGAGAGAGACCCCTCTTCACATTTTCCTGCACAGAGAGACCACTCCACATTTCCCTGCACAGAGAGACCACTCCACATTTCCCTGCACAGAGAGACCACTCCACATTTCCCTGCACAGAGAGACCACTCCACATTTCCCTGCACAGAGAGAGAGAGAGAGACTGCTCCACATTCACCTGCAGAGAGAGAGAGACCGCTCCACATTTCCCTGCACAGAGAGAGAGAGAGACCGCTCCACATTTCCCTGCACAGAGAGAGAGAGAGACCGCTCCACATTTCCCTGCACAGAGAGAGAGAGAGACCGCTCCACATTTCCCTGCACAGAGAGAGACCGCTCCACATTTCCCTGCACAGAGAGAGAGAGACCGCTCCACATTTCCCTGCACAGAGAGAGAGACCACTCCACATTTCCCTGCACAGAGAGAGAGACCGCTCCACATTTCCCTGCACAGAGAGAGAGACCGCTCCACATTTCCCTGCACAGAGAGAGAGAGAGACCGCTCCACATTTCCCTGCACAGAGAGAGAGACTGCTCCACATTTCCCTGCACAGAGAGAGAGAGAGACCGCTCCACATTTCCCTGCACAGAGAGAGAGAGAGAGACCGCTCCACATTTCCCTGCACAGAGAGAGAGAGAGACCGCTCCACATTTCCCTGCACAGAGAGAGAGAGAGACTGCTCCACATTTCCGTGCACAGAGAGAGAGAGAGACTGCTCCACATTTCCGTGCACAGAGAGAGAGAGAGAGACCGCTCCACATTTCCCTGCACAGAGAGAGACTGCTCCACATTTACCTGCAGAGAGAGAGAGAGACTGCTCCACATTTACCTGCACAGAGAGAGACCGCTCCACATTTCCCTGCACAGAGAGAGACTGCTCCACATTTACCTGCAGAGAGAGAGAGAGAGAGACTGCTCCACATTTACCTGCACAGAGAGAGAGAGAGAGACCGCTCCACATTTACCTGCACAGAGAGAGAGAGAGAGACCGCTCCACATTTCCCTGCACAAAGAGACCCTGCTCCACATTTCCTGGAGAGAGAAAGAGAGAGAGACCCCGCTCCACATTTCCTGGAGAGAGAAAGAGAGAGAGACCCGCTCCACATTTCCTAGAGAGAGAAAGAGAGAGACCCGCTCCACATTTCCCTGCACAGAGAGAGAGAGAAAGAGACCGCTCCACATTTCCCTGCACAGAGAGAGACCGCTCCACATTTCCCTGCACAGAGAGAGAGAGAGACCGCTCCACATTTCCCTGCACAGAGAGAGACCACTCCACATTTCCCTGCACAGAGAGACGACTCCACATTTCCCTGCACAGAGAGACCACTCCACATTTCCCTGCACAGAGAGAGAGAGAGACCGCTCCACATTTCCCTGCACAGAGAGAGAGAGAGATCGCTCCACATTTCCCTGCACAGAGAGAGAGAGAGATCGCTCCACATTTCCCTGCACGGAGAGAGAGAGAGAGAGAAAGAGAGACCGCTCCACATTTCCCTGCACAGAGAGAGAGAAAGAGAGACCACTCCACATTTCTCTGCACATAGAGAGAGACCGCTCCACATTTCCCTGCACAGAGAGAGAGAGAGACCGCTCCACATTTCCCTGCACAGAGAGAGAGAGACCGCTCCACATTTCCCTGCACAGAGAGAGAGACTGCTCCACATTTCCCTGCACAGAGAGAGAGACCGCTCCACATTTCCCTGCACAAAGAGACCGCTCCACATTTCCATGCACAGAGAGAGACTGCTCCACATTCACCTGCAGAGAAAGAGAGATAGAGAGAGACTGCTCCACATTCACCTGCAGAGAAAGAGAGAGAGAGACTGCTCCACATTTACCTGCACAGAGAGAGAGAGAGACCGCTCCACATTTCCCTGCACAGAGAGAGAGAGAGACCGCTCCAAATTTCCCTGCACAGAGAGAGAGAGAGACTGCTCCAAATTTCCCTGCACAGAGAGAGAGAGACCGCTCCAAATTTCCCTGCACAGAGAGAGCGAGAGACCGCTCCACATTTCCCTGCACAGAGAGAGACTGCTCCACATTTACCTGCACAGAGAGAGACTGCTCCACATTTACCTGCAGAGAGAGACTGCTCCACATTTACCTGCAGAGAGAGAGAGAGACTGCTCCACATTTACCTGCACAGAGAGAGAGAGACCGCTCCACATTTCCCTGCACAGAGAGAGAGAGAGACCGCTCCACATTTACCTGCACATAGAGAGACTGCTCCACATTTACCTGCAGAGAGAGAGAGAGAGACTGCTCCACATTTACCTGCACAGAGAGAGAGAGACCGCTGCACATTTCCCTGCACAGAGAGAGAGAGACCGCTGCACATTTCCCTGCACAGAGAGACCACACCTCAAGAAAAATTGTTTGATTCCCGTATCAACATAGTAAAGCCTTGTACACACCACTATTTTTTTTTTCTTTCGCTCAACCTAGCAAAAAAAAACTGACAGGTCCGGTTAGAGCCGCTAAGTACTAGCAAAAGTGACCTGAGCATGGATCACTTTTCAGCAGAGTGACAGTGTCTGCTGCAAGTGTGTACAAGCCTTTGCAGGGCTTGTGTGCAGTTTTGCTTAGCCGCAGTCCCATAGGCTTCTTTTAGGTTGGGCGTTTTTGCTGCATTCTTTTTAAAGGGCACCAAAGATGCAGCATGCAGATGTTTTTGTGAACTTTCAGAAAATGCATCAAAAATGTGCAAACTAATAGAAGTCTATGGGACTGAGGGGGGTAACATGCAGAAAGACTGAAATCACCAACACTGCAGCCAGACTGTGACACACCAGTGAGATCCCACTTCATAGTACATAGGACCAGGTATTGCACAAGTTGCTGATGGAAACCTCTTTAGCTGCAGAGAGGTGGGGGGTTAGGGAGAGGCCTGTCACAACTCACTCACTTACTTGGAAGGAAGGACCCAGCAGGAGTATCACTGGCTCAGTCATCACATCAGCATCCATCCAGAGCCTTTCATCCAGGACACTGACTGCTCAGTTTAAACGTTCCCGCCCACACATTCTATTCACAGACGCAGCACACAAGCTGCCCGGAGTGTGGGCGGGCACAGTGAGAGGGGGCTGGAGGGAGGCAGAGCAGATCCGCCCTCTTCCATTCGGCTGTGCTCTGAAATGAAAGGACACAGACTCAGGTGCAGACAACAGCACTGTGACAGGACAGATGTCCGCTCACAGCACAAATGTTTCTTCACACTTCTAGGATGTTATCCAGCCCTGCCAGCCTCGCTTGAGCAGTAACACTCACCACTCGGCCAACTACGGAACTGCACATGCGCAGTTCCTAGCTGGCAGCAGATCGGCCTTTTTATCGAGAATCAGATCGGCCTGGGGGGAAATTGCATGCCTGCCTCCCCTGCCAGCCCGCCCCTGGAGACAAGTCTTTGACTTCCCAGTAAAGTGAATGTCCACACCAGCTGAAACTCTAACTCAGGGTTTATTTTCTCTTAACCAATAACACAGTCTCTGATAGGAAAAGGTTGGAGCAAAACAGAACAGTACAAGGTGTGGAGGAGGTCCAGGCACAAATGTTACAGATGTTTGCTCAGATTCTCAAGCAAGTTTAACTAGGCGCACAGTCTCTGCCACAGACTGTGAAGTTGGTCTCTGCCACAGACCAGGTGAAACTGATCCCCTTCTTTAGCTATGGCCCCTTTTTAGGAAAAGACATCCCTCCGGAGAGTTACCGGGACCCTACCGTCACCATGACACTGCACTGGGTCTTCGGAGAGTTCCTTTCCCGGCCTCCTCATCCTAGATATGGGTCCCCTCGCAAGGCGGCACCCTGAGAGTCCTCAATTCTCGGTGGACCCCAGCCGAAGGTGCTGGGCCCCAGGCCTCCGCTGCAGTCCCTGGACCTACATACCCAGGGCGGACAGGAACAGCATGGTAGTACCTCACCCTGGGCTAAAGGTGCCCAGGATGGAACAAGAACACCCGTCTCTGGGCCTAAGGTGCCCAGGGCGGACAGGAACACACCTCCCTGGGAGTAGGACTCCCAACGACCGAACCGAACCCCAAACAGGCAGCGTCTGCCCCTTTTATATCCTCTCCCAGCATGCCCAGCAGGTAGACCACACCCACCGTATGGCTGCTGAGAGGGGACACACAAGGCACAGCACTGTATCAGCGGTTCAACCCTAGCCTACTATGGCAGCGCCACCTGTAGGCCACAGGGAACTGTACACCGATACTCTCCCTGTGGATAAAAATGGTTGCAAAAACCCTGACAAATTAGGTTGTTTGAGTAAACTACCACTCAAACACTTCCCCTAAATTTAGCACCCCGCTACAGACGCATAGCAAGGGGTGGGACCAGAGCGTCAGTGGCGATCAAGGCCACGCCCACCCGTGGCCAGCTACTCCATCGAGAAAATACAGTACTGGCACTGCTGCACAGTGACAGACTAGGGATGAGCTCGGTGTTCGAGTCGAACATAGGTTCGACTCGAACATCGGCTGTTCGCGCGTTCGGCGAACAACGAACGATTTGGGCCGTTCGCGCCAAATTCGAGTGACGCGAACGGCCCACAATACACTGCGCCATCGCAGTGTAATCCCGGCGCTGTGATTGGCCAAGCATGCACTGTGACCCTGCATGCTTGGCCAATCACTGCGCCGGCAGCGAGGAGAGCAATGATTGGCCACAGGCAGGATGCCTGTGGCCAATTATTGCTGAGGGGGTTTAGTACACGCCCCACACTATAAAAGGCCGCCAGCGCAGCGGCCTCGTGTAGTGTGTTCCGGCGCAGGGAAAGAGAAGGATAGGCAGGGACAGTGTCATATTTTTTCTTTGCTAAACCTTGTGTGTAGGGACAGAGAAGGATAGGCAGGGAGAGTGTCAGTGTCATATTCTTTGCTAAACCTTGTTTGTAGGGACAGAGAAGGATAGGCAGGGAGAGTGTCAGTTTCATATTCTTTGCTAAACCTTGTGTGCTGAACCATATTGCTAAACCTTGTGTGTAGGGACAGACAAGGATAGGCAGGGAGAGTGTCAGTGTCATATTCTTTGCTAAACCTTGTGTGCTGAACCATATTGCTAAACCTTGTGTGTAGGGACAGACAAGGATAGGCAGTCGAGAGTGTCAGTGTCATAATCTTTGCTAAACCTAGTGCGCTGAACCATATTGCTAAACCTTGTGTGTAGGGACAGACAAGGATAGGCAGTCGAGAGTGTCAGTGTCATAATCTTTGCTAAACCTAGTGTGCTGAACCATATTGCTAAACCTTGTGTGTAGGGACAGACAAGGATAGGCAGTCGAGAGTGTCAGTGTCATAATCTTTGCTAAACCTAGTGCGCTGAACCATATTGCTAAACCTTGTGTGTAGGGACAGACAAGGATAGGCAGTCGAGAGTGTCAGTGTCATAATCTTTGCTAAACCTAGTGCGCTGAACCATATTGCTAAACCTTGTGTGTAGGGACAGACAAGGATAGGCAGTCGAGAGTGTCAGTGTCATAATCTTTGCTAAACCTAGTGCGCTGAACCATATTGCTAAACCTTGTGTGTAGGGACAGACAAGGATAGGCAGTCGAGAGTGTCAGTGTCATAATCTTTGCTAAACCTAGTGCGCTGAACCATATTGCTAAACCTTGTGTGTAGGGACAGACAAGGATAGGCAGTCGAGAGTGTCAATGTCATAATCTTTGCTAAACCTAGTGCGCTGAACCATATTGCTAAACCTTGTGTGTAGGGACAGACAAGGATAGGCAGTCGAGAGTGTCAGTGTCATAATCTTTGCTAAACCTAGTGTGCTGAACCATATTGCTAAACCTTGTGTGTAGGGACAGACAAGGATAGGCAGTCGAGAGTGTCAGTGTCATATTCTTTGCTAAACCTAGTGTGCTGAACCATATTGCTAAACCTTGTGTGTAGGGACAGACAAGGATAGGCAGTCGACAGTGTCAGTGTCCTATTCTTTGCTAAACCTTGTGTGCAGGGAGAGAGAAGGATAGGCAGGGGACAGTGTCAGTGTCATTGTTGCTAAGCCTCCTGCACAGTATACACCTGAAGCTAGCCCTTATTGCTGGTTTTCCCATCTCCCTGCAGGCCATTAGAATGTCTGGAAGGCAAACAAGGAGAGGCAGACAGTCAGGAGCCAATAAAAGAGGGCAAGCAGGCTCTGTGTCTGGGGGCAACAGTGCTGGTCGTGGATGCGGTGCATTGTCATCAGCACATGGCCATGGGACACGCTTGTCCTTCTTTTCGGCAGCTGGACATGTTGAGCCACATCATGCCGAAGACTTGGTAGAGTGGATGACCAAGCCCTCCTCATCCTCCTCATCCTCTCTCACCCAGGCTCAGGGTACTGGCAAAGCAGCTGCCAAAGCGTCCTCTTCCCTGGTATCAATGTCATCATCAGTCACTCCTTCCCTAGACCCACCATGTCCTCCTCCTGAGGAGTCCCCCGAACTGTTTGAGCATAGTGTTGGGTACATGCTCCAGGAGGATGCCCAGCGTTTCGAAGGGTCTGATGATGATACCCAGCTAGAGGAAGGCAGTAGCGTGAGAGCAGAGAGAGGGGATGCTCAAGAAGGACACCAATCTGGCAGTCATGTTCCAGCAGCTGCAGCATACTGCCAGATTGGCTCCAGTGATGAGGAAGGAGGGGATGATGAGGTCACTGACTCCACGTGGGTGCCTAATAGGAGAGAGGAGGAGGATGAGGAGGAGGCACATCTCCAACGAGGCAGGATGCCCTTGGGTGGCCAGCGTAAGGGCAGCACACCGACGGAATCACACCGCAGAGCTCCGCCTGTGCAGGGCGCTGCCTCTGCCCGTTATTCAAAAAGTTCTTTGGTGTGGGCCTTTTTTGAGGCGAGTGCATCAGATCGCACAGCTGCTGTTTGCAACATATGTCTCAAGCGTATATCGTGTGGCCAAAACATCAGCCGCTTGGGCACCACATGCTTGACCAGACATATGTTGACCTGCCATGCAGCTCGTTGGCAAGCCTACCTTAAAGACCCACACCAAAGAACAAAGCGGACCTCTCCTTGCACCGCATCAGCTGGGATCTCCAACCCCACTATACCTTCAGTCCTCTCTGAAACCTGCACTGAGAGGAATGAAGGTGTAGAATTAGGTGTGTCACAGCCAAGTACTTGCGGCCACTCTGCTAGCAGTACACCGACGTCCGATTCTAGCAGGCAAATTTCCCTGCCCCAGCTGCTGGACCGTCGAAAGAAGTTCACTCCCAGCCATCCACATGCCCAGCGGTTGAATGCTAGCTTGGCTAAATTGCTAGCGCTTCAACTGCTGCCTTTTCAGTTGGTAGACTCGGCCCCCTTCCGTGAGTTTGTGCAATGTGCGGTTCCTCAGTGGCAGGTTCCCAAACGCCACTTTTTCTCACGGAAGGCGATTCCGGCTCTCTACCGGCATGTGGAAGGCAATGTCTTGGCCTCGCTGGACAGGGCGGTCAGCGGTAAGGTGCATATTACCGCTGACTCATGGTCCAGCAGGCATGGACAGGGACGTTACCTTTCTTTCACGGCCCATTGGGTCACTCTTTTGGCAGCTGGGAAGGATGCAGGACAAGGTGCAGTAGTGTTGGAGGTTGTTCCACCGCCACGCCTCCAAAATGCTACTACTGGTTGTGACACACCTCTCTCCTCCACCCCCTCCTCTTCTTCTTCCTCCATGGCCTCTTCCTGTGGTTTGTCCTCGGAACCAGCGGTGCTCCATAGGCGTTCAAGGGGCTACGCAAGTACGCAGGCAAAAAGATGCCATGCCGTGCTTGCGCTGGTGTGTTTGGGGGACAGGAGCCACACTGGGGCAGAGGTCCTGTCTGCTCTGCAGGGGCAGGCCGAGAGGTGCTTGACGCCACACCAGCTTAAGCCAGGAATGGTGGTTTGCGACAATGGCACCAACCTCCTCTCCGCCCTCCGACAGGGACAACTGACCCATGTGCCCTGTATGGCTCACGTCCTTAACCTGGTGGTGCAGCGGTTCTTGGGCAGGTACCCGGGCTTACAGGATGTCCTGAGGCAGGCCAGGAAAGTCTGTGTGCATTTCCGCAGATCTTATAATGCCAGTGCTCGCCTGGCTGAGCTGCAAAAGGAGTTGAACCTGCCCAAGAACCGCCTTATATGTGACATGCCCACCAGGTGGAACTCAACGTTGGCCATGCTGCAGCGGCTGCACACGCAGCAGAGGGCCATCAATGAGTACCTGTGCGACTACGGCACCAGGACAGGGTCAGGGGAGCTCGGGTTTTTTTCACCACGCCAGTGGGGCATGATCAGGGATGCATGCACTGTCCTGGCACCATTTGAGGAGGCCACGAGGATGGTGAGCAGTGACAGTGCATGCATCAGTGACACTGTACCTCTTGTCCACCTGTTGGAGCACACGCTGCGTGGAATAATGGACAGGGCACTTGAGGCAGAACAGAGGCAGGAAGAGGAGGACTTCCTTGCCTCTCAAGGCCCCCTTTACCCAGACAGTGTTCCTTCTGTCCCACCAATCGCACAGGAAGAGAAGGAGGAGGAGGAGGAGGAGGATTGTGTCAGCATGGAGGTGGAGGCTGGCACTCAGCATCATCAGCAGCAGTCTTTTAGGGATGATTTACAGTCCCAAGAAACCAGTGGACTTGTACGTGGCTGGGAGGAGGTGGCTGCGGATCATGTCGTCCTTAGTGACCCAGAGGACTCCGGACTGAATGCCTCAGCTAACCTACGCTGCATGGCCTCCCTGATCCTGCAAAGTCTGCGGAAGGATCCTCGTATTCTTCGGATCAAGGAGAGGGATCATTACTGGCTGGCCACTCTCCTTGATCCACAGTACAAGGGTAAGGTTGCGGACCTTATGTTACCGTCGCAGAGGGAGCAGAGGATGAGACAACTCCGGGAGGCCTTGCAGAAAGGTCTGTGCAACGCGTTCCCAGAGACTGGGAGGTTACAAACTCCTGGTCCTGGACAACGAGTTGCTGAGGCTTCGGGCAGTCAAAGAAGGAGCGGTGGGGAAGGTGGCCGTCTGACCGATGCGTTCAGACAATTCTTTAGTCCGCAGCCCCAAAGTATGATCGGTTCCAGCAACCATCGCCAGCGTCTGATATACATGGTGCAGGAATACCTAGGGGCAAGGTCAGACTTGGACACCTTCCCCACCGAAAATCCTCTGGCTTACTGGGTCTTGAGGATGGATCACTGGCCAGAGCTTGCACAGTATGCAATTGAGCTACTGGCCTGTCCTGCATCCAGCGTTCTTTCAGAACGCACATTCAGTGCTGCTGGAGGATTTGTCACGGATCACAGGGTGCGCCTGTCCACCGACTCGGTTGATCGACTGACTTTCATCAAGATGAACCAGTCTTGGATCACCACCAGCTACCACACACCTGATGCTGATATAACAGACTAATTGATTTTAAAATGTAACATCCCTTCAAGACTGATGCTGATGCTGAGTGCCTGTGCTGTTATGTTGACTGGCTATCCTCCTCCTCCTCCTCAATGATCCGATTAATGATGATAGCTTGGAAGATCATTTTGGTTTATGTGTGCCGCCACCAGTGGCTAAGGCCCAATTTTTCAGCCCCTGTTTAACAGGGGCGTGTAATTACAATTTTTGATGCAATACTTTGCAACAGGGCTCATTGCTGTGCTCCAAGTACAGTATCTGTGAGGGGTTGCAGTGTTGTGCCACCAGTGGCTAAGGCCCAATTTTTCAGCCCCTGTTTAACAGGGGCGTGTAATTACAATTTTTGATGCAATACTTTGCAACAGGGCTCATTGCTGTGCTCCAAGTACAGTATCTGGGAGGGGTTGCAGTGTTGTGCCACCAGTGCCTAAGGCCCAATTTTTCAGCCCCTGTTCAACAGGGGCATGCAATTATAATTATTGATCTAATAATTCACAGCAGGGCTAAATGCTGCGCCCACCAAGAGTAACTGTCAGGCCTTACAGTGTTGTGTCAACACCACCACCACCACCACCACCAAAGGCCCAATTTTTCAGCCCCTGTTCAACAGGGGCATGCAATTATAATTATTGATCTAATAATTCACAGCAGGGCCCATTGCTGCGCCCACCAAGAGTAACTGTCAGGCCTTACAGTGTTGTGGCACCAGCACCACCATCAAAGGCCCAATTTTTTACTACCACTGTTCAACAATTATATGTTATTACAATTCCTGATATAATAGTTGACAGCAGGGCGTTCCAGCACCCACCAAGAGTAACTGTGAGTGCTTACAGTGTTGTGCCAACAGCAACACCTAAGGGGCCAATTTCTGCAGAGTATATACGGCAGGTCCCTACTTTCAAACATCCAACTTACAAACGACTCCTACTTGCAAACGGAAGAAGACAACAGGAAGTGAGAGGAAATCTACCCCTAGGAAGGAAAATTCTCTCCTGTAAGAATTAATATGGGAGAAAGGTGTCTCCTCTCTACTGATGCTTTATCACCAATCCTTGTTTCAATAAAAACACCACATTTCAAAAACAGTTGTCATTGGGACGCAAAGTGAGGTGAAATGTTCTGAACAGGGGCACAGACAGCAAAACAAATGTTACAGGGGTGATAACCCTTCCCTATGTTTTCCAAAAAGCTTAAAAATAGATTTTTTGGCTGGAGCTACACTTAAACAATGTACGTGTTCAAAATTACAAACAGATTCTACTTAAGAACAAACCTACAGTCCCTGTCTTGTTTACACCGGTATTGTTTACACCGCCTGTATACTGCTGTTCAGAGTATATAGGGCCTTTTTTATTTTGTGTTGCGGGGTTCCCCTTAATATCCAAAGAAGACCCAAAGGGGCTGGTAATGGGCTGGGGTAGGGGGGGGGTGATGGGGTAGCTATGTCATTTTTCTTAAAGATTTTCATCCATATTACCGGGAGCAGACATTACATTAAAGCCGCAAGCAGTTTTAAATGGCTTTTTTTTCCTTTAGAAATGTCATTTTGTGCAGGGACAGTTCTAAACACGGGAAACACGTGGCACTTCGCAGGCATACTTTAGACACCCCCCAGGTACGATATTTAAAGGAATATTTGACTTTTTTTTTTCACTTTATGCATCATTAAAATGACTGCTCCCGAAAAACGTCCGTTTTTAAAACTTCTTTTTGCATTGATACATGTCCCCTGGTGCAGAACCCGGGTTCCCAAACTCTGTTTAGGACAATAACATGGATAATAGTCGTTATAATTAGCACTTTAGAATCCGAACGTTCGCATCCATTGTATTTAATAGGGTTCTAATGTTCGTGCGAACTTTCGGTCCGTTCGCGGGTTCTGGTGCGAACTGAACCCGGGGGTGTTCGGCTCATCACTACTCTCTACATATATCACGACAAACATGGTGTCAGAAGATTTGGATTCATACTCTTTCTACACATTTGATGCTGAGAGCCTGCCAGCCTTCATGTGAGTGTTCTTGGAACTGATTGTGCCTCCTGACAATTTCAGTCCTGTCCTGGTTGCTGAGTGTTTACAGCAAGGAAAACAGCATCATGGCAGCTAACAGCATTCCACTGCCTGAGGCAATGAGGGTGAGTGGAGATGTCGGCAGTAACTGGGACAATTTCAGGGCTGAGTTTTAGGACTATTCCCTAGCCACAGGGTTAAATGAGAAGCCTGCAACAGTGCAAGCAGCCACACTGAGGAGGGTGATGGGCAGTGAATGCCTCCATGTTTACAAGCATAATCTGAACCTCACAGAGGAGCAAAAGAGTGACACCAAAACCATTCTGAATGCATTAGAAGCTTTCTTCAGACCCTCTAAAAATGTAATCTATGAAAGATATATATTTGGCTGCTGTAAGCAAGAAGACTGTGAATCAATAGACAGGTTTGTCACATGGCTAAGAGAAAAAGCTGCAAGCTGTGAGTATGGCTCTCTGAGAGATGAACTTATTTGTGGTAAAATAGTTTTAGGTATCACCAGTGAAAGCACACGCCGCCACCTATTGAGGAAACATGATTTAGATCTACAAACAGCAATTGAGATATGTCGCACTGCAGAACTTACTGACAAACATATGAAAGCTATGGAGCAGAATAAACTGATTGACAATATCAATGCAGCCTCTAAACCAGTGTTTCTCAACTCCAGTCCTCAAGGTGCCCGAACAGGTCATGTTTTCAGGATTTCCCTCAGATGAAACAGCTGTGGGAATTACTAAAGCAGTTAAACTGATCAAATAACCTGTGCAAAACAATGGAGAGCCTGAAAACATGACCTGTTGGGGCGCCTTGAGGACTGGAGTTGAGAAACACTGCTCTAAACAGCAAAGCTTCAAAAACCACCAGCATAAGTTTCAGCACAAGGGTCACCTACACAACTCACCTGGGAGGAAGCCTGCATCATGCAAGTATTGCGGCAATGTGCATGTACGAGAGAAAGAAAAGTGTCCTGCATATGGGAAAATCTGTACTGCATGTAGTAAACCAAATCACTTTGCAAGAGTGTGTCTCTCCAGTAAAATGGAAGCAAGGAAGCTGCACACAATTGAGCAAATGTCAGATCCGGAGGATGCACACCTGCTTAGCACTGATATGATTTACTCCTCAGAATGCATTGGTGCTGTAAACACAAAGGGCAAAAAATGGTTTGTAAACCTCAGATTAAACAATATAATCCAACCCTGCCAGCTGGACTCGGGTGCAACGTGTGATGTCATGAGTATAAAGGACAAAATGAAACTGGCACCCAGAGCACCCCTTCAGCCTAGTAGCACCAAACTAAAGTTGTATTCAGGGGAACTAATGGAATCATTGGGGCTATTCCAAACAGAATGCAGCATACGTGATTGTATACACAAACTGAACTTTGAGATTGTTGATGCCGATCAGAAACCACTATTATCAGGTTCAACATGTGAGCGCCTTGGACTGATGCTGTTCACCATTCCTGCTGAGCTACATAATGTTGATAATCAGCCTGCAAAATCTCTGACTAGGCCACTGACAAAACAGCAAATTCTTCACACCTACAGTGATGTGTTTGAGGGCCCAGTAGTCTCTGTTCCAGGAGAGGTTCGTTTTGAACTTGATCCTACCATTCAACCTGTACAATGTGCCCCACGCAATGTACCTATCGCCATTAAGCCACAGGTTAAAGCTCAACTAGATAAATATGAAGCTGAAGGACATCTAACTTCAGTAACAGAGCCTACAGATTGGATTAGTAACATGGTTGTTATCAGAAAGCCTGAGAAGATCAGAATATGCATTGATCCCAAGTTTCTGAATATGGTCCTGAAACGGTCACACTACTTAATGCCAACACTCGATGATATTTTGCACAAACTACCTAAAGCATGTGTCTTCACACTTGTAGATGCTAGAGATGCCCTTTTACAGTGCAAACTGGATGAAAAGAGTAGCAACATGACCATGTTCTGGACTCCTTGGGGCAGAAAGAGATGGCTCAAACTACCATTTGGAGTCTCTGTAGCACCGGAGGTATACCAGCGAAAGCAGTGTAGCGGGTATATACTTTTAAATTCTGGTGACGACACCAGTGATGTATAGTTCCCTGTGGTCCAGCGGGTGGCGCTGTCACTTTGGGCCGGGGTTGAACCATCGCTGCAGTGCTGTACCCTTTGTGGCCTCTCGCAGCGGTTGTACGGCGGGTGGGGAACCCGCCGTGCATCCTGGGAGAGGGTATAAAGGGGGCGGACATCTTCGCCACAAGGTTCGAGTCCCAGGCACCTTCAGCCTGAGGGCTGCTGTTCACAGTCGGGGTCCAGGCAGCCTAGGCCTGGACACCGGGAGTTCCTGTTCCATCCCAGAAACCTTCAGTCTGGGGTGAGGTACTCAGCCGGAGGCCTGGGGCCCAGTGCCTTCCGCTGGGTCCCGCGAGGGAGGGATTGTCCTAGGGGGCCCCGGGAGTGGGGCACCCAAATCCAGTGGCGTAAGGGACCGGAGGAGGGTCTCATCCGAAGACCTGGTGCAGCAGATTGCCAGTGCCGGATGAACCTCTGGAGACCGCCCAGAGGGATATCTTCCCAAACAGGGGCCAAGTTCAGAGAGGAAGGTGGTTCATGTTCTATGACCGGTGGCAGCGGTCCAGCTATTTAACTCAGGTCAGTGGCAGAGGCCTGCTATTAGGCCTGTGGCAGGGGCCTCAACGGTTTATCCGGTCGGTGGCAGCGACCAAAACTCACGGTCGGTGGCAGAGACCGTGCGCCAGGCCTATTTGCTAGCAAAGGAATAGGAGAGTTCAGTTGTGCCTGGGCCTACTCGTATCCACACCCCTGTTTGTTCATTACTGAAAGTTCAACTGATTGTGTTCACCCTGCAAGAAAATAAATAAAGGAGTGTTGGACTTTCGATTGGTGTGGGGCTCTATGTTATTGGCAGACACGTCTCCACAGAACAACTAAGGCTTCTTATGCAGTGAACAGACCCCGAGGTAATTCAAGTAACTCTGCTCAACCCTCATACACATACGAGGGGAGAGTTTGGCGTAGTGTTCCTGCACTCTCCTCTCTCAGGTACCCCTAGACACAAGCCATTCAAATAGGCGAGAGGGGGAGTGAGGCTCCGCTACAGCAGCATGAACTATTAGGTGGTCTTGACGGAATTGAGCCAATAGCTGATGACATTCTTATAGTTGGCTGTGGTAATACAGATGAGGAGGCTGAGCAAGACCATGATGAAAAGTTAATAGCGCTACTGGTTTGTTGTAGGCAGGTGATGCTGAGGCTTAGTGTTAAGAAATTGCAGTTCAAGGTGGAAGAAGTCCGTTTCCATGGACATATCCTGTCTTCACAAGGCTTAAAAGCTGACCCGGATAAGATTAAAGCCATTGTGGACATGCCACAACCTGCTGATGCCAAAGTGGTACAGAGATTTATTGGCTTTGTTACATACCTAGCGAAATTCCTGCCACACTTATCTGAGGTGTGTGAGCCACTAAGGCGACTTCTGGACAAAGATGCAGTTTGGCACTGGCTTCCCAAGCATGACCGGGCAGTAGAGGATATAAAACACTTGGTCACCTCTGCCCCAGTGTTGAAATACTATGATGTCACAAAGCCTGTTACGATACAAAGTGACTCCAGTAAAAATGGTCTAGGCTGTTGCCTTTTGCAGAAAGGTCAGCCAGTTGCATATGCGTCCAGAGCTCTTTCATCAGCTGAGCAAAATTATACTCAAATTGAGAAGGAATGTTTAAGCATTGTATTTGCTTGCCAGCGTTTCCATCATTATCTTTATGGACGGGATTCAATTACAGCTGAAACTGATCACAAACCTTTGATAGCCATATTCAAAAAGCCCCTTTTGTGTGCTCCCAAGCGTTTGCAGAGCATGATGCTTACATTGCAGCATTACAACCTCAATGTTGTCTACAAGCCAGGATGTGAAATGTATATCAGTGATACCCTGAGCAGAGCTACGTCAGATAATGTGGCACCTGGAGGTGAACATGAGCATTGTACAATTTGTCTGCTGAAACAGGAACAAAATGTCTTTGCCGATATCAATCAAGCAGACTATCTTAATTTCACAGATCAGCGACTACATCAACTCATACAGCACACTGACAGTGATGCAACTTTACAAGCTTTGAAGTCTATTGTTTTGAGTGGGTGGCCAGATGAAAAAGATGCAGTACCTGGAATTGTAAGGGAATACTGGTCCTTTAGAGATGAGATCAGCATACAAAATGGTATCTTGTACAAAGGTCCAAGGGTCATTGTGCAGAAGTCACTGAGAGCAGAGATGTTATTACGCCTACACTCCAGCCATATTGGTGGTGAAGCATGCTACAGACAAGCTTGTAATACTCTTTCAGCAAACAGGAACAAAAAAGTCTTCTGGATAGCAGCACTCCAAAAATAAAAGCCTTTATTTTAAAATTCAGGGATCCAAATACACACTGCACATCACGTCACACTGGTCAAAAAACTGGCTAACGCGTTTCACACTGTACTAGTGCTTATTCATATTCACCCTTGGCTGCTGGGAGGAGGTAATTTTGAGGATTTCTACACCTGAGCGGCTCCCTTTTCTCTGCTTGTAATACTCTTTACTGGCCCAACATGCATGGTGAAATCAAAGACTTTGTCAGTAATTGTCCCACCTGCAATGAATATGCCCATTTGCAACAGAAAGAAACCATGATGTCACATGAGATACCTACACGTCCGTGGCAGATTATCAGTATGGACTTATTCAACTACGCAGGCAAGGAATACCTGCTATTAGTCGATCATTACTCAGACTTCTGGGAAATAGACCTTCTTCCCGACTTATCCACTGAAGCTACAATTAAGAGGTGCAAGGCTCAGTTTGCACATCATGGCCAACCAGATACAGTGATCTCCGACAATGGCAGTTTGCAAGCCTACAATTCAGAAAATTTGCCTCTGAATGGGAGTTTGAGCATGTTACTTATTCACCACGACATCCACAGGCTAATGGCAAAGCTGGACCAGCTGTAAAGATTGTTAAAAATTTATGCAAGAAAGCACAAAGTGATGGTAAAGACCCATGGAAGGCCATTTTACATTGGAGAAACACTCCGACTGAATGCATGGATAGTAGCCCGGCACAAAGACTGATGTCAAGGAGATTAAAGACCTCCTTACCAGTATCAAATAGGCTGCTTGAACCTTCTGTTATACAAGGTGTTCCAGAAAAGATAAGGATTAAGAGACAAGTGTCAAAGGCACGATATGACACATCGGCCAGAGATTCGCCAGAATTGAATATTGGAGAACGAATCCGTATAAAACCATTACCTGGAGATCAAACAGGCCGTTGGAGAATAGGTACTTGTCTGCAAAAGGTTGCACCACGCTCCTATCTTGTGGACGTTGAAGGAACTCTCTATCGCCGCAATCGAGTGGATTTGAGAGTGGCAGAGCAGCCTGATTCTCAGTATCCTATTGATAGATCAGACTCACCCAGTATCTCAAGGACATACTCACCCATTGACAGTGAGCCATGTACAGAGGGAAAGAAAAGCCCGGAGCAAAAAGTAAAATGACATAGGCGAAGGGCTGGCATGACTAAGGGAACAGGGGACTGTAGGTCAGTAGGAGGGGGGGGCAGGATTGGCTGAGCTGGAGTGGGGGGGGAGGGCCAGGGGGAATAACAGTTAAAAGGTTGAGTCCCCTCCCCCCCCGGGCAACACAGCGGGGTGAAGTGTGAGAGTTATGGCACACGTGCAGGAGTTGCTGGCTCAGCTGCGGGCTGAGGCGGCGCAACATGGCCCAGGTTGGCTCCAAGAGACCTTGGGGCCGATGCTGGCGGAGCCGTCGTGTAATGCGGCCACAAGGGGAAGGACATCGGGGCGAGCTCGGCAAGCCAGGGCGCCGGAGCGCTTCTCTCCCGACCCTCCCCTACGAGCTCAGCGTCGCACTGGGAGTCCCTATTCGAGGGCCCCTTCGCCCCCCCCCGCTAAGCGAACAGCCAAGCTGGCGGGGGGAGGCGCCGGAAGGAATCCCCAACCTGGTCGGAGCTCGGCGGGCGGTCATTCCGGGTGCTCCGGAGCGGCCACTAGGCCCGCGCCACGAGTGGAGTCGGACGCGGCGGGCCCCGCCCCCCGGGTGTCGGCTCGGGGGCGGGCGCCTCGGCGAGGGAGATCGGAGAGCGCGGTGGCCGGGCCTTCCACCGCGGCCGGCGACCGGTCACTGACGTCGGGGGTGCGGCATGGTGCGGTGGCAGAAGCGACAGATGCAGGAGAGCGACGTCGTGGCGGCAGGAAAAAAGCGACGCGGAAGTCGGCGAACGGGTCTGGAGGGCGGTGCCGGATGGAGTCGGGACCCGCGGCAGCCAGGGATCCTTCACCTGGTGGGCCTTCGTCGGCAGAGGAAGAGGTGGATCGCTCGGAGGGAGAACTGGTGGACTCGGAGGGTGACGGCGTTCCACAGCAACGGTCGGTGGCGGTGGAGACGGGACGATCGGCTGGTGGGTCACTTCCTGGGCAGCCTGGTAAGTCAATTTCTCACTTATTCTCCATGGGGTTAGCTGACGTGCGGCCTGCTAGGATGGGGTCGGCAGGGGGTAGTCAGGAGGTCCCCCTGGGGGAGGTTGCTGGGGACGGTTTAGTGCACGGAGCGGCGGAGATGGATATTGGTTTTAAGGGGTTTTTAGCGGGGATTAAGGAGCTTGTGGGTAAGTTTGAGAGGCAGGGCGGTGCCCCCGTTAGCCCGGCAGCGGCGTGGGTTCCGCCGCAAGATGGGGACGGGGGTCTGGGGGTGATGGCGATGGCGCCAGCGGTTTCGGTGGCGGCGGTGCAGACAACAGCAGCGGAGGACGCGCTGCAGGCGGCGGTTGAGAAGGGGGATGGGGCCAGACAAGACATTGTCAGGTTGGCGGATTCAGCTAGGTGCGAGATGTACATTTGTTTTGCGGGGCCGTTGGGGGCACATTTGAAGTCGGAAGTTCGGGAGAAGATTTGGAAAGGTGAGTACATGGAGATTTTCTCGCTGCTTCCACTGGGCAAGTTTAATTTGGATAGGGTCAAGCCGGACGATTCCAAGAAGGAGGATGAAGAAAAACGTAGGTTTCGCCTGATCCCGCGGACGTTCATGAATTGGCTGCAGGCATTCGCCATCCTTGCTAGCGTAATCGGGCAAAAGAAGCCTGAACAGTGTTCGGGTCTTTTTTGTTATCAAGATGCGGTTGGGGAGGCCTACAGGGTGTATGGGGGTTCAGCCTGGTTGAGATACGATGAGGAATTCAGACAAAAGATGTCGGTGCGTTCGGAGTTGAGGTGGGACCACAAGGACATTAGTTTGTGGATGCGTTTGAGGAACGCGCCGAGGGCTCCGAATCAGTTTTTTCAGGGGGGGGCCGGTGGATCATCATCCCCAGGACAACCGGCCGGTAAGGCAAAAGGGGTCTGTTGGCAATACAATTCGGGATCTTGCAAGTTTGGAGGGTCGTGCAGATTCAAGCATGAATGCTCCGGTTGTGGGGGTTCACATACCTTGTCCAGGTGTTTTAGGAAAGGGAGAGCTGGTGAGTCTTCAAACAAGAGGGAGGACTCCGGTGATGGTGGCAAGGATGCGCCCGTTTCTCGGTAGGTATCCGGATAGGCAGGCGGCTCATTTGTTAGAAAAGGGTTTTACAGAAGGGTTTAAAATTCCGTGCGTTTTGGGGGCGGTTCCACCAGTGGCTCGTAATCTGCGCTCAGCTTTGCAATACCCGGAGGTGGTTTCAGAGAAACTGCGGAAGGAAGTTGCATTGGGCCGCATGAGTGGCCCTTTTTCGGTAGCTCCACTGGAGGATTTGGTGGTGTCTCCGCTGGGAGTGGTGCCGAAGAAGGAACCTAACAAATTCCGACTTATCCACCACCTGTCTTTTCCAAAAGGAGGGTCTGTGAACGATGCTATCGATCCTCAGGCTTGCACGGTGGGATATACGTCTTTTGATGCGGCGGTGTTTTGGGTTAGGCACTATGGGCAGGGGGCATTGATGGCAAAAGCGGATGTGGAGGCGGCGTTCCGCCTGCTGCCAGTGCACCCCGATAGTTTCCAATTTTTGGGTTGCTCGTGGAATGGAGAATTCTATGTGGATCGCTGCTTACCGATGGGATGCTCCGTGTCCTGTGCGCTGTTTGAGAAGTTTAGTTCTTTTTTGGAATGGGTGATTAGGGATGTATCGGGGGTAAGTTCAATCATACGCAGACTTCCTCTGCGTGGGCCCAGCCTCATCCAAGATCTGCGCGGTGCTGTTGGCAACGCTGGAACACATCGCGGAACGCTTTGGGGTGCCTTTGTCGCCCGACAAGACGGAAGGGCCGAGAACGGTCATTACGTTCTTAGGGATTACGTTGGATTCGGACGCAATGGAATGCCGTTTGCCGGTGGAGAAATTGGTGGCGTTGAAGTCGGAGATCAGAGGTATGTTGGGTTTACGGAAAGTGCAGCTGAGGACGTTGCAGTCATTACTGGGAAAACTCAACTTCGCTTGTCGCATTCTGCCAATGGGCAGGGTATTTTGCCGACGGCTGTCGGCAAGTACAGCGGGGGTACAGTCACCACGGCATTTTGTGCGCTTGGTAAAGGCTCACAGGGAGGATCTACAGGTCTGGCATGCGTTCCTGGAATCTTTTAATGGCAGAGCGTTGTGGATGACAGGCCCTGTCAGTAATTTTGACATGGAACTTTTCACGGACGCGGCTGGCTCCGCTGGTTTTGGAGCTTTTTTCAGAGGCAGGTGGAGTGCTGGCCCATGGCAGGTGTGTTGGGTGGAAGCTGGCTTCACAACAAACCTGGTGCTGCTGGAATTATTTCCGGTGGTATTGGCGGTCGAACTGTGGGGCGAGGCGTTCAGGGATCTGAAGGTACGGTTCCACGGTGACAACTTGGGGGTGGTGCAGGTGATAAACAGAGTGTCGGCTTCATCACCTCCAGTAGTTAGGTTGCTTCGGCACTTGGTGCTGCGGTGCCTACAATTGAATGTTTTTATATATGCAGTTCATCTTCCCGGGGTAGAGAACGTTATTGCTGACGCTTTGTCTCGGTTCCAGTGGGACAGATTCCGAGAGTTGGCGCCGGAAGCGGAGCAACTGGGGGTGCCTTGTCCGGACTGGCTGTGGAAAATTGCGTTGGTGTAGTCTCCGGATGGATCAGAAGGTCGGTGAGTGAGACGACGTGGGTTGCGTATAACAAGGTATGGCAGGAATGGGAGGCTATGGGTCGGATGACGGAGGTGGATACATTAGGACCTGAAGCGAAGTTGTTGTTGTTATACTTTCTATCCCGGCAGATGGAAGGGGGGGTGTCCGTCTCGACGTTGGGAAAGAAGTTGGCTGGGTTGGCCTTTTTATTCAAGTGGCAGGGTGGCCCGGACCTTACTAAAGACTTCTGGGTGCGACAGGCACTTAGAGGTTATAGACGATCCAGGCCGGGTAGGGACACCAGGCGTCCAGTGTCTTTTGACGTTCTGCAGGGAATTTTGGCTCGGTTACCGGAGATCTGCGCCTCAGTATACGAGTGTTGCTTGTTTAGAGCTGCTTTTGCGTTAGCATTTTTTCGGGGCATTTAGGATTAGCGAGCTGGTCAGCCCTTCTAGGAAGGTTCATGGGGGTATTTGGGGTTCGGAGGTGCGATGCCAAGGTGAGAGTGTGGCGGTGTGGTTACGGAGGTCCAAAACAGACCAAAGAGGTAAGGGCAGGTCGGTGCAGGTCTTTTCGCTGCCGGGCTCCCCGCTTTGTCCAGTAAGGGCCGTGAGGGAGTTCATGGGGGTGCGACCGCCGGATCAGGGGTCGTTTTTGATACATGCTGATGGGTTCCCATTATCAAAATTTCAATTTGTGTCTGTGTTCAAGAAATGTTTGTCGGTTCTCGGGTTAGACGATAGGGAGTTCGCGTCGCATTC
The DNA here is from genome assembly GCA_029206835.1 of Rana muscosa. NCBI lineage: Eukaryota > Metazoa > Chordata > Amphibia > Anura > Ranidae > Rana > Rana muscosa. The sequence goes on from CM055117.1 coordinate 297,400,081, forward strand.
TTTCAGGATAGGGGCGGCTACTGAGGCGGCTCGGTGGGGGTTGGACTCTGAGGCGGTAAAGCGCATTGGCAGGTGGGAGTCCAGCAGATTTCGCCTATACATTCGTCCCCAGCTAGTAATGGGGGTATGAGGGTTGGGGGCGGGGGGGTGGCGTTTGTCATTCATTTTGGGGGGATGGTCTGCTGGGCTTTCGTTGGGTCTGCTGTTGGTTACGGTGGTGTGCTTGTTTTTTCTTGCAGGTGCGGGGCCGGCCCTGGTCTGGATTTTGGGCCATTCCTATGTGTTCTGGGGGGCGAAGAGGGCAGATGTTAGGCCGGAGGGCCGGCAATTGGGGTTTCCTAGACAGGAGGCCTGTGTTCGCTGGTTGGGAGTGCCGGGAATGTTATGGAGTAGAATGGTCCCGGAGGTGCATCGTTTTGCACGTCTTGACCGGCCGCCTGACGTTATAGTCTTGCACGTAGGCGGCAATGACCTAGGAGCCAGATCTATGTTGGACGTGACAAAGGATATCAAGTTTGATATACTGCGTCTGCGCATGGCATTCCCGGACATGG